>JALMQS010000918.1:0-239947 GCA_024734495.1 Forficula auricularia | reverse complement strand
TCATCATCATCATTGAGTATACAGTCCTAAGACTGGTTTGATGCAACAATCCGTCTCCACTCGACTCTGTCCTCCGCCAGCTGTTTAACCTCTCTAAATGTCTGGCATCCCATATCCCCAATTATTTGGTTGAAATATTCTAATCTGGGTCTTCCCCTTCCCCTTTTCTTTCCCACCTCCCCCTCCAAGATATCCCTAAGCAGTCCCCCATGTCTCAGTGTGTGCCCCATCATCTGACCTCTTCTCTTCTTCAGACTCTTCCACAAGGTTCTTCTTTCTCCGATTTTTCCAAGAACTTCTTCATTTGTGATTTTATCCATCCATTTGATATTCATCATTCTTCTGTAGCACCACATTTCGAAAGCCTCCAATCTCTTTCTCTCCGCTTTTCCAATTGTCCAGGTTTCACACCCGTACATGGCTATGCTCCATACATATGTCTTCAATAGCAACTTCCTGTTTGCTAAGCTGATTGAGGAGGAGCATAGTAGTTTTTGTTTTGAATTAAACCCCATTTTTGCTTGGGCAATTCTTGATTTAATTTCGTTTTTGCTCCTCCCATCCCATGTTATTTTACTTCCTAGGTAGCGGAATTCCTTAACTCCTTCTAGGTTTTCTTGGTTAATTTTGATGCATTCCTGTCTCGTTTGTTCTTTTTTTGTACATACTAGGACCTTGGTTTTATTCTTGTTTATTTTCATTTTGATTTCTTCTATTAGGATTTGGTTAATTCCATTCAAGGCGTCCTCTAATTCTTTTTTATTGCTTCCTAGAAGGGCAATGTCATCGGCAAATCTTAACATAGCGATCTTTTGACCTTGGATTTCTATACCTGTATCAATTTTGTCTTTGAATTCTTTAATCGCTTCTTCTATGTATAAGTTGAAAATCATGGGTGACAGCACACATCCTTGTCTTACACCTTTTTTTATTTTGGCTTCTCTTTTGTTCATCACCAATATTTATAATTGCCGTCTGGTTTTGATATAGATTGTAGATTAGTCTTCTCTCTCTGAATTTTATTCCCGCCTGTTTTAATATTTTAAACATAATTTCCCAATTGACGTTATCGAATGCTTTTTCTAGGTCTATGAATCCGATGTAGACAGATTCTTCCCTGATAAAAGCCCTTTCTATTATTAGTCTAAGAGAGAGAATTGCTTCTCGGGTGCCTCTGTTTCTTCTAAAGCCGAACTGGTCTTCCCCCAGATTTTCTTCAACTCTTTGTTCTATTCTTCTTTGGATTATTTTGGTTAGGATTTTGGAGGCATGTGAGGTTAGGCTAATGGTCCTGAAATTTTCACATTTATCCGCGCCTGTCTTTTGGGAAGTGTGACTATTTTGTTTTTTTCGAAATCTTTGGGATGATTCCCAATTTATAGATTTTGCTAATTAGTTCAAAAAGTTTGTCACGTGCCTTTTCTCCAGAGTTCTTTAGGATTTCAGCTTGTATATTGTCTATTCCGGGTGCTCTATTATTTTTTAGTTCCTTCAAAGCTGTCTCGAATTCTGACCTGAGTATGGGGTCTCCTAATTCGTTTTCGTCCACAGATTCTTCTTCTTCTATTGGGTTCATTGTTTTTTCTTCTCCATAGAGTTCTTCTAGGTGTTCCTTCCATCTATTTGCCTGTTCGTTTTCGTTTAGAATAATGTGGCCTCCTTTATCTCTTATGTTCTTGCTTTTTGGCTTGTCTTCTTGAAAATTTCTTTTTATTGCCCTATAGGCTACATCAACTTTTCCTCAATACTAGATTTTCGTTGACTTCTTTACATTTTTCTTGAATCATTTTTTCTTTTGCTTTTCTACACTCTCTTATAACTTTCCATCTTAATCTTTTTATATGTTTCTTTCCCTTCTTCGTCTTTTCTGTTCTTAAACACTCCCATATATACACCACGGAGGTCAGAAAGTATTAATTATTGAGCGGGAAATATTAAAATGTTTTTGAAAAAAATAATTCTAATTATTCCAGGGAGCTATTTTAAATACAACAACCTAATATATAGTACCCTGAACTGTCAAACACAACACCAGATACATTTATTGAAAAGTGGAAATATTAATAAAAAACAAAACATCAATTTCAAGTCGAATTTACATTTGAGTCCATGAACGGGTTTCCAAATTTATACCTCGAGGTTCGAAAGAATTAATTATTTCGCGGGAAAATATTAAAAATTCTTGGAAAATATTAAGTGTAATTTTTATAAGGAGGTAATTTAGATATCTAGTACAACCTAATATAGAGTCACTTGTGGTGTCAAACACACCAATAGACACATTCATTCATTGACTAATTAGAAAAATACTTAAAAAAAAATACGAATTCAACAATTTCAATTCCAATTTCTATTTGAGCTCAACCCATGGCTCACTCCCATATATACCAACACGGAGGTCAGAAAGTATTAATTATTGAGCGGGAAATATTAAAATGTTTTTGAAAAAAATAATTCTAATTATTCCAGGGAGCTATTTTAAATACAACAACCTAATATATAGTACCCTGAACTGTCAAACACAACACCAGATACATTTATTGAAAAGTGGAAATATTAATAAAAAAAAACAAAACATCAATTTCAAGTCGAATTTACATTTGAGTCCATGAACGGGTTTCCAAATTTATACCTCGAGGTCCGAAAGAATTAATTATTTCGCGGGAAAATATTAAAAATTCTTGGAAAAAATTAAGTGTAATTTTTATAAGGAGGTAATTTAGATATCTAGTACAACCTAATATAGAGTCACTTGTGGTGTCAAACACACCAATAGACACATTCATTCATTGACTAATTAGGAAAAATACTTAAAAAAAAAATACGAATTCAACAATTTCAATTCCAATTTCTATTTGAGCTCAACCCATGGCTCACTCCCATATATACCAACACGGAGGTCCGAAAGTATTAATTATTGAGCGGGAAATATTAAAATATTTTTGAAAAAAATAATTCTAATTATTCCAGGGAGCTATTTTAAATACAACAACCTAATATATAGTCACCCTGAACTGTCAAACACAACACCAGATACATTTATTGAAAAGTGGAAATATTAATAAAAAAAAACAACATCAATTTCAAGTCGAATTTACTATTTGAGTTCCATGCACCGGTCTCCAAATTTATACCTCGAGGTCCGAAAGAATTAATTATTTGGAAGAAAAATATTAAAAATTCTTGAGAAAACATTAATTTTAATTTTTATAAGGAGGTTATTTTAGATAGGTAGTACAACCTAATATAGAGTCACTTGTGCTGTCGAAACACACCAACAGACACTCTCATTAACTAATCAGAAGGAAAATTAAAAAAAAAAAACAACAACTTATCAATTTCAAGTCGAATTTATATTTGAGATCCAGCCACGGGTCCCCGAATATATACGCCGAGGTCAAAAGAATTAATAATTTGGAGGAAAATATTAAAAATTTTGACAAAAAATAATTTAATTTTAAGAAGTATTTTAGATACGTACCATCAACCTAATATAGTAGTCCCTTGTTGTGTCAAACACACCATCAGACACCTTCATTGACTAATCAGAAAAAAAATTAAAAAATCAAAACAAAAAAAACACGAACTTATCAATTTCAAGTCGAATTTCTATTTGAGCTAAACCCATGGCTCACTCCCATATATACCTACCCCCGAGGTCCGAAATGGATTAATTATTGAGCGGGAAATATTAAAAGTTTTGACAAAAATGTAATTCTAATTATTATAGAGGCTATTTTAAATACTACAACCTAATATAGAGTCACGTGTGGTGTCAAACCCAGACACATTCATTGACTCAAAAGAGGAAATATTAAAAAAAAATTATCAATTACAAAGTCGAATTTCCATATGATTTCAGCCACAGGTCTCCAAATTTATACCTTGAGGTCCGAAAAAATTAATTATTTCACCGGAAAATATTAAAAATTCTTAGAAAAAATAAATTGTAATTTTTATAAGGAGGTAATTTAGATATGTAGTACAACCTAATATAGAGTAACTTGTGGTGTAAAACACACCAACAGACACCTTCATTGAGTAATCAGAAGAAAAATAAAAAAAAACGGGTCCCTGAATATATACCCAGAGGTCCAAAATGAAATTTTAAAGAATTTGAAAAAAAATTTAATTCTAATTATTATAAGTAGGTATAATAAATACTACAACCTAATATAAAGTCACTTGACGTGTCAAACACACCAATAGACACATTCATTCATTGAAGAATCAGAAAAAATATTTAAAAAAAAAGAAAAAAACACAAATTCATCAATTTCAATTATAATTTCTATTTGAGCTCAAACCATAGCTCACTCCCATATATACCTACCCGGACGTCCGAAAGGATTAATTATTTCGGAAGAAAGCATTAAAAATACTTGCAAAAAATTAATTCTAATTTTTATAAGGAGGTATTTTTTAGGTAGTACAACCTAATATAGACTAACTTGTGGTGTCAAACACAACCAACAGAGACCACTAATGAGATGAAAAATTAAAAAAAAAACAGAACTTATCAATTTAAAGTCGAATTTCAATTTGAGTCCAGCCACGGGTCCCCGAATATATACCCCAAGTTCCAAATTAATTAATTATTTGGAGGAAAATATTAAAAATTCTTGTAAAAAAATTAATTTTAAATTTTTATAAGGAGGTTTTTTTAGAAAATGTAGTACAACCTAATATAGTCACTTGTGGTGTCAGACACACCAACAGACACCTTCATTGACTCAAAAGAGAAAATATTTAAAAAAAACTTATCAATTACAAGTCGAATTTCCATATGAGTTCAGCCACGGGTCTCCGAATTTATACCGCGAAGTCCGAAAAAGATTAATTATTTCGCGTGAAAAATTTAAAAATTCTTGGAAAAAATTAAGTGTAACTTTTATATGGAGGTAATTTAGATATGAACTACAACCTAATATAGAGTCACTTGTGGTGTCAAACACGCCAACAGACACTTTCATTGACTAATCAGAAGAAAAATTAAAAAAAAAAAAACACGAACTTATCAATTTCAACTCGAATTTACTATTTGAGATCCAGCCACAGGTCCTCCGAATATATACCCCGAGGTGCAAAACAATTAATTATTTAGCGGAAAAATTTTAAAGAATTTTGACAAAAATTTAATTTTAATTATTATAAGTAGGTATTTTAAATACTATACAACCTAATAAAGAGTCACTTGTCGTGTCAAACACACCAATAGACATACTCTTCATTGACTAATTAGAAAAAAATTTAAACAAAAAACACGAATTGATCAATTTCAATTACAATTTCTATTTGAGCTCAACCCATGGCTCACTCCCATATATACCTACCCGGAGGTCCGAAAGGATTAATTATTGAGCGGGAAATATTAAAAATTTTGACAAAAAATAATTCTAATTATTCCAGGAGATATTTTAAATACAACAACCTAGTATATAGTACCTTGAACTGTCAAACACAACACCAGATACATTCATTGAAAAGAGGAAATATTAAAAAAAAAAAAAACTTATCAATTTCAAGTCGAATTTACATTTGAGTCAAGGCACGGGTTTCCAAATTTATACCTCGAGGTCCGAAACGATTAATTATTGCTCAGGAAAATATTAAAAATTCTTGCAAAAAAATTAATTCTAATTTTTATCAAGAAGTATTTTAGATAAGTAGTACAACCTAATGATAGAGTCACTTGTGGTGTCAAACACACCTACAGACACCTTCATTGACTAATCAGATGAAAAATTAAAAAAAAAAAAACACGACCTTATCAATTTCAAGTCGAATTTCTATTTGAGCTCAACTCATGGCTGACTCCCATAAATACTACACCGGAGGTCTGAAAGGATAAATTATTGAGTGGAAATGTTAAAAACGTTGACAAAAATGTAATTCTAATATTTCCAACGAGCTATTTTAAATACTACAACATAATAAATAGTAGCATTTCATTTCAAACACAGACAACAGACACATTTATTAACTCAAAAGGGGTAATAATAAAAAAAAACACGAATTTATCAATTTCAATTCGAATTTCTATTTGAGCTCAACCCATGGCTCACTTCCATATATACCTATACGGAGGTCCAAAAGGATTAATTATTGAGAGGGAAATATTAAAGATTTTAACAAAAAAGTAATTCTAATTATTCCAAAGAGCTATTTTAAATACTACAACCTAATATATAGTACCTTCAGCTGTCAAACACACCAACACACACATTGATTGACTCAAAAAGGAAATATTAAATAAAAAACTATCAATTTCAAGTCCAATTTCCATTTGACCTAGCCACGAGTCTCCGAATTTATACCTCGAGGGAGAGAAATAATTAATTATTTCGCGGGAAAATATTAAAAATTTTGACAAAAAGTAATTCTATATTTTAATGAGGTATTTTTAAATACTACAACCTAATATAGAGTCACTTGTGGTGTCAAAGACTCCAACAGACACCTTCATTGACTAATCAGATGAAAAAATAAAAATAAAAAACTCGAAGTTATCAATTTTAAGTCGAATTTCCATTTGAGATCCAGGCACGGGTCCCCTAATATATACCATGAGCTCCAAAAGAATTAATTATTTGGAGGGAAATTATTAAAAATTTTGACAAAAAATTAATATAATTTTTATAAGGAGGTATTTTAGATAGGTATTTTAACCTAATATAGAGTCACTTGTGGTGTCAAACACACCAACAGACACTTCATTGACTAATCAGAAGAAAAGTCAAAACAAAAAAAACAAAAAAAAACACGAATTTATAAATTTCAATTTGAATTTCTATTTGAGCTCAAGCCATGGCTCACTCACATATATACCTAGCCCGAGGTCCGAAAGGATTAATTATTGAGCGGGAAATATAAAAAAACAACTTATCAATTTCAAGTCAAATTTCTATTTGAGATCCAGCCACCGAGTCCCCGAATATATACCATGAGGTCCAAAAGAATTAATTATTTGGAGTAAAAATTTTGACAAAAAATTAATTTTAATTTTAAAAGTAGTTATTTTAGATAGGTACTACAACCTAATATAGTATCACTTGTGGTGTCAAACAGACTAACAGACAACTTCATTGACTAATCAGATGAAAAAAAAGAAAAAAAACTTGAATTTATCAATTTCAATTCGAATTTCTATTTGAGCTAAAGCCATGGCTCACTCCATATATACCTACCCCGAGGTCCAAAAGGATTAATTATTGAGCGGGAAAATATTAAAAATTTTGACAAAAAATTAATTTTAATTTTCATAAGGAGGTATTTTAGATAGTTACTACAACCTAATATAGAGTCACTTGTGGTGTCAAACACACCAACAGACACCTTCACTGACTAATCAGAAGAAAAATTAAAAAAAAAATCACGAATTTATCAATTTCAATTCCAATTTCTATTTTAGTTCAACCCATGGCTCAATCCCATATATACGGAGGTCCGAAAGTATTAATTATTGAGCGGGAAATATTAAAAATTTTGACAAAAAATAATTCTAATTATTTCAAGGAGATATTCTAAATACAACAACCTAGTATATAGTACCTTGAACGGCCAAACACAACTCCAGATTCATTCATTGAAAAGAGGAAATATTAAAAAAAAACTTATCAATTTCAAGTCGAATTTACATTTGAGTTAAGGCACGGGTTTCCGAATTTATACCTCGAGGTCCGAAAGGATTAATTATTGCCCAGGAAAACATTAAAAATTCTTGCAAAAAATTAATTCTAATTTTCATCAGGAAGTATTTTAGATAGGTTGCCCAACCTAATATAGACTCACTTCTGGTGTCAAACACACCAGCAGACACCATCATTGACTAATCAGACGAAAAATTAAAAAAAAAAAAACACGAATTTATCAATTTCAATTCGAATTTCTATTTCAACTCAACCCATGGCTCACTTCCATATATATCTATACGGAGGTCCGAAAGGATTAATTATTGAGAGGGAAATATTAAAGATTTTGACAAAAAAGTAATTGTAATTATTCCAAAGAGCTATTTTAAATACTACAACCTAATATATAGTACCTTCAGCTGTCAAACACACCAACACACACATTGATTGACTCAAAAAGGAAATATTAAATAAAAAATCATATCAATTTCAAGTCCAATTTCCATTTGACCCAGCCATGAGTCTCCGAATTTATACCTCGAGGGAGAGAAATAATTAATTATTTCGCGGGAAAATATTAAAAATTTTGACAAAAAGTAATTCTATATTTTAATGAGGTATTTTTAAATACTACAACCTAATATAGAGTCACTTGTGGTGTCAAAGACTCCAACAGACACCTTCATTGACTAATCAGATGAAAAAATAAAAATAAAAAACATCGAAGTTATCAATTTTAAGTCGAATTTCCATTTGAGATCCAGGCACGGGTCCCCTAATATATACCATGAGCTCCAAAAGAATTAATTATTTGGAGGGAAATTATTAAAAATTTTGACAAAAAATTAATATAATTTTTATAAGGAGGTATTTTAGATAGGTATTTTAACCTAATATAGAGTCACTTGTGGTGTCAAACACACCAACAGACACTTCATTGACTAATCAGAAGAAAAGTCTAAAAAAAAAAAACAAAAAAAAACACGAATTTATAAATTTCAATTTGAATTTCTATTTGAGCTCAAGCCATGGCTCACTCACATATATACCTAGCCCGAGGTCCGAAAGGATTAATTATTGAGCGGGAAATATAAAAACAACTTATCAATTTCAAGTCAAATTTCTATTTGAGATCCAGCCACGAGTCCCCAAATATATACCATCAGGTCCAAAAGAATTAATTATTTGGAGTAAAAATTTTGACAAAAAATTAATTTTAATTTTAAAAGTAGTTATTTTAGATAGGTACTACAACCTAATATAGTATCAACTTGTGGTGTCAAACACAACTAACAGACACACTTCATTGACTAATCAGACGAAAAATTAAGAAAAAAAACTGAATTTATCAATTTCAATTCGAATTTCTATTTGAGCTCCAAGCCATGGCTCACTCCATATATACTACCCCGAGGTCCAAAAGGATTAATTATTGAGCGGGAAAATATTAAAAATTTTGACAAAAAATTAATTTTAATTTTTATAAGGAGGTATTTTAGATAGTTACTACAACCTAATATAGAGTCACTTGTGGTGTCAAACACACCAACAGACACCTTCACTGACTAATCAGAAGAAAAATTAAAAAAAAAATCACGAATTTATCAATTTCAATTCCAATTTCTATTTTAGTTCAACCCATGGCTCACTCCCATATATACGGAGGTCCGAAAGTATTAATTATTGAGCGGGAAATATTAAAAATTTTGACAAAAAATAATTCTAATTATTTCAAGGAGATATTCTAAATACAACAACCTAGTATATAGTACCTTGAACGGCCAAACACAACTCCAGATTCATTCATTGAAAAGAGGAAATATTAAAAAAAAAACTTATCAATTTCAAGTCGAATTTACATTTGAGTTAAGGCACGGGTTTCCGAATTTATACCTCGAGGTCCGAAAGGATTAATTATTGCCCAGGAAAACATTAAAAATTCTTGCAAAAAATTAATTCTAATTTTCATCAGCAAGTATTTTAGATAGGTTGCCCAACCTAATATAGACTCACTTCTGGTGTCAAACACACCAGCAGACACCATCATTGACTAATCAGACGAAAAATTAAAAAAAAAAAAAAAACACGAATTTATCAATTTCAATTCGAATTTCTATTTCAACTCAACCCATGGCTCACTCCCATATATATCTATACGGAGGTCCAAAAGGTATTAATTATTGAGAGGGAAATATTAAAGATTTTGACAAAAAAGTAATTTTAATTATTCCAATGAGCTATTTTAAATAGTTACTACAACCTAATATATAGTACCTTGCAGCTGTCAAACACACCAACACACACATTGATTGACTCAATCAGAAGGAAATATTAAATAAAAAATCATATCAATTTCAAGTCCAATTTCCATTTGACTCAACCATGAGTCATCCGAATTTATACCTCGAGAGAGAGAAAGTGATTAATTATTTCGCGGGAAAATATTAAAAATTTTGACAAAAAGTAATTCTATATTTTAATGAGGTATTTTAAATACTACAACCTAGTATATAGTCACTTGTAGTGTCAAAGACTCCAACAGACACCTTCATTGACTAATTAGATGAAAAATAAAATAAAAAACACGAACTTATCAATTTTAAGTCGAATTTCCATTTGAGATCCAGGCACGGGTCCCCTAATATATACCATGAGCTCCAAAAGAATTAATTATTTGGAGGGAAAATATTAAAAATTCTTGACAAAAAATTAATATAATTTTTATAAGGAGGTATTTTAGATAGGTATTTTAACCTAATATAGAGTCACTTGTGGTGTCAAACACACCAACAGACACCTTCATTGACTAATCAGACGAAAAGTCTAAAAAAAAAACAAAAAAAAACACGACCTTATCAATTTCAATTCGAATTTCTATTTCAACTCAACCCATGGCTCACTCCCATATATATCTATACGGAGGTCCGAAAGGATTAATTATTGAGAGGGAAATATTAAAGATTTGGACAAAAAAGTAATTCTAATTATTCCGACGAGCTATTTTAAATACTACAACCTAATATATAGTACCTTCAGCTGTCAAACACACCAACACACACATAAATTGACTCAAAAAAGGAAATATTAAATAAAAAATCTATCAATTTCAAGTCCAATTTCCATTTGACCCAGCCATGAGTCTCCGAATTTATACCTCGAGAGAGAGAAATGATTAATTATTTCGCGGGAAAATATTAAAAATTTTGACAAAAAGTAATTCTATATTTTAATGAGGTATTTTAAATACTACAACCTAATATAGAGTCACTTGTGGTGTCAAAGACTCCAACAGACACCTTCATTGACTAATTAGATGAAAAAAAAAATAAAAAACACGAACTTATCAATTTTAAGTCGAATTTCCATTTGAGATCCAGCCACGGGTCCCCTAATATATACCATGAGCTCCAAAAGAATTAATTATTTGGAGGGAAAATATTAAAAATTTTGACAAAAAATTAATATAATTTTTATAAGGAGGTATTTTAGATAGGTATTTTAACCTAATATAGAGTCACTTGTGGTGTCAAACACACCAACAGACACTTCATTGACTAATCAGAAGAAAAGTCTAAAAAAAAAAAAACAAAAAAAAAACACGAATTTATAAATTTCAATTTGAATTTCTATTTGAGCTCAAGCCATGGCTCACTCACATATATACCTAGCCCGAGGTCCGAAAGGATTAATTATTGAGCGGGAAATATAAAAAAACAACTTATCAATTTCAAGTCAAATTTCTATTTGAGATCCAGCCACGGGTCCCCGAATATATACCATGAGGTCCAAAAGAATTAATTATTTGGAGTAAAAATTTTGACAAAAAATTAATTTTAATTTTAAAAGTAGGTATTTTAGATAGGTACTACAACCTAATATAGTATCACTTGTGGTGTCAAACAGACTAACAGACACCTTCATTGACTAATCAGATGAAAAAAAAGAAAAAAAACTTGAATTTATCAATTTCAATTCGAATTTCTATTTGAGCTAAAGCCATGGCTCACTCCATATATACCTACCCCGAGGCCCAAAAGGATTAATTATTGAGCGGGAAATATTAAAAATTTTGACAAAAAATATATCTAATTATTCCAAGGAGCTATTTTAAATACAACAACCTAATATATAGTACCTTGAACTGTCAAACACAACAACAGATACCTTCATGAAACAGAAGAAATATTAAAAAAAAAACTTATCAATTTCAAGTCGAATTTCCATTTGTGTCCAGCCACGGGTCTCCGAATTTATACCTCGAGGTCCGAAATGATTAATTATTTCGCGGGAAAATATTAAAAATTTTGACAAAAAATTAATTTTAATTTTTATAAGGAGGTATTTTAGATAGTTACTACAACCTAATATAGAGTCACTTGTGTTGTCAAACACACCAACAGACACCTTCACTGACTAATCAGAAGAAAAATTAATAAAAAAAATCACGAATTTATCAATTCCAATTCCAATTTCTATTTGAGTTCAACCCATGGCTCACTCCCATATATACCTACACGGAGGTCCGAAAGTATTAATTATTGAGCGGGAAATATTAAAAATTCTTGACAAAAAAGTAATTCTAATTTTTAAGGAGGTATTTTAAATTTTGACAAAAAAATACTACTAATTATTCCAAAAAGATATTTTTAAATAATACAGATTCATCTGTAGTGTCAAACACACCAACAGACATCTGTTTTGACTAATCAGAAGAAATATTAAAAAAAAAAGACAAATTCATCAACTTCAATTCAAATATTTTGACTTATCATATTTTTTTTTATTTAGTTGAAACTTTTTAAAATTATTGACGATACTTTGGGTGATTTATTGTTGTCGTTTTTGTTATAAAATAAAGTCTAGCTCACCAAACTCCAGCTCCATCGATGGCTCGACTCCTCTCAAAGACCTTTTCTGAAAATAGACAAAATCGAAATTAAAATCGATTATATTTCGAAGAATTTACTTTTGGAGAAAGATGCTCCTGAAAATGTACAATAAAGGGGCAAAATGTAATCATTTCCATGGACTGTGTTTTTTTTTATCATCAAATCTAAATTTATTCTATAAGCTCTTTTATAAAAATAATAATTACTTTGGTTTATAATAGTCAATACACGTATATTACACTTTACACTGAAGCAGTAGATTTTTCTATAAATTGAATGCAAAATTTTCTAACGGAGCAAATACCTATATGTCGGAAGGACTTCGTCTCTAGGGTTAGTCTTACTGCCCGGAATGCGTTTGGTAATTTTAAAAATATTTCACTATTGAAAAATATAATAGAAATAGATTAAATACAAACCTTGAGTTCTGGTCTTCTGAGCTTATCTTCTGGAGAACTTAATCCAAGGTAGGAGCAGATGAAGAATCTTCTGAAAAATAAAACAAAAAATAATGATTCAATATGTACGAGTATCATTCAAAGATTATTTTTAATCAAATTGATTTTTTAAACTGAAAGTTTCAATTATTTTTGTTAAGCAATTTGAACCGCGAAAGTTAAATTATATGATAAATATATATGAATCTATGTATAAACAATTTCCTATGTTAATTCTACATTAAGAAAATTATTTTATTATTTTTTGATTTTATTTGAAAAGGAAATTGTTTATATATAGCATATATATATATATATATATAGATTCATATATATTTATCATATTATTTAACTTTCGCGGTTCAAATTGCTTAACAAAATTATTTTTAATGTATATAAAAAGACTCGGGTAGCTTTTTATTCTACAATGAATAAATACAATATACTTAACCGATGCTACGGTATGGATTACGTAAAAGATTCAAATAAATTTTAATCATACGTTTTGATCTTATTGTAAATGACTATATTCTAATTTGGTGTTTAATATGATAGTTTGTTTTTGGAAAATATTTATTTAAAAATAAAATATATACAGAAGCTTACCAAGATGCTACAAATCTGAGGTGAGCACGAGCAGATGGGTCCCAATGCACATCCTACTCCTCCGGTATTTGCCTGAAGAATAAAATAAATTTTAATAATACTAAAAAAATAGAAATATATAGAATATCTAATATCTACTAACCTTTAGTGGAGCTCGGAGCTTCTCTTCTGAAGAAACCGAAACCAAAATGACTAGCAAAATGCGAATCTTCTGAAAAATAATAATAATAAAATAACTATTATTCAAAGATTAATTTTAATGTATATAATTATATTGAAAATAACGTTTATAAGTTTGTACGAGGGAGAAAAATCTAAATCTATTTTCAAAATAAAAATATTTTATAAAAAATCAAATAAATGATAATCATATGTTTTGATCTTCTTTTAAATGACCATATGCTAATTGTTTGTTTAATATTGATTATTTGTTTTGAAAAATATTAATTTAAAAATAAATATTTATAGAAAAGCTTACCAAGATCTCTGCGAATCTGAGCTGAGCAGTAGCAGAGTGGTTCGGAATTCACATCCTACGCCTCCAGTATTTGCCTGAAGAATAAAATACATTTGAATTAAAGTAAAAAAAATAGAAATATCATAGAATATCTACTAACCTTTAGTGGAGCTCTTCGGAGCTTCTTCCTGAAGAAACCGAAACGCAAAATGACAAGCAAAATGAGAATCTTCTGAAAAAATAATAATAATAATAAAATAACTATTATTCAAAGATTACTTTTAATATATATTGAAAATAACGTTTATAAGAATAAAAAACAAACAAAAAACAACCAAACAAACAACCTATTCTCTTAGATTAAGTAAATTATCACTCGATCCTATTATTTTTTAAAAAATCACTAAAATGATTCAAGGGTTGAAAAATAGAATTATACAGAATAAGTAAATATCTACTTAACCTTTTAGTAGAGCTCTTCGGAGCTTCTCTTTTGAAGAAACCGAAACCATAATGACAAGCACAATGAGAATCTTCTGAAAAAACAAAAATAATATTAATAATAAGAAGAAGAATAAATAAATAAACCCATAAGAACAACAAGGGTAGGTGAGGCTTTGTATTTTACAAATAATAAAATAATTTCAAATAAATGTCCAGTTATGTGATTTGATTTTAACGTAATAAATAAATAATAAATAAATAAATATATAAACTATTCTGATGTCGCGTTTAATAATTATAATAGTTGGTATTGGAAAATATTAACTTAAAATTAAATATTTATAGAAAAGTTTACCAAGATGCTGCAAATCTGAACTGTGCAGTAGCAGAGTGGTTCCCAGTGCACGACCTACGCTTCCGGTATATGCCTGAAGCCCCCAGTCACCACACACAAAATTAATAAAACAAGTTCAATTAATCACTTTTCATGAATTATAATATTCTTTAAATTTTTTATTCATTAAAGAGAATCCTTATTATAGGTTAAATATTTCGAATAAATATTTGCCATCGAGTAAAGACAATAATGGGAAGCGAAAGAAATTATTTTTCTTATCGAATACAAAGAAATCGTACCATCCAGGCATGACAGGATCTCTGAGATCGCACAAAAGATATGTACACAGTGGACCTAATTAGAAAGATGTCAGGAATTATCTGAGCTTTTGACGTTCAAAATATATTCACTTTCAATACAAATACACATTCACAGACACATACTACGAATTCTACTTACCTTAAAGCATAATAAGATGAAATAAATAAAATGTCCATATATTTAATGGTTTCTGTAATTACTATGGATGGATATAATTAATATAAGGGATGAAGGTTTGTTTATGGTATAGTGAGGGGTGGAGTCATCTGAGAGGGCGAATGAAGGTGGAGAGGCATATTGTAATACTTACAGTCGATGTTTCATCCGGACAGTGCATGAGACAGACTGCGCATTATCCCTATCACTCTCCCCTTATATACCATTTTCTATTCTCCCTATCTCCCCCCTCCCATATATACCCAGATCACTGTCCCTATCAACCCTCATGCTCCCCACACCACTCTCCCTATCTTCTCTCCTCTTATATACTCGCGAGACCAATTAGTGCAAGCTATTCTTAGATTATCTTCCTAGATAATCTTAATCGGCTTACTATACTAAGTCATACTATTTTCACTTATCACTTTTAAATATTTAGCCGTGTTTAAAGCACACCACTCTACTTTCACTTATCACTATACTAATTTTCGTATGTTCCCTCATTAGGGCTTTTTTCGTAGAATATATACCTTGAGGTCCGAAAGGATTAATTATTTAGAGGGAAAATATTAAAAATTTTGACAAAAAAGTAATACTAATTATTCAAAGGAAATATTTTAAATAATACAATCTAATATAGAGTGACTTGAAGTGTTAAGACACACCAACAGATACATTCATTGACTCAAAAGAAGAAATATTTAAAAAAACAACAACATTGTATCAATTTCAAGTCGAATTTCTATTTCAGAACCAGCCACGGGTCCCCGAATATGTAACTTGAGGTCCGAAAGGATTAATTTTTTGCGGGAAAATATGAAAAATTTTGAGAAAAATTAATTCCTAATTTTTAATAATCACTCTAGACTAGATAAAGTCAAATTTTTTATTAATTTCAGAGCTCATTTCTGTTTAAATCCAGCGTAAAATTGAAATAGTGTAATTTTCATTAATTGAATTGAAATGAATATTTAAATTGATTTAAATATTTTATTATCTCAATGATTTACTTCAGGCATTTAGGAATTGTTTTCAAACATGATTAGAACTTTTAATGTATAAACAAACCAAATTGATATTTATTTATTTAGTACTATTAGAATTTTGATGCGGTGGTAATATGTCAAATAAATTTATTATTTATTTAAACAATATATTTTAAATTTTAGATTTAGACTATATGGATTATAATATAAGGACATTATTTATGAATTGTTTATTTATTATTCTTTAAATAAAAGATATGATCATAATCATTTAGTAAATAAGAAAAATGTGATCATAAATTGAAAATATATATTAGAATTTTAACTGCGCCAGCTCAAGGTGGGTTCAACGCGTTCCCTTGAATTCGGCCCTGCACTTTAAGACGGCTCTTCGTTTTATAAGTCGCCCCCTTATACATACATACTTTACAGATATGCGAAATTTGAATGAAGTAATTAAAAAACTTCATCGAAATTATAATATTCTATGTTCATACGTTTGAAAATTAGTGAGTCATTTTGTATTAAAAAAAAATATTTTTTTCTCCAAAATTAAATTAATATTGAGGAAATAAGTAATAAATACCTCCAGTGAGGTGAATTTGAAAAAAATATATATTTTTCAAAATTCAAAAGACTCACTAATTTTGATTCTTATAATCTTAGAATATTATAAATAAATAAAAAATTAGAATAAAAAGTGGAAATTTCTGAAAATTCGGTACTTTCTCCTCTAGTATAACTTATTTCTGAAACATATTTATATTTCATTTTTCTTGTTTTTTACTTTACCATACAGGGTATGGTCAAGTATTGTAATCGTTCATGAAAAAGTGTTTTTTCCTTCTTTTCTTTCAAAAAATATCTCAAAAACGGCTGGAAACTATGTTGATTAGAAAAATTGAAAGGAAACCATGGCATTTCGCTCTACAAAAAATCCCTAATAAGTGAACATCGAAAAAATTATATTTTTCGAGATAATAATTGTTTTGTCAAAATGTCTGTTATTCTGGTTGTCTATCTGTTAGTTAGTTTTGTGGACGAGCTAGCTCAAAAACTATTGTGAATAACGAAACCAAATTTCACACGTAGTTTTGGTCCATTGAGATTAAGAGCTGATTAGATTTTGGTGCATATCGACCCAAAATTAAGAGAAATTTGAGCAAACTCAACCAAATTTTGTATATATAATCAGTGGGACCCCAGAAGTCTAAAAATGCAAAAACTAACTGCCCAAAGGGGGGGGGGTTCAGGGTCAAAAAATGAAAATCTTGGCCATTTACCAAACTCAACCAAATTTTGTATACATAATCAGTGGGACCCCAGAAGTATAAAAATGCAAAAACCAACCCCCTCCCCCACATGATTATAAATAATTTTATTAAATATTAAATATAAGAGAGGGGCCAGGTTGTATGGTAAAGTCAAGTGGATGGCCACATCAGAACACGTGAGCTTATTTTAGTTTGAAAATATTAAAATTTTAAATCTTCTCCCTTTAATTTTGGCTCGATATGCACCAAAAATCTAATCAGCTCTTAAACTCAAAGCACCAAAACTACGTGTGAAATTTGGTTTTTATAATGATATTAAAACGTCGTTATACTCAGATTTAAGAGATTATTTTCTACTTAACAGAACTATTTAAAATTCTTGAGTTTAAAAATGTTTATTTCTTGTGTCATTCCAGTAAATAGTTATATTATATTACCATAATAAAAATGGAGCATTTTTTGTTGAAGTCAGAATTGAAATGGTCATAATTTATGTGGTGAATTTGGAAGAAGTGTTATGGGTCTGCTATTGAAATGGTTGCCGAGCGTTTTCATGGTAGGAATACACCTTCCCAAGCTTCAATTTATCATGTTGTAAATCAGTTAAAAAAAAAGAAATGTAAAGGTTTCAAAGAATTTGAAACTGGCCAAAATAACGAAATATAGACTGGAATTCATCCAGAAGACTTGCGATACAATCAGAAATGTCACAGAACAGTGGCGCAAAATTATCAAATTATTAATTATTATTATATTACTTATTTAATAATTAATTATTTAATCATTATTATTTGATAATTAAGTTGAATATTTGTTAAAAGTAAATATTAAGATTTTTTGGGAGATCTAATTGATTTAATATTTTTTTATTTGATGTCGTATAAAAAAATAGTTCATATGAAAATTGTTCAGTTTTTTTTCTATTTTTAGGTAATCTAAAGAAAACTATAGGTTTATATTTAAAAAACAGAACTTGACCTCGAAATACCCTTGAAAGCTCGTTCTACAAACAATAGTGTAGTTTAGTTTCCCCCTGATATACTATAAATAAACTTTTATTTGAAACTTTTTTCCATATAATGCACTGTTTTTGAGTTATAAAACTGTCTCAAGATAAAAAACTTACCCGCTATATGTATATATTTATTTATTTATCCTTTGCTTGATTTAACCAGAAAAAAGAAGGCTATTGAAGTCGTCGTTCTAGTCAATCGAGCCCAATACTTATTCCTTGCCATTCTCATTGATCTATCTGACTAGTGAGATCTAATGGGGGATTTCGGTAGATCCTCTGCCTTAATCTCTATCCATATATTGGTGGATTTCCTCTATGGTCCTTATCTCTTCTTTTTTTATTTCTTCTATTAACTTTCTTTCTAGAGAACATTTTACTTGAGAGCTCCCAAACTTTAGAAAGAGACCATTATAGATGTTTGATAATACTTTTTATTTTTTTTTATTTTAAACTACTAACAACATTTTTATTATGATTTTGACTATTTGTTAAGTAATAGAAATTGAAATTAACTTTCAAAGAAATTAATTTTTATAATTAAGCCATGTCTATTTTCAACGAAAAAATTACTTGTCAGAAAAGTTTAATATTTAATATCAATGGGCATTCCTTGTTTTTCTATAGAAATTCTATCACAGACTTAATATTTCAATATAATTATTTTAAGTATAATTTTGAAGTAGCTCTGAGACTTAAACACAGGGGGTACATACGTACATAAATACGTATGCACTGATCAATGGATTTTTGGCCCCTTTTTGGGCTCTGGGGACCACAATATCCGGTTCTATGTCCCAAATCCGGTTTCCAACTATTAAGGGCATCGATTTCTTCCACCTAGAAGTTACAAAAGGAAATTAACTTTTTTCATCTCTGAGATACAAGCTCTCAAAGAGTCTGGTTCCAGACTGGCCATCGCAAGCAATACTTCCTCATTATATTCTATGAATATAAATGTGAAAGTAAAAATCAACATATAACAATAAATTGTTAATGTTAATGATCTTTTTATTATAAACTCTCCAAGATAATCGGGATTCCAGTCAGTGTATTTATTCAGTTAAAATCCAACGTTTCAGCACACACTTTGTGCCTTTTTGAGGGCGAGTAATGGTAACGCATAAATTACTCGCCCTGAAGAAATCACAAAGTATGTGCCGAAACGTTGGATTTAGTAGTTTAAATACACTGACTGCATTTCCGACTATCTTTATTGCTCTACTTGTCATACCAGTATATCAAGTTATCTATTCCACAATATTAATAGTATTTTCTAAGAATCTAAGTATAATTTTTAAAATTATTATTATATTATATTTGATACAAAATGTATGTTTTGTAGTACCCTCCCCCACCATTAGGTAACATACTCATAATTACTAGTACAAAAATTGTAAACCTAGACTTAACAAAAAATTTATACGGTTTTATTCAACTTGAAATTTTGTCTGTCTGTTTGTCTGGGTCAAATTTACCTATGCGCTCAACGTTAGTTTGACCATGTTTAAGAATATTAAAAATGAACAAAATTTTAATTTCTGATTTCCTTCATTTTTGACATTTTTTAGTACTCATCTAAAAACTCTTCCTGGTAAATTTTGAATTTTTTTGATCACCGGGTTAAAAATATCGAATTTCGGTTTTCTCGCTCATAACTTCTTCAAAAAATGGTCGATTTTCAAATTTTGTTTTTTTTAGATATATTTTAGAAATATACAACAAATTATTTAAAGTGTTTTTATATGCGATTTTTGAGTTTGAAAATTTTAATCTTGTTTTTGAAACTGTATCTAGTCTTCGATTTTTTTGATAATTTTTTATTTTAAAACTTCTATTCATTCGACGAATTTTAAGACCGGGTTGATAGTGGTGCTATGATAATTACTATTTTTTTTTTCGATTTTTTAAAATTTCGAAAAAAAATTATTCGATATATTAACCATTAATAAAACCATTTTTTGATATTGAGTTCTGTTTTTTTAGTTATTTTGAATTGATTTTTATCGTTAACAGATGTTTAAAATAAATAATTAGTATTTTAGTTTGTTGAAAGAAAATCAAAATGAAAAATCGAAAAAAATATTAATTATCATAAGCCCACTATCAACCCGGACTTGAATTTGTAGAATGAATAGAAGTTTAAAATAAAAAAATATCAAAAAACTCGAAGAGTACGTACTTGCATACAGTTTCAAAAACAAGATTAAAATTTTCAACTCAAAAATGCATATAAAAGCACTTTAAATAATTTTTACTTTACCATACTAGGCCATTTACCAAACTCAACCAAATTTTGTATACATAATCAGTGGGACCCCAGAAGTCTAAAAATGCAAAAACTAACCGCCCAAAATGGAGGGGGTCAAAAAATGAAAATCATGGCCATTTATCAAACTCAACCAAATTTTGTATACATAATCAGTGGGACCCCAGAAGTATAAAAATGCAAAAACTAACCCCCCTAGATGATTATAAATAATTTTAGGGGCCAGCTTGTATGGTAAAGTTTCAAGCGGATGGTTACATCAGAACACGTTAGCTTATTTGTATTTATTTCTAAAAACTATGTTAAAAAACAAAATTTCAACAAAAAAAATTTTAATTTTGATTATTTTTGAAGAAGTTATGAGCGAAAAACTGAAATTCTTTTAAGCCGGTGATCAAAAAATTTCAAAATTTACCAGAAAGAGTTTTTTGATCGGTATTAAAAATGCCAAAAAATGAAGGAAATCAAAAATTAAAATTTTTCAAACCGTCCTATTTGGCGTGGAATGCCCTAAATGTATCACTTATGAAAAAATGGTAACATATTTTTTTTATTTGTAAAGATATAAAAACTTACAAAATTATAATATTTTCGCGGCCACTCTACATATTTTTCGCGGCCTCCAGTTAAGAATCACATGAAGTAGAGTACAATCTCATTGATTTCTTTTTAGAAATTATTTATGTTGGGGAACATTTATTACCGCGGATTTTTTAGACCTATATAGATTGAATAAAATAATAAGCAAGCAGTGTTCAAGTACATGTATTTATATTTTTGCAAATATTTCTCTGCATGGAGGAAACGGCTGATTGACTGTGTCATTCGTCGGATTGTCCCACAATCGACCTTCCTCTTTTTCTTCTTCCAGATATAAACATAAAAGGTGCGTCGTGAGGGTGGTATACGGGGTACACGGGAAGCCGGAGCGAGGCCGGGTTGAGGGTGCGGCTGCCCCTCGAACCCGGCCGGGCAGCCAGTCGCCGCGGCGCCGCGCATCTCGCTGGGCATCGGCGGAAACGCTCCCCAGGCCAGCAGCCCGGGTACACACGACACACGAGTCACGAGTCACGACACCCGGCAAAATACACCAGCAAAAGACACCCCCCGATCTGCATTTGATCATCCGGAAAAATATACGGTCCAAGGTAGGTTTCGATTATATCAAGTAATTTATCATTTTCTACTAAATTCAAAAATAAAGTAAATTTATTAAATATAAAATACTAGATAGGTTTCACAAAAATAGCATCCACACATTCATTTCTAGGTATTTATAACTCCAGGTATTTACATTCTAAGCCCCCAAAATATTTTCTGAATTTTAATTTTCGATAAATAAAATTTCTTCTTTGTACTTTAACCCTTCCTTCCCCCACTACCTCTCAATGACAGTGTTGTTAGTATATCAAATAAAGTATTTAAATCCCTTTATCAATTTAAAAAATCCAAGGATTGTCTGCCCGTGCCCATCAGAAAACTTCTTATAAATTCTTTGCCTGCTCCTCTGATCGACTACTGTTGCCTTGTTTATAATAGTTTAAATCAGGAATTAAACACTGGTTGTTATTTAACAGCTGTATTAGGTTCATTTTTGATGTCCTTTTTGATGAACACATTACGCCCTACTACAATAAACTGGGTTGCTTAAGGCTTCCAAAGAAGAGAGATTATATTTTGGGAATTTTTCTTTTCAAACTGTATGAGAGCAGAATACTTATTTAATAAATATCTGTTTAAAACCTCTTAAGTTCCAGAGCTTTGCGGACGTAGGTTCTGGATCTTCAAATTCCCATACATAGGACATCATCCCATGCTAGGTCATTTTCTGTTTATTTCGCGAAGCTCTGGAATAAAATTCCAGCAAGTCTGAGGGGGGCGAAGTCTCTCGGCGCTTTTAAGGGAAAGTATTTTGATCTATTTATTAATGAGTCAGCAGAGGGCTGGTTGATGGAGTGAGGCTGAGTTGGTATATTTAAAATTTTTTTTGTTCATGCTAATCATTCTGAGATATATTAATTTTCTTTGTAATTTCATTTAATATTGTCAATTACTTTCAATAATTTTTCCTTTTTATTTTTTTTTTAATTTTAAATGTAATTAGTTTTTGTACCCTCTTGGTTGAATTTTGTAAGCAGATTTTTAATGTAATATAATTTTTATCTTTTATGCTCCATGAAAATATCATTCTCAGAGCAAAATAAAATCTATCTATCTATCTATCTCTTATCTTCTTTTATTTTAAATAAGAAAATATATATATATAAACTATTTTATAATAGTAATGAAGCTGTTAAAGCTTTTATTTTTGTGATTAATTTGATTAAAGCTTAAATTTTTAATTAAATCACACATAATTAATTATACAGTGAAAGCAAAGATTTAAATATCTTTTGAGTGTCTTTTTTGAAAAAAGATGGAAATTATTTCAAAATCAACTAGATCTATAATATTAATAAATGAATTTAACTTTTAAGGACATCATAGATATTAGAGAAATATTTTTACATTGCATATCGGAGAACTCGTCCCCTTAGGAATCGAATGTAAAAATATTTCTAATATATCTAATATCTATGATGTCCTTAAAAGTTAAATTCATTTATTAATAATTAATTATAATTATTTATTGAAAACATATAATGTAATACAATATTTTATATTATTGTATTTAGTTTTCTCTTTAAACTCCTGAAAATGGGCTCGTACCCCGAAATATATATTTTTTTGAAACCTACATAGTATTTATATATTTTTTAAATTTTATTTATTTTATTAAAATATGTTTCACGAAAAACCTACACCATTCTCCTTTAAAAAAATTCAGAAATGTTAGTTTGAAAAAATAAATACAGGTCTTTATAAAAAACAATCACAAAACGTTTGGACATTTAATAAACGTTTCAAGATAGTTTTATTTATATATTTAGTACTGTATTTATTATATGGTGAAATAATTTATTGATTTTTTTTTGAAGCTCTATAATTTGGAATTCGTCAAAATAATCAGTTCTTTCTTTTGGTATTAGTTATTAAATATATATTAAATTAATTAAAAATCGAAAATCGTTAACTAATTCGATCTCCGGAAAAGCCTATCTTGTCCAAGTAATGGCATGAAAAGTTGGTCGCCAACAAAGGGTCAATCTAAATTTCTGAATGCATATTGGACGATTTATCAACATATAAAATTAATTTTACTATTTTTTAAATCACTCAAATAATTTAATTAAAAAATGATAACATAGACCTATCAGTTGCTCTACATTAGAGGAAAAAATTAATAATGCACACACGTATTTACAAACACACAGGGAATTTATTAAATATATTAGTATTTCATTATTCGTGTCCATGATTAATAATTAAAGGAACCGTAGGGATTTGAACTTGACTTTAAATTAAATACAAAGTTTTTTATTTATTAATATAATTATATATAACCAAACTTCTTGAGGATTCAAATTCTCATTTAAATAGGTGTTGGTTTTATTCTTTTTTGACAAAAAAAAACACATTTTTATCATTTATTTGAAAATGTCGAAACGTTCCTGGTAACAATAAAATAAAATAAAGAAAATAAATGATAAAAATGTGTTTTTTTGTCAAAAAAGAATAAAACCAACACCTATTTAAATGAGAATTTGTATCCTCAAGAAGTTTGGTTATATATAGTTATATAAATAAATAAATAAATAATTCTCAAAAAACTAATCAAGAAATTAATAATACAAAGTTTTTTATTTAAATAGGCCAAACGTTTCGTTGCTGGTTCTCAACTTCTTCAATGGCTCATTTATTAAACTTATTTGTCTGGGGTTTTTCTCTCTTAGTCAAAACTCCAGACAAATAAGTTTAATAAATGGGGCACTGAAGAAGTTGAGAACCAGCAACGAAACGTTTGGCCTATTTAAATAAAAAACTTTGTATTTAATTTAAAGTCAAGTCCAACTCCCTACGGTTCCTTTAATTAAATATTAGTATGTTTGTCAAAAACATTTTTTTAAATTTAAAAATAACAGAATATACCATAGAATAGGTCTCTCTTCTTAATATTAATATTTTTCTTTATTAACAATGTTGAATTTTTTAATTTCAAAGTTTATAGTGGGAAAAAAGGACAAGTTTTTTGTGTGATGATTTTCGACCATTTTGCCGACTTCTTCAGGGCTTCTACAATTATAAGAACATTATTAATATCAAGTTGCAAGAGAATATTATAATTTCAGACCAAACATCTATCAATATTTTATTCACCAAATATTTACGTTACACATTCGTCTAAAGTCTAAAGTATATTTCTTTTATCTCCGTTATTGAAGACCACCAGAAATTCATATTTCAAAATTTTTTGGCACATTCAGATAAACAATTTTCCCTTTCTTTTCTATATTAGTACCTGGAGACACCGAGCGATGCTCGGTAACTTCTTCCTTCAGTTAAAAGCTTTATTTTAATATTATTTTTAATTTAAAAATTCTGATAAAAAGGTCGATTTTTATTTGAGAGCCTTTCAAATTAAAAATATAAAAATATATAATAGTCGCCCAATGTAGCCCCCCCCCCCCACCACCTCCACTCCGCTCGACCCCACCCCCGAAACCTCTCCCTACCCCCGGATTCCCCACCACTGAACCCCACCTTCTGCTTCTGTTTTGATTCAACCATATGATTCATTTTTATTCATCCAATTAATAAATAAAACCTATCAAAATGTGTTGTTTTTTCAGAAAATTGAGACCTGCTTATGCGAAATATATTTTTAAATAAATTCTTGATTATTTTTTTATTCTATTAAATAAATAAAGTTCTTTATAAAAACAATTATAAAACATTTATTAATATTTCTAACGTTTATGGAGAACAAAATATGTTAAAATCCACAATCACCATACTTCTTCAAGGCCTTTAAGAACAATGAAACAAACAACCCATTGTCTGCCTGGGTATAAAAGGAAAAGGGAAACCTTTTTTAAAACCCTAAGAATGGAATTTGTCTACCTGAGAATGATTAATTTGATTACGAAAAAACCCATCAAAAACAATTTTGTCGAAGATGAGACCGTGACAGATCGAATTGTCACCCCAAAATCCCCTAACCCGTGAATTTCATCAAAATCGGTAAAGCCGTTTTCAAAATAGAACTAAGATACAAATATATAAACAAATATATATACAAACAAATAAATATACAATTTTTGCTCGTTTAATAAGAGTAGATATATACATTAGAACATCGTTTATCCAGAGTTACTGGGACCAAAGCCAAACCGGATAATCGAAAATCCGGATATATGCGTAATAAAAACAAAACCTCAAATAAGCGAATTTGAATTTATTACGATAAAAAAACATGTTTTTATTAAAATTACATAGAATTGTTTAAAAAATACATACGTTAAAAAAAATACCTTGTCACATCATTTCATTTCAAAGAACAGTTATTAAAATAAAAATGTCTACAAATCCAGTCCGGATAAACGAGATTTTAATGTACTAATAATTATATTTGATAAACGTTTTATTTTTTTAAATTTAAGTTTCTGATGGTCTTTAATGGTAACGGAGGTATAAAGGAAATGTACTTTGGACGAATGTGTAATGTAAATATTTGGCGGGTAAAATATTGATACATGTTTGGTCTGAAATTATAATGTACTCTTGCAACTTGATCTTATAATTGTAGAAGCCATGAAGAGGTCCGCAAAGTCGACGAAACGTTGGTGGAAAAATAAAAAACATCACACAAAAAACTTCTTATTTCCCACTATAAACTTTAAAATTAATACATATTATGGACGAAAATGATAATAATTGTATTTGTTTGTTATGAATTTAGCATTATTTTAGTATTCTGATCGAAGGGTATATACCAATATAGGTTGAAAACTTGAATTTTAGTGTTTTTGCTTGATTTTAGCCTAATAAATCATCAAATTTATAAATTAAAGATGTAAATTTTTCTATTGAATATTGCAGTAAATTAAAGATTGTATCGTTTGCTTGGAATAAATATTTCTATTAATATGAGATTATACTTTTCAATTACCTACTTACCAACATCTTCAGTTTATTTATGGTACTTAATTCCAAAAACTCCACTCTTCATAAACCAAGTTTATTCACTTTTAGATAAAATTCTTTTAAAATTATTTTCACAAAGGTTATTTAATTTATAGTATCACAAACCACAGTCAGCCAAAAATTGAAAGATGCTAAACAGTTGACGTTAGGATTTATTTTCAAAACTTCCTCCGAGTAAATTAAGATAAACAGTAGAAAAAAAGTTGAAAAACAACCAGATATAAGAAATTATATAAGCTTACTTTGAATCGTTACAACACAGGATATAAATTTATATGTTTATATAAATAATAATCCTCACAAAAGCTTAAGTTATATGAAACTGTCACAAAGAAACAAATGAGGTTTTATTGTTTATATAAACATATATATGCGTAAGCACTCGTGTTGTAACAATCGGAAAATAAGTTTATGTAATTTGTTATGACCGATTGTTTTTCGACATTTTTGTTACTTTTAAGCTTTTTTAAAAAGTAAAACGGAACTCTAATAGTGTCAGAATAATGTCTGTATGTCTGTCTCTCTACCGTATATGTGAGAGCATTGTAGCTTGTAAACATACAAACTTGAAATTTGCAAGTTATATGCTTTAATTTTCTCCGAAATCAAAAATTGTATTAAAATTTTAATCGAATGATATTATTTTGGAAAGGATTGAAAAAATAATTTTGAAGTGAAATCTTCTTTAGGCACGTTGGGCAGTTTTGGGATGGGGAAAAAGCACTGAACTCGCGTGAACGTCCCGCTTGCTTAAGACAGCAGGACGGTGGCCGTGGAAGTCGGAATCTGAAGTGTGTATGCCGATTTTTTTTTTTATTTAGTGTGTTAATACATATTATTAGAGAAATTTGTTTTGAACATATACAGTTAGGAATCACTTAAGTGCTTTGACATTAAAATTTAATAAAATTCAGAAAGTGGAGTTAATAGATTTGGCAATTGAAGCATTCATTTAATGCAAACCTTGATTTCTACCAAGATCTAGAATTTAAAATGGCCTTCTTTCTTTTAATTTTTAAATTTAAATAATTAGGTGGTTAGATTGATTTCTTCTTAAGAATCACCAACTCTGCTACTCTCAGCATGATAAACCCTTTCAAAATCAAAATCCGAAGTGAGAAAAAGAAATAGTTTCAATCAAAAATTAAAAAGGCAGTCATGGGGACTGCCGACAGAGAGAAAACATAAAAATATGAAGTAACAGTGTTTTTTTTTTTGAATTTTCAAATTAATTGTAGTATCAAAAATTAAAATTTCATAATTTGTAAATTAAAAGACAAAACAAAAACAAAAAAACATTGTTATTTCATAGTTTTTAAGTTTTCACTTCTGTCGGAAGTCACCATGACTGCTTTTTTAATTTTTTGGATATGGTATCCAGCATAGCCCCCGCATAAAAATTTGGAACCGGGGCTACAAAATCTGAAGCGGGTCTCTTATTATGGAATAAGTATGTGTTTTAATGAAGTGGAATAATTAAAAAAAATGCTACGGCCAGGTCCGGGCCTGGGACTCACGGGTGCACCTGGATCTCCCCTTGCGGAGGCTATGCTATCCATTTCTCAAAAAATAAAATGAAAAATAAATAAAATATAGAAAATAACGCGCCTAAGAGCTAGTCGGATCGCATACCGAGGCTTCCGAACCTTATAACTTATAAGTTCCAAAATACTTGAGATATCAAATTCGTTCTTATTATTGTTGCTAATAAGAGAAGAGAGGGAATTCGAAATTGTTCCTAACTTAAAGTTGAACCATTTCTTAACACCGACAGATATAAAAATTAAAATATTATTTTTTGAAAATAAATTAATACATATAGTTATTTTAAAGTACCTAGATAATTTTTAAAGCTATTGCTATTTATACTCTTTCATAGAAAGTTCTTACTGATGGAAAAATATTTATATTTCAAAAATAAAATCGATTGGATTTTAATTTATTTTATTTTCTTATTGTCCTTTTAATTTTATTAATTTTTGATATTACTTTAAATTACTTATTTTAATATTGATATATAATTAAAAAGAAGAGTTATGTGGTGAGAGCTAAAAAACTCATTAACAATTTTTTTCCATTTTTCTTTCTGTGTTCATTAAAAATAATTTTAGTGTGTGAGTTTCATTATATTATTTATTTTAGTTTTACGAGTATTATTTTATTTTATATGCTATTTGATTTAAAGTTTTTTCTAACCCCTTTCACATTAATATACCTAGGTCATATTTTTTTAATAATAGTAAAAAATATTAATATATTATATAAAAAAATTTAAATCACACGTTTTATTATGCTTTATAAATCTGAATATTTTCATATAACTAGTATTTATGAAATTTTACTAAATAAATAATCATCTATCTGCTGACAGCAGAAGCAAAGGGATCGAAAGTGGGTTTGAAATAGGAAGCAAACAGTTCCATATTTTTCAATTTTTTTTTTATCTCCATTTCTTTTCGGAAAAGAGAAGTATAACTGTTATTATATATTTTCCCTGCCATAAATATTCACCTTAAGGTTCTCACTTCTGTTACGGAGGCAGCCCAGGGGGTGGCAGCTGTGGGGGTGGCTTCATCCATCCCTCTGTAGCGCCAGAGAATCTATCATAAATTATATTTGGATTAGTTTAACAGCATGCAAATATATTGTTTGAAATTTAAATGTAATACTAGATAAATATAATATGTTCATCTAGGTTGATAATAAAATATTTATCTACTAAAATCCGCTGTCCATTTTAATATTATAAAGAATTTTCACTAAATTAAATTAAATTTTTCATATTGTGCGAATATATAGTATGTAACATGTTGTTTTTTGAAGTGAAACTTCTTTAGCGACGTTTCTGTTTGAAAATTGTTGTTACAATAAAGGGGAAATAACTCAATGGAGGGGAAATAATAGACAAAACTTGAGTCCGAGAAAGGATGAATGTGATGGGTATCTAGATGAGTGTCTGTGATGAATGGAATGATTTTTTAAGGGGGATAAAATTTTTGGCCTTATTATATACAAATAACATCTACGGCTACAGAAGTTTCACTTCCCTCGTAAGCTTATGTGGAATATTAATGCATAAAGGTATTTTACATCAGGAAGAAGGAACCCTTATAAACCAGGTTTGATAAGAAGAGATTTTTATGGGTGGAGTCAAAGATTTCTGTGGATGCAGGTTTTAAACGACTGAAGGCGAGTTTCAGGTACTTCTACAGCTTTTCCAATTTTATTTCAGAAATTAAACATATATAAATGTAGGGGGACTGTGCAGCCCATAAAACATAATCTACCATGTTTTATGCCGACCACTACTTTCAATTAACATTAATATATATCAAATATTTTTTGTGCTGAACACATGCCTTCTTTTATCAACACTGAATGTCAGCGTGTTTATTGTCAATCATTAGACTTTCACTTAGCATCATCAAATATCCAAATGACCCACAAAATCCAAAAATTGGAGAGGGTGTTCAAAAAATGAATTTATTGAATTTCACCTCCAGAAAACAAAGAAAGCTGAAATTTAGTTTGAAATATACGCCCTTATTTAATAAATTTTGAAAATAATCCACAGAAACCCAAAATGGGGCGAAGTGGTTCAAAAAAATAAAATTATTGAAAATAAAGAAAGATAAAATTTAAGAGAAAGTTACGCCCTTATTTAATAAATTTTGTAAATAATCCCCAGAAACCGAAAATGGGACGAAGTGGTTCAAAAAAATAAAATTATTGAAAACAAAGAAAGTTGAAATTTAGTTTAAATATACGCCCTTATTTAATAAATTTTGGAAATAATCCCCAGAAACCCAAAATGGGACGAAGGGATTCAAAAAAATAAAATTATTGAAAACAAAGAAATATGAAATATAAAAGTTACGCCCTTAGTTAATAAAAATTTTGGAAATAATCCCCAAAAACCCAAAATGGGGTTAAAAAAAATAAAATAATAATTATAAAATATTCGATGATGCTAAGGGTAAGTCTGATCTTGGGCAATAAACACAACAACATTCAATGTTGATAAGTGAAAGTAAAGTGGTCGGTATAAAACACGGGAGATTATGTTACAGTTCCCCTTCAATTTTTTTTAAGGGCCTCACATCCCTTTTTATAACCCTCCGATCCTCCCACACCGGATGAGTGGCTCAGTGTGTGGCCACAGCAGAACGATATAAAAACTTTTCTATGCCGTGGGAATTAATAATTAGAGTGAAATATTTAAAATCGAGTTCACTGGGTTGAAACCCAATAAACAAATGGCAATAATAATTCGGTTCACTGGTGCAAAATAACAAATAAAATTAAAAAAAAAAAATAAAATAAAACACAAAAATAAAATAGAAAGTCACTGGGATAGAAAGAAAAAATAAACAAACAAATAAATTAAATAAATAAATTAATTAAATAAGTAAATAAATTAAAATTAAATCTGAGGGCAATCTGGTATCAAGGACTGGCCTGACCGATTCCCCAAGAAGAAATCAACAAGATGATTATGCTTATTTGTCACAACGATGCACCTTATATATATGTTTATTTTTGGAAATATAATTCAAATTTTCGGAAATATAATTGAAATTTTCTGAAATTCTATCGAAATTTCTGAAATACAATAGGGACCATGCGCCGCGACTTTAGCGCCAAATGGCGGCGAAAATGTAAGCTTTGGGGGATGATTTATTAAACGTCCAAGACAAATAGACTCACTCAAGGCCTCCTAGGCTCCATGCACTCTTTTATCTATGATATATACTATAATACATTGTTTGCCTCAATTTCCCCAAATTATTTGAATAAATAAACACAAGAGAGCGCTACCTTCGGCAGTATTGCTGCCCCTATGTTTTACGCTATGTTTAACGCTATTGAATTAAAATATTTAAAAATTTGATCAAATTTTTTTAATGAAATATAATTATTTTTAACTAAGAAAATTAGGGATTACAAAGTTTATCAAAACAAAAACAGGTGTTAAAACTTTGATGGTGTTAAGAAATTTAGTTAGTTGGGTGTCTCAAACTATCACAGACTTTGTTTTTCATCCCTAATTATTTAATAATCTATTTAGAAATTTAATTAACGATTGAGTAGAGATCGTAGTTGAAACTTTCTCTGACTGTGATCATAGTTTATGGTTTGATTGTTAAATTAATTAAATTTTCTTCGTTACAATTTCTCAAGTTTGTTATCCATCAATAGAAATTCAAAACCTATTCAAAACGAACTCTCATACTAATATACCCTGAGCAATTTCTCAGCTCATTAAATAGTTAGTTATGGAATTGTTATTAAACTGCAAAACTGTTTAATAAAAAGTGCGCACTATAAGATTATCACTTATTCCGCTTCAATATCATACTATCATAAAAATTAAATAGCTAATTAAATTATTAACATAATTGATTATGTTTTAAATTATGAGTCCTCCAAATATTTTAATCTATATAAATACTAGTATATATTGCGCTAATAACCCTTGTCGTTGATGCGCCCTAAAACACCTATATAATAATACAAGTATATAAAATTAAGGTTTTGTCCGTACATTTGCTCCAAATCACGCCAAACTTTGGTTGCACACGTTTCAAGCAAAGTTATGAACGAAAACACCCTCAACAAAATTCCTGTCTGTGTGTCTGTATGTATGTATGTATGTTTCAGTGGTTTCCGAAAAGTTGCTCACGATTCACGTAAAAACGGCTGAAGGGATTATTATGATATACATATTTACATCAGATGTCTTCTAACTTACGTTTTTAGCTATATAACGTTTTGATATTTTGACCCCAGAAGGGGGTTGGAGGGGGGGGGAGGCGCACGAATCAAAATTATCAAATAACTCCTAAACTATTAACCCTATATCAAATTTTATGATAAACAAAGTTGTAGGGGATGTGATTTCTGACAACTTTTGTTTAAAAAAAATGTCCCCCAAAAACCACCCAAAAAGGGGGAGGGTGAAAAAATGAAAATTCTTTCTTTTGGGCCAAACTGTGTCAGGGGTCGCCAAGACGTAGATCGAGGTTGACTAATAGGCCGTAAGGCTTCTAGAAGCTGACCTGAATATTGGCATATAATAGTGATAAATTTAGAGCTGATTTCATTGTAAAAAAATAATAAATAATTTTTATTACCTTTTAGGGGTCGTCCATAAATTACGTTCCACGAATTTCAAGATATTTAAATCCCCCCTGGGTCACATTCTCTCACATTTTCATGGAGCCCCTCCCTGTATTGTGACGTCGCACTATCACTTTTATACCCTAAAAATTTAAAAAAAAATTTAATTTGACTTTTGTGACATCACAATTTTTAAGATCTCCGGGCCCCCCTGTCAAATTTTGTCACAAATCTGAGATTCACCCTCTCCCCCCCTTACTTTGTGACATAATTTAGTGACGGCCCCTTATTAGGGAGACCCGGGTATCTTAAAAATTGTGATGTCATAAAAGACAAATTAACAAATTTCAAACATTTTCAAATATATTTTTTAGATTTTTTAGGTTATTATTATTACAATTTGAAAATTTGCTAAAATAAATCTAGATAAAAAATTGTAGGGAAGCAATTTTCACCAAAAACACTTAAATTTTGAACAATTATTAAATTTTATGGTATAAAATCGACGAACAAACTCCAAAAAAAAGACATTCCGTTGAATTGACAACCTCCTCCTTGTTTTGAAATCGGTTAAAAAGTATAGTGACGTCACAATTCAAGGGGGCTCAATGAAAATGTGACACTGGGGGAGGAGAAGGGTCTAAAAATCTTGACATAATTTATGGACAGCCTCTTAGATATTTATGTTCAAATAATGTTTCCAAATACTGGCTAAATAATCAGACAAAGTCGATATGTTCTTCACAAGTGAAAGAATGCAAGTGAGTTTTAAAAATAAAAAGTGTCTGGTATTTAAACTAAAATTATGATTTAAATTATTTTTCATCTTTCATATCCAGATCTAGATGTTTAGAAAAATATAAAATTATTATTAATAGAGTAAGAAGCTCGATAATCCGGCTCACTTGCCAATGCCGAATTACCGATATGCTGGATTATTGAGGTCTTTTAAAAAATAATCTGGCTTGTTCTGATGTGGCCATCTACTTGACTTTACCATACAACCTGGCCTCTCACTTATATTTAATATTTATTAAAATTATTTATAATCATGTAGGAGGGGATTTGTTTTTGCATTTTTAGATTACTCTGTGCCCACTGATTATGTATACAAGATTTGGTTGAGTTTGGAACAAGAGCCTATATTTTCATTTTTTATATCGACAGAAAATTAAGTGGAGGGGTTAAAAAATGAAAATATAAGCCCTTGTACCAAACTCAACCAAATTTTGTATATATAATCCGTGGTTCCTCAGAAATCTAAAAATGCAAAAACTAACCGCCCAAATTGGGGGGAGGGGGGGTCAAAAATGAAAATATAGACCTTTATACCAAACTCAAGCAAATTTTATATACATAATCAGTGGACCCTAGAAAACTAAAAATGCAAAATCTACCCGTCAAAATGGGGGTAGGGGATGAAATTCTTGGCTGTTGTATCAAACTCAAACAAATGTTGTAAAGTTCAGTCATCTAAAATCCAAAAACTAACCCGCATCATTATAAATAAATTTATTAAATATTAAATACAAGAAAGGGGCCAGGGTGTATGGGAAATTCAAGTGGATGGCCACATCTGAACACGTCAATTTATTTATTATGTGAAAGAAAAATGGATTTAATAGATTACAAAAAGCAGTAAGAGCATTTCAATTCTTTAAATTAAAATTTTGAAATTAACAACAAATCAAGGGAGAAACTCAGAGAGAGCGGGTTTTTTTGTTGAAATCCAAATTGTTTTGATTAATGATCGAATGCGGTCCTTAATACTTGCGCTTCCGCAATTTAGATCCACCCTTTGAGAGTGTAATTAAAAATTAATTAGAAAAACCACTTGACATTTATAATAACAGCAATAATAATAATATCCTGTTTCAATTAAACATTAATATAAATAAAATATTATAAACCTAAAACTTACTAAAACTACTATAACTGAGGGTAGCAGAGTTGATTTTATAAATATTTGATGCAAATAAACATCTACATACAGTGGGGTAGCCAGAATTTTTTTTTTCGGGGGGGGGGTGGGAGTCAATCCACAAAGCAAAATATTTAGTGAGAATTTTTTTTTTATTAAAACGAATAGTCCAGTTAAATTGTGTTTTTACCCGGAAAGTTTTAGGGAAGTTGTAATTTCTTTAATCCTTTATGTTTTTGGGTGTGCTGAATCCGAATCTGAGGTTTGGTAACAAAATTTCGTGACGGAAATTTCTTCATGGAAAATGCTGGATATCTATAAATCTAAGAGTTTTAACAAAAAAGTGGTCCAAGTAAACGTTCAAGTCAACAAAATTTCCAAGAGAATGAGATAGAAATCAAGTTTGTAGGATGAGGGTTTTTCATTTTATGAAGGAAAAACTGCGATTTTTTGCAAAAAATTGAAGTTTTTCAAAACTTCAACCTCATTGCGGCACGGGTTACCATTATCCAATTAAGATGAAACTGTGTTTCAATTGTAGCAAATTTAGTCTAGTTTAAAAATATATAGAGTGGTCTTTGTCAAAAACGTGCTCCTTCATGGTCAAAATGGGAAAAAATCGAAAAAAGTGCGAGTTTTTGGGATTTGCGTAAACAGAAAAAATACTCCAATTTACAACTAGCGCTTGAGCCTGAACCGTTGGCCGGAGAAAAACCTAAATGATGAAATTTGTACGAAATTTTATTAACTTTCATTTTGAAACGGAAGGTTATTTATGAAAAGTTGATAGTTTTTGAGTTATAAGCAAACACCTCCAAAAATGAGACTTTTTTACCTTTTTTATTTTTTTTTTTTTTTGCATTTTTGACAATGTTCCGCCTCGAACATTTTTTTAGCAAACCTCAGATTTGGATTCAGCAAACATATAGGATCAAGAAATCAAAACTATTCCAAAACTTTCCTGCGAGGGGGCCTTTAGAGAACAATTTAACTGGACTAAAAAGGTACTTCAAAAAATTAAAAAAGAACATAATTCTTGATTAAACATATGAAATATATTTAATTACGGTTAGTTTGCCATAAGAAACGGTTTGTCGTTGCCGTTACTCATCCCATGAGCCCTGCCCTTGGGGGAAGGGGGGGGGTTCTGGGCACCCCCTCTTGTGGCTACGCCTCTGTCTACTATATGTAATATATATATATATATATATATATATATAAAATTATATTTCTCGAATAAAATAGATTTGTGGACAATCATTTTTTATCACTCAAAAACCAACGTTTCGGAAGTTTATCCCTCCTTCTTTAGGGTCTAGAATTTAATAAAAAAAAAATTAATATACACAACGGGGTTACCAATCATTAATTCATAAATACATATACGTATATAGACATATAGCCAAATTAAGAAAAGAAAGAAACAATTCACTTACTTAAAAGGGGTCAATGAGGGAAAAAAATTATATTTCATTACTAATCAGTAGAGATTGTGGTGTTGGTGTTACTTTCTGTATTTCCTGAAGATGGGTTGATAGCCCGAAATATATATATTGAAAAAGAAAAAAGAAAATTATATCTTTTAATTTTTTAATTTTAATGTGAAATAAGTGACCCAGTATCTTTAACTCATAGTAAATCCATATTAAATAAAATATTTATTTACTCTTATCTTTATATTTCATTACTTTAAATTAGGATTAGGAGCTGATTAGACTTTGGTTGAAATCGGAACAAAAATTAGTGGGGGGAAAGTTTTAAAAAATGTAAGCCCTTTGTCCGGTCAAATTTTGCACAGTAACTCTTTAGGGACCTTAGGGGTAGGAGGGGGGGGGTAGTTGTATGTCAAAGCCGTGAGATGGGAATATCACATTTTTTTTAATTATATATTTATTATTTTCAAACTTTTTCAATTCCATTTGTACTCTAATATTTTCATTTTTTTTCAATTCGCTTATTCGAGAACAAACAAAAATGAATTTTATATTAGTTTATCAACTCATCAAAACGTTCATTTCTATAGTTGAGCGACTAGTCAGTCCAATTTATCTATTATAATTAAATTTGATCCAATCGTAATTAAATTCATATCAAAGTTCAGATATTTCGGTTGAATCATTTCCAAAAATCTACTTTATTCAAATTCACAATGAATATAATGATACTACACAATTTTATTATCTTTGCTTTGAAAGGATGGAAATTCATTTTGTGTTTTAAAAATAAATATTTTTTTAATCTTTAATATGATTGATTCATTGTTATTAAAAACAGAGGCCAATTGACCGCGATAATTACTTCAATTTATAGGTCCTAAATGTTCTTCATTTATAAAATTAAAAAAATAGATGTGTGGCACTCGGGGACTGCCGCGGTAAAGCTATTGCATAGCATTTTTTATCAACTTATGCAATTATAATATTTATGCAATATTTTTTTCTTTGATATTAATTCAATTTACACTTTTTGAGCGTGGTGACCGATAAGAAAACAATGTTTTTTTTTCTTTTATTGAATAAATGCGAAGTTAATATTGTTTAAAATATTTTTATTATCTTACAATACATGTAGGTTATTCAGGAATTTTTATCATTGTAACTATAGGTTTATGGTAACTGAAATAAGAAACATAAGTTTGACTTGAAATCCTCTAAATATCTGCAAAATACTGATGGTGGTCCCATATTTTGTTGTGGATTCTTGTGGATCATTATTCATTTTCAAATTCAATTTTTCCGAAAGAAAAGTTGTCAACCGCTCTTTGTACAGTCCACACGCATACGTCTAGTCGCACGCACACAAACACCGTGCCATTCTGCCGAACTGAAACGACGTTAGACGATGCACGGCTTTCAACGCCGCACCGCTGTGCCGGTCGGAGTGGAGGGTGTTAGGTTTATTTTCGTTACGGAATTTCTTGATTCGGTCCCCGCGCTCAAAGCCCGCGATAAAAGCTATGCAATAGCTTAAAATGTTATTATACCCTATTGAGAATATTCTTGGCCGATTTAATTTTTTTCATTTTATGAAATGAAATGCAAATAAAGAATAAATTTCGATATAACGTTTATATCTATATTATATACTAACTGTTACGGTTACCCTCCAGACAGATAGTTCCTAAAATATCATGTTTTTTTCTAGAAAGTAACTGTGTAAGATTTGGTCCAGAGAAAGATTTTAGTATTTTAACACTTTGACCCATTGACTTATTTCGTATAGTTTATTTTTGTAGGAATAGTTTCGTTAGGCCCTAAAGAGTTTCGAGAACGACTGGATAAATATTTTAAACTTTTACATAGATATAAATAAATATAATTTCGTGATAATAACTCGAAAAAAATTTTTTTGCATCTTTCTTTTTGAGGGGATATATTTATATACAAATGGTTACAACCCTTTATGAAGAATTTTTTAATTTTGATAGAAAATTTAAAGTCAAAATCTAAAGAAATCATACTTCTTTCTAATAAAGTTTTTTACATAGATAAAAATAAATATAATTTCGTTAAAATATTTCCAAAAAATTAATTTTTTCCACTCTACTTTTTGAGGGGATAGCTAAAAAGAGTACCATATAAAGAATTTTTTAATTTTGATAGAAAATTTAAAGTCAAAATCTAAAGAAACTTATTTCTAATACAGTATTATACATAGAAAAAAATAAATATAATTTCGTGAAAATATTTCGAAAAAAAAATATATATTTTTGTACCCTTGTTTTTGAAGGGATATATTTATGTATACCCTTTATGACGAATTTTTTAATTTTTATAGAAAATTTAAAGTAAAAATCTAAAGAAATTAAAGTTTGAATTTTTATTTAAATCCCACATGATTAATTTATAATTATTTATCGAAACAAATAATTACAAATTTAAATACAACGTTTCGATCGACTTATTCTGCGGTCGTTCTTAAGTATGAGCACCCACTCCGATTATAGGTTAACTGAGCCAATCACCTGTACTTCATGTTTATCTCGACTCAAAACACAATTGTACCGACGGCATCAGCGCCCCCTGTCGGATTGAGCATTACATGTTTTTATACAGTACAGGTGATTGGCTCAGTTAACCTATAATCGGAGTGGGTGCTCATACTTGAGAACGATCGCAGAATAAGTTGATCGAAACGTTGTATTTAAATTTGTAATTATTTGTTTCAACAAATAATTATAAATTGATCATGTGTGATTTAAATAAAAATTCAAACTTTAATGAAATTAATCACAAAAATAAAAGCTACAACAGCTTCATTATTAATCTAAAGAAATTATAATTATTGGTATTTCTAATACATATTTTACAAGGATAAAAATATATATAATTTCGTGAAAATATCTCGAAAAAATTAATTTTTTCCACTTTTCTTTTTGAGGTGATAAAAAAGAGTACTTCCTTATGACGAATTTTTAAATTAAATTTAAAGTCAAAATCTAAAGAAATTATACTTAGATATTTCTAATACTGTATTTTACATAGATAAAAATAAACATAATTTCGTGAAAATTTCTAAAAAAAACATATTTTTTACACCCTACTTTTTGAGGGATAAAAAAGAGTACATCCTTATGACGAATTTTTAAATTCAATTCAAAGTCAAAATATAAATAAATTATATTTAGGTATTCTAAGTACGGTAAATAATACATTTGGACTGTAACTACAGCACTGGTTAGCACTAAAGGTATCAATTTTTTTATTATTTTTGAGGCTCATTAATTTCTTTTGAAATTCTTCTGCGCCATTAATTGCACATAATCCTAAGATCTGAATGGATAATGAATCCGGCCTCATGTTTTGTTTCCTTTTTCATTTCTTTTTTGTTTCACCCTATTCATAAGCGAATTCTCTTTAACCCTTTCCATCCCCCACTCGGCCTTGCATCATTAACAAGAAATATTCGCTTGAAGAGCGATGAGTTCATCTACTTTCTTCAATGAGAAAATTTTTGACACACCTCACAAAAGCGCGAGATCTTTCCTTTCTCTCTTGCTATCTCCATCGGGCAAATTCATTTTCGAGTCAATTCCACTTTCTCTTCCACTGTAATTGTAATAGATTCATCATTTTTTTTCTTTTTTTTACTTCCACTGCTTCTATTTATTTATTTTTTATCTTAGTCTTGTCTCATTTAATATACAATTTTCATATTTATGATTATCCTAAGACGTTTTTTGACATTAATAAAGGGGTTGTTTTTTGCATAAAGTGTTTTTCATCTTCCGAAAGAGCTTTAATTGATTAATATTTAAGCTAAAGTCACTTTGTGTTTTTATTTGAAAATGACAGAGGAAATAACCTGTCTAAAAATAAAATATAATTTGATAATTTTTATTTACAGCTTATATTTTAAAATCAAGTAGAGGACAATTTTATTGATTTTTCTTTATAATAATTAAATAAGAGTTAAAGGAATCGTAGGGAGTTGGACATGACTTTAAATTAAATACAAAGTTTTTTATTTAAACAGGCCAAACGTTTCGTTGCTGGTTCGCACCTTCTTCAGTGGCTCATTTATTAAACTTATTTGTCTGGAGTTTTGACCAAGAGAAAAAACATTTTCAAACAGTATCCTTACAATTTTATCAAATAATATAAAACATAAACCTTTTAAAACAATGTAATTGTTTCCGGTCAAAATAATTAAAAGAATCAAATTGAACAAAGAATTTTTTTATTATGTGCTATCAGAATCATGGACACGAATAATGAAATTTTAAATAAGAGTTGAACGTTTCTTTGATCTATTTTGATATTCTCAGCAATTTAGATTTTATTGTTATTTAAATGTTTCTTCTTGACATATAAAATAATAAAAGTTAAATTGCTGATGAAGTCGAAATAGATCGACGAAACATTCAACCCTGATTAAATTTAGGTAAAATAAATAAATAAATAAAACTTATTTTGTTTAAATCCCTGCAAATCTTCACTTAATATAACACAGATGAAAATTTCTTAAATAATTTTACTATAAAAAAATGGAAAGTCCGGCCTCAAAACTTTTTAGTAACTAACATTACTCAGTATAGGTGTTGAAATCTTACAACATAATTTTTACTAATGCGTATCTAAATATAATATAATGTGATTTTACCGATATATTATTGATACATATTATTCCAACGAGATATTTTAAATACTACAAGATAATATAGAATCAATTGAGATGTCAAACACACCAACAGACACATTCATCGACTAAAAAGACGAAATATTAAAAAAAAAAAAAAAAAAAAAACACCAACTTGTCATTTTGAAGTGGGATTTTTATATGAGGTCCAGCCATGGCTCCCCGAATATATACCCCCGAGGTTCTAAAGGTCTAATTATTTGGAGGGAAAATATTAAAATTGTGACAAAAAATTATTACTAATAATTCCAAGCAGATATTTTAAATACTACAACCTAGTATAGATTAATTTGAGGTGTCAAACACACCAACAGAAACATTAATTGACTAATCTGAAGAAATATTAAAAAAAACCCACCAAATTATCATTTTTAAGTGGGATTTAAATTTGCGAGCCACCCATGGCTCCCCGAATATATATACACTGAGAAGGAAGTCAGAAAGGATTAATTATTTGGAGGTAAAATATTAAAAATTTTGACAAAAAGTAATACTAATATTTCCAAGGAGATATTTTAAATACTACAACCTAATATAGAGTAACTTGAGGTATCAAACACACCAACAGACACATTCATTGTCTAATCTGAAGAAATATTAAAAAAATAAAAATACCAACATATCATTTTGAAGAGGGATTTCTATTTGAGATCCAGCCATGGATCCCAGAATATATACCCCGAGGTCTGTAATGATTAATTATTTGGAGAGAAAATATTAAAGAAATTTACCAAAAAGTAATACTAATTATTCTAACTTGGTGTCAAACACATTCATTGACTAAAAAGAAGAAATATTAAAAAACAAACATCAACTTATCATTTTCAAGTGAGATTCCTATTTTAGATCCATCCATGGCTCCCAGAATATATACCCTGAGGTCCGAAAGTATTAATTATTTGGAGGGAAAATAAGTGGAAGTAGGTGTACACGATATTAGGTCGCTGTTTACCCCTCGATTTTGATAATATAATGTATTAATAAACAAGGTTTGATAGGGTTAACATCCAATTTTCCTGCAGAGCTATTTTTAATAAAAATTTTATTACATAAATGTAGTTATCCAGTTTCCGGAAAAATATATTAACAATCGAGAGTAAAAATGTATAAAATGCCAAAGTTGGGTCGCCATCTTTTTTCCCTGCATAAGTCCAGGTAGATAGGATATCAACAAGTGACTTCGAATTAGTATTTTATAGTTTCCTTTATTGTTATATATTCATAACATTGTTATATATAACATAACATAACATTGTTATATATATTGAAGTAATTTTTGGTGACGGACTGATAAGTGAAATTGAGTGGATATCGATGGAGCAGTCCAAAAAAAGAAGATAATTTACACTATCTTTTTATTCATAATGTAGTAATCATTACTACATTATAATTCTTCTGAGAATAAAATACAATATATTATTGTTACTGCCACTGATAGAGGAGACAGAGGGAAATGTCGCATTGGATTTCCTTTACTGACTTTTCAAAACCCTGAAGAAAGAGGGAATAGCCTCCGAAATTTCGGTTTTATGAATAAAAAGATAGTGTAAATTATCTATTTTTTTTTGGACTGCCTCATCGATATCCACTCATTTGTTATATATATGTTTTATTAAAAATAGCTATGCATTGAAATTGGATGTAGACCCTATCACGTTTTGTTTATTAATACATTATATTATCAAAATATTAATTTCATTAGGAAACCCGACAGATGAAGATCGATCTAAGTTGGGATCTTGTACCATAAATGAATTTTGATTTTTCTATCAAAATCATAGAATCTTTCCTTTTACTTACTTTTGTTATGGTTGAAGGGGCAAAAAAATTCATTTCGAACTTTTTAATTAAATTATATTATCTCAAATTGGATATTATTTGAAGAAAAAAGAAAAATCCCTGAAGAAATAACATTTATTTTTATTTTAAAATCATACAGAAATCTAATTGCATCCACTCTGCATTCAGACACAAATTATACACGAAAAAAATAAATTATTCAACCCCTAATTTGAGCACAGCAGAACAAGGAGGAGAGAATTTGATTCGGACTTAAAATTTTGATGACCATGTACAAAGATCGGATTCTAATTATTAATTACAACAGGAAATTGAGATTTAGTTATTGTATAATTAAATAATTTAGACCAAATGTTCATGCTTAAGCCGCCGTTCATCCTAACTATCTGGTCTAATAGCCAAGGGGCACTTAACTTTAGAGAGAGGCAATCAGGCGAGGTGGCTTTCAAAGTGAATTATTCTCGTTAATATTTTATCAGATCTATTTCGGATAGATCGGCTATTATTTCAATTGATTAACTCCTTAAGAAATTGACTATTACAAGAAGATTGAATCAAAGTAAACTAATTGTTATTCATAATACCCTTTTCAATTTCTTCTCCTTTAAATTAATGAAAACATAATTCAGGGCTATGTAGAAACATTTTAACAGACGTCGGTCTATCCAAGTCCAGAGTATTGTAGCTCGAAGGGTAAATAATATACTAATTGAATTTTTCAAGAGAGATTTCTAGAGCAGTGCTTATTAGACTTTTTGAAGCCCCCTTGGAATCCAAGTCAATATCTCACGCCCCTCACCCCACATTTTTTGGCTTTTCGGCCTTTCTAGACATAAGCCAATTTACGATACATATTATTATTTTTACTTTACCATATAGGGTATGGTAAAGTATTGTAATCGTGCATGAAAAAAGTGTTTTTTATTGATTCTTTTTTTTCGAAATATCTCAAAAACGGCCGAAACTATTTTGATTAAAAAAATTGGGCGAAACTATGGCATTTCGGTCTACAAAAAAGCTCTAATAAGTGAACATCGAAAAAATTATATCTTTCGAGATAATAATTGTTTTATCAAAATATCTGTTAGTCTGTTATTATGTTCGTCAGTTACTCTGTGCGTTACCAAATTTTGTGGACGAACTAGCACAAAAACTAGTGTCAATATCAAACCCAAATTTTACAGGTAGTTTTAGTGCATATCGACCCAAAATTATAATATTATCAAATTAAAAAAACAAGAAAAATGAAATATACTATAAAATGAACCTATAATAACGAAAACATTTATTTTTCTGGCGCCAAAATTAGAGAGGGGGGGGGGTGGGTCAAAAAATAAAAATCTAAGCCATTTGAGCAAACTCAACTCAACCAAATTTTGTATACATAATCAGTGGGGCCCTAGAACATTAAAAATGGAAAAACAAACTCCCCAAATGGGAGGCGGTAGGGGGAGGGGTCAAAAAATGAAAATCTAGGCCCTTGGACCAAACTCAATCAAATTATGTATGCATAATCATTGGGCTACCAGACGACTAAAAATGCAAAAACTAACCGCCCAAAATGGGGGGGGGTTGTAGGGTCAAAAATTAAAATCTATGCCCTTTTACCAAACTCAACCAGAAGTGTATGGTAAAGTCAAGTGGTTGTCACATCAGAACTTGTCAATTTATTTTTTAATGTGTCTCCACCCAGGGATCAGATTTTAGCCGTATAGCTCGAGTCTGATTCGACCCCGGGTCCAATTGATTAGCAGGCTAATATGCTAACCCCTACCCTAAGCCGACCCACCGATTTTTTTTTATTTCAGATTGGATAAAAAACTATTTATAATTTTGAATTTCGTATGTGCATACACTTAGGTACTAGTCAATGCATGCATTTACTAAGGTTAACAATAAAAGCGTGAAAAAATAAACATGATTAATGTGTTTTGATTAATGATATTTTGAGAAAAATTAATTTACATTGCTAAAAATATCAACATCTTTGGTAGTACCAGAAAGATTTCTGCAAATAACATATCTTCATGCAGCTAGGAATCATACTGATATTTAATAAAAACAATTAAATTGGCCTTATTTGTGTTGTCAGTAGATTCATCGAGCTGAATGGCAAATTTTCTGCTTTGTTTTATGGGTAAAAAAGTAATGTTTCTTTAATATGTCCGGCAATACAGTCAATTCTTTTTTAATTGTATCATTGGATACAGCAGATTTGGCACCAACGAAACGACAAAATTTAAAATGCTTGATTTAAAAATAATTAACGCATGGAATCAATATTCTATGTTATAAGCAGTTGCTGATATATTATCATTTCAACATTTCAATACATTATCGAAATTTTATAATCCAAGTATTTAAACTTATCTAACAATAATAATTTATTTATTAGATTTGCGACACTTCGCGGCTCCTCTGGGGGTAATCTATGGCCTCCTAGGGGGCCCCGGCCCACTACTTTAAAAGCATTGATCTATAAGATGCAGATTTCGATTTGGATGAATAATATAATTTTACCAGCTGCGAAACCGCTTTAAATCAAAACAAATACCGCATTTGGTCTCTCTGAATACTATTGTATTAGAATCGATATACTATCTTGAGAATTAATAGTATATTTTTCTATAAAAATCAAAAATTCAGACCACAGAGGGAACCCTTTGTTTAAATTTCAAATTTTTTCGAGGGTGTTAAAGTTAAATTTTTTTGCTTTATATCAAAAAAAATACCATACATAGTCTCTCTAAATACTATTGTATTAAAATCGCTGAAAATATTTTGGGAACTAATATTTTATTTTTCTATGAAAATCAAAGATTCAGACCACAGGAGGGACCCTTTGTATTCATTTCATATTTTTTCGAGGGTATCTAAGTTAATTTTTTTCGCTTTATATCAAAACAAAACCCAATTTCTTTTCTCTAAATACTATTGTATTAGAATTGTTAAAAATATTTTGGGAATTAATATTTTATTTTCTATGAAAATCAAAGATTCAGACCACAGGGGGACACTTTATATATATTTCAGACTAGATTACATGTATTTACATCCTTAGAAACTGAACCTAAGTCCCTTCTAGATGTAATCTGACATATAATACAGAAATTTTCTGAATTACAATAAATTATAAACTTAAATAATTTAAATATTATAATATTGAAAAATATTAGTCAAAAAATGATATCCACAAATAAAATAATATTTATAGAAAACACAAGAGACTGCCAAATACTGAATTTGAGGTATTAGGAATGATTTTTATTATAAAGTCAAAAGTGTTGATTTCACCCCCTCGGTAATTCAACTCGAGAGACAAAATGCTTGGCCGATCCCCCTAAATTTCAGAGAGGATGAAAATAAGATTCAGACCACAGGGGGATCCTTTATATATATTTCAGACTAGATTACATGTATTTACATCCTTAGAAACTGAACCTAAGTCCCAATAGCTGCCCTTCTAGATGTAATCTGCCACATAATACAGAAATTTTCTGAATTACAATAAATTACAAACTTAAATAATTTAAATATTATAATATTGAAAAATATTAGTCAAAAAATGATATTCACAAATAAAATAATATTTATAGAAAACACAAGTGATTGCCAAATACTGAATTTGAGGTGTTAAAAATGATTTTTATTATGATGTCAAAAGTGTTGATTTCACCCCCTGGGTAATTCAACTCGAGAGACAAAATGCTTGGCCGATCCCCCTAAATTCCGAAGAGGATGAAATCAACCCTTCTAATATACATATAATAAAAATCATCCCTAAAAGTTCGGATTCAGTAGTTGATAATGTATTCCGTTCCCTAATGTTAAACGAATACATGTACCAACATTCACGAAGCTACATTACCCTCAACGCTCAATTTTATTTTGAAATATTCAAAATTTATAAATATAAACACTATTATAATTTAAATTGAAGAAAATTGTAAATAATAATAATATGCTGACTGTAAACGAAAGTCATAAAATAAATAAATATGTACCTACCTATTAGGGTGCTCCTTATATTGTATATTTTCCAATATTTACGCTGACAGCCCCTGTATGAGCCTCTCATATGGTTAGAAATAAATTAGAAAAATATCCCCAAAGTTTCAAGTCTCTATCTCAATTTTAACCTGGTGCTACACAGCGATTAAGTTTACGATCTAAATAACATGGGATTTTGTTTAGCCTAAGCTAAGACGGCATCATCAACATGGGGTTTTTGGCATTGAACGATCAATTTTTTATTCTGGCCAGAGTAATGGTTCAAAAAATTTGAAACTCTGTATACTTTATCCTTATAGATCAAGAGCCCACGACTGCCAGACCTTCGTTGTTTTATAAAAGCTGAAAGTTTTTCTGTGCATGTCCCCTATATTCAGGTGGGAACGACCAACGACTATAGAGTTTGGGTTGTGGTTACTTTGGCAGGTAACAGGTAATAAAGGTGTATAAAATAGTACTTTAAATTCGTTAAAGTATAAAGCTCAATTTTTTTATATTTTCTTCGGGATAACTTTAGAAATCTCGTAATCCATTGCCGGACACTTATGACAGTTGCTACCCCCTGCCAGACACCTCTAAACTTTAATAAATTATAATTATACTTTCGTTATAATATAAAAGATAAATTTTATATATGTTACTTGGCGACCTATAAAAAAATGTTACCTCAATAGGCGGACAGTTTTAATGGTTTTTACATAGATTTTTGACATTTCGGTTATTATTGATAACCATGGTTGGGTAACGGGCAACAAAAAAATAATTTTTAAATGCTTCGAGCACTTGATGAGTCAATTCTACCAGTATTTTGGGTTGAGAAAAACGAATATGACAATGAAAATTTTTTCTTAGCTCTAGCTTCTGTGAAATGAGCAGGTGGCGGATCAAGAGAAAAAGATACATTTTAATTACATATGCTAACAACATTGAAAGTGCATTTTATATTTTTTACAAATCGTAGTTGCATTCTAAGAGTTCTACATTGCTGGAATAATACTTCACAGATGGTCGTGTCTGAAGAGATTTATGTGGTGCCTTCATCAGATCGTCGTTTTTTAGCTTGCCTCTTTTTTGTTGCCCAGTGTTATTAGATCCATCAGGAATTTACAGATTAGTTTTTAACACTGTAAGCTCCTGATGATGGATTAATAATCCGAAATATATTGAGATTGTATACACCTCTTTGAGTTTTATTTCATTCACTCTGAAACTACACTCCCTTTACTTTATTAATGTTTATTATCCTTTATAATCACGTAGTTTTAGTTTTTTAGTTATAACTCGAGTTCTAATTGAGCTACAAACAAGTGGTAATTTCTAAGACAAGGAAGCTGTTTTCTATTAGTTCAATAAAATATTGTGATCTCAAATATTGTTGTTTAATATCTAACGGAACTCGAAAATAGGTCAAAATGGTCTTTTTCACCGTTTTGATCGATTATATCTCCGAAACAGAGAGCTTGAATCGATATATCCTTATGGTTATTTTTGAATTCAGCAGGTGGAAATACATAAGAATCAGCTACTTTTGAGCCCGAAGCATTTTCATTGTTGGGCAGTGAACCATTGGTGAAGACATGGAGGAATCGACTTAAAATAAAAATAACCATCGATTCTTATCTAATACTAGAGGAATAACCTTATTGCATTCCATTTTTGTTGTTTTGACTATTAATGACAACTTCTACTGAAAACGTGGAAGAATCGACTTAAAATCAAAAAGACTAAATTCTTTTATGGCAAACCACTCAAGCTTGAGTTTCTTAAAGTTTAGGGGTGTCTGACAGGGGTAGCAACTGTCATAAGTGTCCGGCAATGGATGACGAGATTTCTAAAGTTATCCCGAAGAAAATATAAAAAATTGAGCTTTATACTTTAACGAATTTAAAGTACTATTGTATACACCTTTATTACCTGTTACCTGCCAAAGTAACCACAACCCAAACTTTATAGTCGCTGGTCGTTCTTACCTGTATAGGGGACATGCACAGAGGGACTTTCAGCTTTTATAAAATAACGAAGGTCTGGCCGTCGTGGGCTCTAGGGCTATTATGATAGTAGCTACCATTAAAATTTTTTACAGATTTTTAGATATTACAATTTTGGAGTTACATCTAGATAAAATACTGCTATATCTTAGTATTAGTAAGTTATAGACTCCAAAATTATAATAGATACAAATCTGTAAAAATTCTGAAAAATAGCTACTATTATAAAGATAATGTCTACAGAGTTTCAAATTTTTCGAACTATTGCTTTGGCCGGAATAAAAAATTGATCGTTCAATGCCATTCAACCCCATGTTATTTAGATAGGAAACTAAATCGCTGTGTAGCTCTAGGTTGAAATTGAGATAGAGCCTTGAAACTTGGTGAATATTAGTTTTTGTTTATTTCGAACCATCCCTGTCAGCGTAAATATTCGAAAATATCCAAAATAAGGAGCACCCTACTACCTATTGTATTTTCTATAAAAATTTTAACTTTACTACTTTCCGCAATTTGAACTTTTGTAGATATAAAATATCATAAATTAACCACGAAGAATGTGTGATAAATTAAATAGGAATATATTATTTCTATGCAAATGTTACTTTACTTTACTTGGATGCCTTTTTCTTTTATGTTGAGTAGTTCTTATTGAACGCATTTAAAAGCCAGAAAGGAGGATCATTTTTATAAAAATATAAATATATTAAAACACTTGGAGTTGAAGAGAAATGAACATGTTTAAGAAGATTAAGTACTGCTCCATTTTGCAAAAAGAAAGGAAAAAAACTTTCAGAGTGCTTAAATAAGAAAAGAGAGAGGAAAAAAATGGAATGACTAACTTGAAGCGTGCCTTCTATTTCCTCCGGCTTCACTTCCGTTAATTTAAGTGCTCGAATCCAACATTAGCACTTGTTGCGAGAATTGAAAAAGACGGACGTGTTCAGCCAACAAGGTATTTGATTCATTACTTTTATAGACAAGCAATTTAAAATCTGAATAGATCAATCATAAGTTTCCTGTATTTGATTAGAATGCAGATGATTTTTGTCAAATATTAGGTGAAAATAATATCCAAATTTATATATTTCTAACTTGAAATAGTGAAGTTAATTTTCTCATTAATATATCAAAGAATAATTAACACATTTACGATAATTGTATTTGATCGCGCTTTTTAAACAAGATATATATCGCGAGACTACTGCTGGTTGAAGCTATTGGTCTTAAGTCTGGACCATGAGAGAATTAAAAAGATGTGATCCATTTGGCTATAATCCAGCATCATTTCGCGATTGGCCCGCATGACACTTTTTATATCAAACACTGATATGGATCACCAAATGAATTTAAAATCTGAGATGTTATATATTCAATCTCCCAGTCAAGGGCGTTAATGTGTTAATTATTCTTTGATATATTAATGAGAAAATTAATTTCACTAAATAGATCAAATTAATGAGACTGAAACGGTTAATATGAAGAAATTAGTTTAAAAAAATTTGGCGTCAATTTAACATACAATGTGTATATACCTGCCCTCATATAATTTTATTTTTAGTAGGCAACAAATAGATTCGTATATATGGACCATGCGTTAAACATAAAGCAGTACTACTGCCGAAGTTAGCGCTCTCTTGTGTTTGTTTATTCAAATAATTTGGGGAGAGACGTATATTGTATTATAGTATATATCATAGATAAAATAGTACACGGAGCATAGGGGGTCGTTTGCGAGTCTCTTTGTCTTGGACGTTTAATAAATAATCATCCCCCAAAGCTTACATTTTCGTCGCCAGTTGGCGCTAAAGTCGTGACACACAGGGTATGGTCAAGTATTGAAATCGTTGCATAAAAGAAGTGTTTTTTTTTCAAAATATCTTAAAAACGATTTAAAGTATTTTGTTAAAAAAAATGAGCGAAACCATGGCGTGTTGCTCTATGAAAAACCCCTTATGGAAAAAGATCGAAAAGATTATATTTTGCGAGATATTAATGATTTTATCACAATGTCTGTTAGTACGTTACTTAATTTTGTATACGCTCTCTAGCTCAAAAACTAGTGTGAATATCAAAACGAAATTTCGTATGTATATTCTTTATATTTATGTTGAGATTAAAATCGGATTAGATTTTGGTTGAAATCGAATCCAAAATTAAGCGAGGGGGGCTCTTAAAAAATTTGAATGATAAAATTTTCAAACTAAAAAAAAAAGAAAAATTAAATTTACTATTATGGTAAAAGAGACCTATTATAAAAAAGAGCCATTAATTTTTTCTGGTGCCTAAAAGTGTGTGTGTGGGGTCGGGGGGGGGGGGGTTCAAGAATAGGAAAATCAATATAAGTACGTTCTATACCCTTTGATTGATTTCTACGAAATTTCCCCAAAAGGTATATTTTATAGAAATTAAAAAAGAGAATAACGTTAAAAAATTTGAAAATAATACTAGGTCAAGAGTTAACCTCTTAATTAATTAACTATACCGAATATGACACTTCATTTATCATTTAAGTGCTTCAACATAATCATCATTCATTTTTTGTTTTACTTTATTTATTTATTTTTTTATTTAAAAAAATAAACAAGTATGAGGGGTTTTTCTCAATTTTCCCCTTATTAAAGACTCAAGAAGAAATATGCAAAGAATTTTTAAAATAGGACCCCGAGGCCTCGTGGTCGAAATATATTTGAAATTGTTAAACATTTTTTATTTTATTAGTTTATAAAGTTATTATTTAATTTAATTATTTTGATTATTTATGTCCATCGATTAAATTAATGAGTTATTGTAGGGAAATAAGGACAATAGCTTATGCAAGTATTTTTTATTTTATTTGAACGTTTCGTCAACTTTGTTGACTTCTCAAAGGCTCTAAAAAATGAAAGCCTGAATTAGTGCATGTTATAACAATTTCAATTTCAAATCAAATCAAGCTTTGATCTCAGAACACTTCAGTACATACAAGAACAATTCAACATACACACAAAAAACTCATTTTACATACCAAACAAATTAAATATGCAAAGAAATTAATTTGTTTAGTATGTAAAATGAGTTTTTTGTGTGTGTGTTGAATTGTTCTTGTATATACTGAAGTGTTTTGAGATCATGATTTGATTTGAAATTGTTATAACATGTACTAATTGAGGCTTTCATTTTTTAGAGCCCTGAGGAAGTCAACAAAGTTGACGAAACGTTGGCATAAAATAAAAAATACTTGAATAAGCTATTGTTCTTATTTCCCTACAACAACTTATTAATTTAATTTAATTCAATATTTTTTATTTTTTTAAATTACTATTTGCTTAGAAATATCTATATAAATTTTAAAACATGAAAATAATTTTTCAGTGTTTCTAATTTAAACATAAAACGTTTTTTGAAAGCACTCTCAGCTATCCTCATAAAGCTAGCTCATTTCTGTTAATGACTTCGCTATCTCCCTCGGTTAAAATTATTTTATAAATTCTTGCGATGTTTAATGAACTAAATTGAACAGAAATAGTCATTAGAAGTTTCTGGGGACAAAGTTCCAAAACAATATCCATATTTCAAAATCAATAATACTTAAAAAAAATAACATTTGTCTCAAAAGTCACGTTCTAAATTCATGAGTTGAATAAAACACTCAAATTCGCACGTGTCTCAAATCGGTGGGTGAGTTGAATCAAGCGCTTTTATTTTATTCTTTCTCGCATTATGAGTTATTCCAATCGATAACTCAATCATATAGTAAATTCTTAAGTGAAAATGTCATATGTAACAAATCATAAACTTAATCATAAAATGTCACCATTCAAATTTTTAAGAAAATTTTTTATTAAAGGTCCAAAAATGTTTAATATACATCGCCTGACGATGCAACCCACAAATCTAAGCGTTCTAATATCAGGCGTAATATCCTAAGCACACGCCAGTATGAATTACATTGTACTGAACAAATTAAAAAATGAATTAAATAAAATGTTTACTGTGGTTTCACATGATTCTACGAATGAATTAATCAAAACGTCAGTACACATTATAATTAATTGAAAAAAAATCTCAATGTTTTTTTTAACAGTAATGAAGTTAAATTGAAAGTTTTTTTTGGCGAAGGTAGCAGCATTTGTTGTTGAAGCTTTTATTTTTGTATTTAATTTTATTAAGAGTTGAAATTAGTTAACCTATAATCGGAGTGGGTGCTCATACTTGAGAACGATGGCAGAATAAGTCGATCGAAAAGTCATGGTTTATTATATTATTTATTCGTGTACAATAAATAATTATAATTAATTATGTGTGATTTTACTAAAATTTCAACTCTTAATGTTATTCTACACCTATATAAAATTGAATTTTCTTACTTATAAAAATATACGTATGTACATAGGCGCATCCCTAAAATTTCAAACATTTAGAGCAGTGGTTCCCCAAATGGGCGATTAGGGTTATCAGAGGGACAATAAATATGTTGTGGGCGATGAGTATTCAAAGGGGAAAAAATTAAAGTTGCTTCTTGACGCAAACACTTGTTAACCACTTTGTTGAGTTTCAAATTTACGGTTTTAGGTTTGTTTCTTTGAGTGAGTTGAGGGGTTAATTTTAAGCAGGGGGAGAATTTTTTTCAGAATCGTATTTTTAGCGTTATCCGTTTGTGAGGGTAGATTGTGCTTAGCAATTTTAATTACTATAGTGCGGACTGTACAGTAGAAACAACAAGCACAAGGCACCAATTTAAAAGGTAAAATAAAACAATAAGAAAGTTTGAAAACTTTCATTTATTTTTTCAAATTGTAAATGTCAATTTTCTTAATTTTTCCAGATTCCAATTTAAAAATGAAAACATGTACTCCTGACTTTTAAAAAATTTAACCCTCATCAAAATAAGCATTCGATCAGCGACCAAGTTTCTATCTTATCTGGGGGCACGGCAGTGCCCCAGCCAAGTTCGATTCGAGCGGGGATGTGTGCACTGCCAGACTACCCTTTACAGGAAACAACTCAGGCCATTTTGACGCCTCTGTAACTTCGTAATGGAAACCTCTACATGGCTGAAATTTTTTTCCAGAATACTGGTCTATAAGCTTAACTAAATTACAAAATTTCATATTTCTACTGTTTATACCATCCAAGTTATAAGAAGCCAAAGATAGGCTTTTTCGTCACTCAGTCACTCACTGACTCACTCATAAAAATTCTAGAGTACTTACGCTAACCCTAGAATGCTGAAATTTGGGAGGCAGGTAGAGTTTGGGGTACAATTAATGGGAAAAATCCAAAAATCGAAACTTTCCCTTCTTCAGGACCTAAAATGAAGGGGTGAAATTTATAGACTTAATTAACATATACTAAAAATTCAATGAACCTAGAATGCTGAAATTTGGCATACTGGTAAAGCTTGACACATTAATAAAGGACGAAATTGAAATATTGAAACTTTTCCTTCTTCGGGGCCCGAAATGAAGGGGTTAAATTTATAGGATAAATTAACATACACCATGCTGAAATTTTGGCTACTGATAGAGTTTGGGGTATATTTAAAGGTAAAAATCGAAAAAGCAAAACTTTCCCTTCTTCAGGACATAAAATGAAGGAGTGAAAATTCAGCCTTTAAAATAAATGCGTGAATATTGTAGGCTAAATTCCCATCGAACTTACAAAAAGAGGTGAAATCTCAACAAAAACACTTGTGTAAAAAAATGCCAAGCTCGATTAATAAAATCCGTTTGCCCAAAAAAGTAGTGAGATCTAATGTGCTGCCAAGTTCAACATCATCAATTTATTAAATGAGTCGAGAATATATTAGTAACTTCAATTAAAACGCATGTTTTTCATTTCACATGTCCCTCTATATTTTTTATTGATTTCACAATTTTAGTTGAAATTATTTTCATAAAACTTGGCTTTTACGCATTATTATGTATGTCACGAATTACTAGTTACCATATCATGGGATCTTAATAAGAGGGGAGTGGTGGAGGCCCTATCAAACAATAATAATAATAATTTAATGCGTAAAAGCCAAGTTTTATGAAAATAATTTCAACTAAAATTGTGAAATCAATAAAAAATATAGAGGGACATGTGAAATGAAAAACATGCGTTTTAATTGAAGTTAATAATATATTCTCGACTCATTTAATAAATTGATGATGTTGAACTTGGCAGCACATTAGATCTCACTACTTTTTTGGGCAAACGGATTTTATTAATCGAATTTGGCCTTTTTTAAACAAGTGTTTTTGTTGAGATTTAGCTTACTAGCTACACTGCTCGGAGAAACGGACAAACAGAAGTTATATCTTCAATAATAGGGTCTCATTTTACGTTTGAAAAAATGTTTTTAAAAAGTCTTATATATATATATAACAAAGAAAATGTATCTATTTTCCCGTATAGAAATAAATAGATTTTCGAAATATGTTTTTTATATATTTTTTAAAAATATATTAAAAATACAAAATTTTTGTGTTAAATTTATATAAAGTTTATGTTTTCTATATATTCTTAAAATGAAATTATTTTTATGTCGCTCTAGTATAAATTTTATATAAATTTAACACAAAAATTTTATATTTTTAATATATTTTCAGAAAATATATAAAAATCTATTTCGAAAATCTATTTATTTCCATACGGGTTTTCAGTGGTATTAATTAATACATTGTCAATTCATCAGATATGGTCAAATTGCGCCAAATTTTTTTAATAATATTTAAAGGAGACAATAAAAGAGTGTGTATTCTGCTGGAAAAATATTTTTTTTCAATTTATGAGACTTAAAGTCTTTCACATATCAATTCCTGTGAAGCAATTGTTATATACTGATGAAATTGGCAAAACCCTCGAAACTATAGTCTCGTTATATAATAAAAATATTTTTACAGCAGAAGCACACTCTTTTACTGTCACCTTTAATTTATCAAAATTCTGCTACTCTCGGCAAAAAGAAACTTTGAATTTAATCATATTTAACGAGCTTTTCGTGCGTGCCCGGGCAGCGTCTCGGTCCAAAAATTGTATTCCTCTTGAAAAACCACACTCCAAATGTATACCCGTAAACTACCGAAAATACATCGTCTCTTAAAAGTTTCGCCTCTTTAATTTTTCGAGTGGCGAAGGGGGGGGAGGAATAATTATCAATATATTTAATGTTTGGCCCCTCATCGCCCTGGGTATATCGCAAAAAACAATAAACAATTTGACATATAGGGCGATGAGAGGATCTCTCCTTAATTTTTACACTTTCAGCAGAAGAACATATAGAGCGGGTGGCGTATGATTATTAATTGTAAATACAAAAAAAAAAAGAAATGTGAAATGTGAGTCAGGATTAATCCTGGCTCTCTCATCCACCCGCTCTGAATCTGAATTTATTTGTTCTGAAGCTGAAGGTGTAATGAACTTTATATTGTAAGCTGAAGGTGTAACTTTATCTTTGTAAGAGGCGGCCCGCTCCTCGGAGGCCCAATAAACAAAATTAAAATGAATTGGAGTCTTTCATTTCAAAATTTGAGTCTAAATTACAATTATATTTAAAATTTGCTAGGTTAATGAAAATCGATTTGAGCCATCAGTTTAAAATCCGAGCTGACAATTATATTTCAAATTTGCCTCGTTAATTAATATACATTTAATGTTTCTTAATTTAAAATCTATTGGTGTTTTTTCATTCGAGTTCAAATGAATACAATATTATCTCGACACAAAGTCCAAATCAAAAATATATAGTTTTAGTAACAGAAATCAAGACACAAATATTAATGTTGCATTGGTGTAATGGCTAGAGCTGATGCCCTTAGTTCAAGAGTTCGCCGGTTCGATTCTAGGCAAGAGGGTAATTTTTTTAAAGAAAATTCTCTCAGCGTTGTTACAAATTAATCTAGGCTCTTATATATAGTATTAATGTATTGTAAATTCGTAAGATGTGGTCAAATTGCGCCAGATTTTTTAATCATATCCATCCTAATTGAATGGCCATTGAATTCCGATAAAGCAGCCATTGGACATTTAATTAAACAGAAATCTCTGGGCAAAAAGGGCCTCGCTTGCTGAATCACCCAACCGACCACTTTTCTATATATAGGTACAAATAAAAGAAAAAGTAGACCAGAGAGGTCTTTTCATTATCTCTCTTATTTTTCCTTTGGACGGCCACTTTGCTCCCTCTCTCAATTTCTTTGCTATCAAAAGTGTGATTAATTTATATAAGTTTTACATTTTATTTACAGAAGCTACATTTGACTCAATCTAAAGGCTTTTATGTAAGATTTCAGTAGATAACAAACTAATTTAACTTTAAAAGGAAATTAGAAAAAGTTAAACTAGACGGTAAATAATGTTAAAAAAATGGGGTAACAAAATATGATTCGATATGCTTGAGCGGCTTCGGCCCCCCAAGGTGGTTCGATACGTTTCAAAAAGCCTAAAAAGTAAAACTTAAAAGTAACATTTTTAAAGTCACGCTTTTATCCTTTGCGATTTTAGAAATAGGGAGGTTGAGCTACCCCATGCGACTAGAAATCCAGTCCCTAGTAATAAATTTAAATATAATAAAATATTTAAAATACGAGTATATTTCTTTAAAATTTATGTTGTTTTTTTTTGTTGAATTTTTAAAATTTTGATTTACTTTCAAATGATGAAGTAGGAGGGCGTCAAAGAACTAATTTTTAAACAAATTTTGTACTATAAAGAGAAACAAATAGTAATAAAAATTATAAAAAGTAAAGGGAGTGTAATTTCACAGTAGAATTAAATAAAACTCAAAAGGTTTCATACAAACTCAATAAATTCCGGATTATTAGTCCATCATCAGAGTTTTACAGATTAAAACTAATAAGTAATATTTGAACATGTGATCGTAAATATACTAACATCTAGATCAGGAGTTCTATTTCATTCACTGTGAAGCTACTCACTTTACTTTTATTAATATCCACGATTTAAATGTCATATTTTGCCATTACATGTTAAAATATTATTAGTTCTTGATGAACTAATGATCTAATACATATATTTGAGTTATACCTCTTTGAGTTTTATTTCATTCATATGGCTAATCACTTTATTAATTAATATCATGTTTCACCTAAAACCTACACCACTTTTCCTAAGTAAAAAAAAGAAATAAAACAAAAATGAGTTTTGAATTCGATATATTTCGGGTTGTCAGACCATCTTCGGAGTTCAAGGAAACTGAATATAAATTGGAAAATTTTTTACAAATAATATTTTTTGGAAATATGTATGGTGATTGAAAGATAGGGGAGGAGAAAATTTACTGCGAATTAATATCTTTCTTTCACCATACATATTTCAAAAAATTATTATTTGTAAAAAATTTTCCAATTTATATTCAGTTTTTCTGACTAGTGGGCTGACAACGAGAAATATATCGAATTCAAAACTCATTTTTTTTTATTTCCTTTTTTTGTGAAACCTACCTCGCAATTTTACCCAATTTTTATTATTATATAAAAATGTTTCACCTAGAACAACACCTATCCCCTTAAAAGTTGAAACAAATTGGTTGCGATACAACGCTTCCTTGAGAAGTTTTAAATATTTTGAAAAAATCTATAATTATAATAAAAATATAAAGCGTGTAAAATCATAAAACACTCAATTGCTAGAATTAATAATAATAATTATTTTTTATTTGATCTTACAATGATGCAAATAAAACCGTGAGAACAGTTATATGTTCTCGTAAGGAGAAAAAAGACTATTAAGAAAACAAAATCTTTTATGTCCTTATCAATATTTTAATTAAATATTTTAATTAAATATTGATAAGGACATAGAAGATTTTGTTTTCTTAAGAGTCTTTTTTCTCCTTACGAGAACATATAACTGTTCTACGGTTTTATTTGCCTCATTTAAGATCAAATAATAAATAATAAAAACATCATAGTACTGCTATCTAAAAATTATTATTTTAGGTTTTTGAGGATATATTCTCAAGAAATGGCTCTCATTTTGATATTAGGAATTCGAAAGGAAAGAAGAGACAAGAAATAAGAATCAGTTAAATTGAACTTGGAATTAGAATAATCCTTTATTTAAGTAGAGTTGAAGAAAATGTTTATTTTGGCAATTTATTTATTTATTTATGGAGAATAAGAGACTTGCCTGAGGTGTTTTAGAAGGTTTTTTTACCAGAAGTGAGGTGATATTTGTGATTGAAAATTTTTATTTATTTATTTATTTTTTAATTGAATCATAAATAAGAATTGATCTTTTTTTATATTATATAAAATTTGCATTCATTTTGATTTTAAATATTTCTAAGAATGTTCTAATTAGATTTTTAATATATGAAAATGTGAAATTTTGTAATATTGTGTTTTTGTAAGTTATATATTAAAATAAAATTTTAGGCTGATGATGACACTAATAAAAAGTTATCGAAACATCCCTATTGGGAATATTTTTTTTGCTTTACCATACAGGGTATGGTGGTCAAGTATTGTAATTGTGCATATCAAAAACGGCTGAAATTATTTTGATTAAAAAAATTAGGCTAAACCATAGAATTTGGGTCTACAAAAAAGCCCTAATAAGTGATCATCGAAAAAATTATATTTTTCGAGATAATAACTTTGTCAAAATGTCTGTTAGTACGTTAGTATGAATGTGTGTACGTTACGAAATTTTAGTGATGACACACTAGCTCAGAAACTAGTATGAATATCAAAACGAAATTAGACATAAAGTTTTGGAGGATTGAGATTAAGAGCTGATTAGATTTTGGTTGAAATCGGACCCAAAATTAAGGGGGGGGGGGTTGGAAATAAAATATAAATTACCTTCATAAAAAATATAGTCCTTATTTGCCGATAACAACTTTAATAATAATAAAATAATGTTTGATGGCAGATAAAACTAGGGAGCCAAATCAATTATGTTTTGTTTTTAATGAACTTTTTGACTTAAAGCGTACTTAGAACTTTGAATTCTAGTAAATATTTAATAAACTTTGTCGGTCATGCTTTGACTGCCGGTTTTAATTACTTTATTTTCAATTACAAATAAAATTGCCAAAGCTTTTTATTTTTCATTTTGATCAAATGTAACATTTCAAATATTCTCTTTTCATATCTCTCCCTTTAAATGATGTTGAGGGTGATAGAAATTATGAGCCCATTAATTTGTTTGCGCGAATACATGGATTGCTGGTCCACCTGACACTGGCTGGCTGATGTTCTACTTCAAATACAGTTGATTATACAGTAATTAACTTCAAACAAATTATACGCCTAGCAAAACAGTGAAATGAATGAACGGACTGACCGGGAGAGTAATCCATCGGCTGGTTGATTTAGAATAACCCCGATTCGCTAGTTTCCACAGTTAAATATTATGTTCCGAGAAACGTTTTATTATTTTTACTTGAATCAGATTTATATTATTTATACAGGTGAATAAAATGGAACGTATTTTAATTGAAAGTATATTTTCCCCCCCTTAAATATAAAGATAATAACGGGCAATTATTATTATTTTTAGCCTGCTTGTTAGGCAGGATGAGGGGTTGAAGAATTCAGACAATTTTATTTTGCTTGTTAGGTTGATAAATTTTGTTAAGGGAGAATGGTGTGGATTCTTGATGAAACATATCTTATCTACTCTTATTAAACGAGCAAAAATTGTATATTTATTTGTTTGTATATATATTTGTTTGTTTATATATTTGTATCTTGGTTATATTTTGAAAACGACTCTACCAATTTTGATGAAATTCACTGGTTAGGGGGTTTTGGGGTGACAATTCGATCTGTCACGGTCTCATCTTCGACAAAATTGTTTTGGATGGGTTTTTTTCGTAATCAAATTAATTATTCTCAGGTAGACAAATCCCATTCTTAGGGTTTTCAAAAAGGTTTCCCTTTTCGTTTCGTATTGTGTTTGTGGTTTGTTGTTCTCCCTAAACGTTAGAATTATTAATAAACGTTTTATAATTGTTAATATAAAGAACCTTATTTATTTAATAGAATAAAAAATAATCAAGAATTAAGTGGATATTGATGAGGCAGTCCAAAAAAAGAAGAAGATAATTTACACTATCTTTTTATTCATAAAACCGACGTTTCGGAGGATATTCCCTCCTTCTTCAGGGTCTGTCATTAATTAAAATGGGATTTGGCCATCATTACAATCAAGAGCATCGCTCGGTGCCTCCAGGTACTTATATTAAACGAGCAATTCTTGTATATATATTAGGGTGGCCCGTATTTTGAATATTTTCGAATTTTTACGCTCGCGGGGTCTCATATAGTTCGAAATAAATAAAAAAATATCTTCCAAGTTTCAAGTCTCTATCTCAATTTCAACCTGTGCCTCAGAGCGATGAAAGTTTTCCATCTAAATAACATGGGGTTTTTGGCATTGAACGATCAATTTTTTATTCCGGCCAAAGTAATAGTTCAAAAGATTTAAAACTCTCTAGACTTTACCCTTATAATAGTAGCTATCCTTCAGAGTATTTTCAGATTTTTAGTTATTATAATTTTGGAGTTACAGCTAGATAAAGTACTGCCATATCTTAGTGTTATAGACTCCAAAATTATAATAAATACAAATCTGTAAAAATTCTGAAGGGTAGCTAATATTATAAGAATAAAGTCTACAGAGTTTCAAATTTTTTAAATCATTGCTTTGGCCCGAATAAAAAATTGATCGTTCAATGCCAAAAACCCCATGTTATTTAGATGGGAAATTTAGATAGCTCTGAGGCACAGGTTAAAATTGAGATGAGGGGGGTTGAAACTTGGGAGATATTTTTTTTTATTTATTTCGAACCATATGAGGCCCTGCGAGAGTAAAAATTCGAAAATACCCAAAATAAGGGCCATCCTAATATCTTTATTATAGAATTGGTTTATCGAAAACGGCTCTAACAATTTGGATGAAATTCACGGGTTAGGGGGTTTTTGGGTTAACAATTCGATCTGTCACGGTCTCATCTTCATCGTTTCATTTTTGACCCCCCTTTTGTCTCATAATGTTTAAAACATATTAAAAAAAAAAAATATTTTATGTTCTTTTCAAAAATATATTCAGTTTTTTTTTCTAGTTAAACTTTTTCATTTTTTATACTTCTTCGAAATGGGGTAGGTAGATTTTATGGCCCACCCTGTATATTATTTTTGAAGATGAAATAGATATTTAATAATATTTACTATAATTTAATATAAATCTTAAAATAGAGCAAAATAATTTATTTATATACTAGGCACTGAAGATGTGCAGACAAATGATTTAAACATGTGGGTATAGTTAATTTAAATAAATAAAAAATGTTATAAATGAATATATTACTTTTTTTTAAAGAATCTGATTAAGTTAAGACACAAGTAGAGATTGTATAATTGATCGTTTAGTCTAATGAGATAGATGAATATTAATTATAGATAATAGCAATTAACATTTCATTACCTTTGATCAGGCGTAGATGTTGCTTGGAGAGCTTCTGGACGCCAACTGATAATAAAAAGAAAGAGCTCCGTTATATGATAAGCTCGAGCCGGGCGAAATTTGCAAGAAATTTGATTCGAGGAATTCACGCAGACAAATTAGTATTTATCTTAATGAAATAATAATAAAATTATTTTTCTTTAATTACTATAAAAATAACATTATATTAAAATTTTTATTTTCTAAATCATTAATATCGGAGAATAAATGAATAATTGAACTAAGAATAAAATTTATTTTTTCTCTTGGTGAAACATTTCGGGATTTTTAAATTACTTCCTCCCAACAAAATTAAAAATCCCGAAGAGCTTGCCCAAGTAAAAATAAGCTGACGTGTTGTGATGTGGCCATCCACTTGACTTTACCATACAACCTGGCCCCTCACTTACATTAATATTTAATAAAATTATTTATAATCATGTAGGGGAGGGGGGGTTAATTTTTGCATTTTTAAACTCCTAGGGGCACACTGATTTTGTATACAAAATTTGGTTGAGTTTGGTAAATGGCCAAGATTTTCATTTTTTGACCCTCGCCCCCATTTTGTTCGGTTAGTTTTTGCATTTTTAGACTTCTGGGGACCCACTGATTATGTATACAAAATTTGATTGAGTTTGGTAAATGGCCAAGATTTTCATTTTTTGACCCCTCCCCCCCCATTTTGGGCGGTTAGTTTTTGCATTTTTAGACTTCTGGAGGGCCACTGATTATGTATACAAAATTTGGTTGAATTTGCTCAAACGACCTAGATTTTTAATTTTTAACCCCCCCCCCTCCACCCCCCTTAATTTTGGGTCGATATGCACCAAAATCCAATCAGCTCTTAATCTGAATGGACCAAAACTACGTGTGAAATTTGGTTTCGATATTCACACTAGTTTTTGAGCTAGCTCGTCCACAAATTAGGTAACGCACAAACTAACTAACAGACATTTTGACAAAACAATTATTATCTCAAAAAATATAATTTTTTCGATGTTCACTTATAAGAGATCTTTTGTAGAGCGAAATACCATGGTTTCGCTCCATTTTTTTAATCGAAATACTTTAAGCCGTTGCTGAGATATTTTGAAAAAAAGAAGGGAAAAAACCACTTTTTTCATGCACGATTACAATACTTGACCATACTCTGTATGGTAAAGTAAAAATAATTTGTGACATAAATTTTTTAAAAAGAGTAAACGATATTAGCTAGTGAGTTTTTTCCAATAATTTTATTAATCAACTGCGTTTATGCACAAATTAAATTTAAAATATTAAAACCAAATACAAACTTTCTATCTTTCAACCTCTAAAATGAAGGGATGAAGATTACCTATATGATAAATTTGCATCTAATATATCGTCACTGTTATATCAAAATGTCGTAGGTATGTCAAAATTACCAAAAAGATTTTATTAAAGAAAAAGACTTATATTTGTTAGCTACATCTGCTCTCAAATTACTGTATGTTATCACTATCAAGTACCAAAAAGGTTCCAAAGTTTAAAATTATGGCATCAAGTATTTAGGGTCAATACAAAATGAAAACAGAAGCTTTTCTTAGTTGTTGAAAAGTCTGGACTTTTACATACGACATTTTGATATACCAGCGACGATATATCCTAGACTTTCTCACTTTCAGTCCCTATAATGAAGGAGAAAATAAATTTTCATTTTTAAATATGTAATGACCCTAGAATACTAAAATCTTGCAATTTTGTAGGATTTGGGAAATTAATAAAGGGGAAAATTAATCACGAAAACTTTACTACCCTTAGCCTCTAAAATGAATGGGTGAAATTTATAGGGTAAATTATCATTATCGGAAGCTCATAAATGATTGTAGCTAATGAAGTGAAATTTGGTACAAACGTTCATATTAATAAGTCGTGCCCTTTTGCTAAGTTTCTTAAGCTCAGACCACTCTCAAGAATTGCTAAATCATATTATTATATCCTTCATTTTTAAACCAAACTAGGCCTTTTTGTCTTTTTTTAACTTATTTTTTTATAACTTTACTTGAAATGGAGTTGAATTCTCTAAACACACTGATGAAAATAAAGGTTCGAAAACAAAATGGCGGTCTCTCCAAAAGTGAAAGAATCTAAATAACTTCGTATACAAATAAATATTTTGAAATACCTATAGGTATTCAATAAATAATAAATTAAATTGTAAGTTTCTTTTTGCCGAGAGTAGCAGAATTTTTATAAATTGAAGGATACACTCTCTTTTATTGTCCCCTTCAAATAATAAATTAATATAATATCAATTTTGGCTTAAAAAAATAAATATAGCTCCTAATTCTCTAGCCGTTGGCTTATTACAGTAAATCGCATCTCAATGTTGATTTATTTGTAATGTAGATAATGCATAAAATTTTTAAAAACATACATATTATTGCATGCAGATATACTGTAATAATTAGTACTCGTATATTAGTCACCTTTTTTAATTTTTTTAATGAAAATGATGAGAGAAATAGTTAAACCAAAAAGGTGCAACCTCTAAAGGCCTGGGTTGGGCCCAAGGGCGGATCCAGGGGGGGGCGGAGGGGGCGACCGCCCCCCCCCATAGAGGCCCGTGCCTGGCAAAAAAATTTGTAAAAAAAATAATTATTTTTTAAAAAAATTTAAAATAAAGTTCTATATATGTGTGTGAGGGGGGCGGCGTCTCTACCCCCCCCCCCCCCCCGCTTGGACAATTCGATCGCGACACACTTCCGAGATAAAAAGTAGATCTTATATAAATCGGGCACCTTATATACATTCACCCCCTCCCCCATAAAAAATTCTTGGATCCGCCCTTGGTTGGGCCCTTCATCGTGAAAAGAAGAAATAATTTTATGGGCTGGGCGGGGGTCGAAGGTATCTGTGGATACGGGTCTTAAATAGCTGAAGGTTAAGCAATAAGTATTAAATAGTATATTGAATAATTCTCCATTCCTATTTAATTAAGTAAGAAATAAATATTTATTGGGAATGAAAACATTGGTAATACCTTTTTAGTTCTAAGTTTTTTTTCAACCCTCTTAACGAAAATTTCTATTAAAATAATAAAGACAATGGAATCTATACGATATATAGTAAATTCCAATTTATTTTTAATACCATTCATTTCATTGAATTCCATATAAAAGAGTTTTAGAAGAAAGGAACCTGCCAATGCCGAGGGGGCCAAATCTGATTAAGGCTACAAATCAATGAAATGACAAAAAAAAAAAACCGCTCTGAACAAAAAAAGATTTAAGCCGATTGTTTATCAAATAAATAAATTCCTTTCCATTTCTATTTCAAGTTGCATTTGGTAAATTTAAATTTTATAATGAATATATTATTTTATTTTTAATTAATTTATTCTATTCCGACAGATTCGGAAAAGCTTTAAAGGTTTCAAAATATTTACTTTGGCGAATTTGAATTACCTCTTAGAACGACGAGCCCTGAATATGAAAAATACTTGAGATATTAAATCGGTACTTATTTGTCCTTAATCAAGAGAGATTGAGGGAATATGTGGAATCTTTGAGCTAAGTCACTTCTGATCCCCGACAGATACATAAATCAGTGAAAAATTGCCACTTTAGGGTCTTCTCGCATTGACATTTTATATTGAATTAAATTTAACAAACACTTAACTGAATTCTATTTAATGAAATCTTCCCGGACATACTTCACACCTCTTGATAAGAAAATATTTTTTGTACTCATAAAAAATTTGATCGATTTAAAATAAAATAATCAATTTTCTACTTGCAAACTTTCTGAATGAATGTTCTAGAACAACATTTAGATATCAATCTGAAATAAACTGCATCGGATCGTTGCTAAACTTTATCCAAATTCATTTGAAATATTAATATGTTTATTCCTTTATTATTAATCAGATATCAATTGCAATTTGCAGTTCATGTTGACTTTAATTCAAAAATAATGATCGATTCTCATTTAATACTCGAGGAATAACCATTCTACATTGGATTTTTGAGATTTCGGTTATTATTGGTAACCATTGGTTGATGACATGGAGGAATCGACTTAAAATCAAAAATAGCAATTGATTCTCATCTATTGCTTCGGGAATAACAATTCTACATTAGATTTTTGACCCTTCGATTATTATTGGTAACCATTGCTGAAGACATGGAGGAATCGACTTAAAATCAAAAATAACGACCGATTCTTATCTAATACTAGAGGAATAACCTTATTGCATTCCATTTTTGATGTTTTGACTATTAATGGCAATCTCTACTGAAAACGTGGAAGAATCGACTTAAAATCAAAAAGACTATATTCTTTTATGCCAAACAACTGGTTTTAACTTGATTCCTCTATGTCTTCAGCAAAGGTAACGGATAAGAAAACAACGCAGTTGCTATGGTTACTTATAAAATTTCCTCCCAAATTTTTAGCATTTCCATTCTTACGTAAGCAAAGTTAAATGAGCTATATTAAAACGATCCAATGAATAAATTTTAAAGAATTTAAAATATAAAAATTAAAAAAAGTACTATCTTACTCTTGAGTAAAGTACTTTAAAATATAATTTTACTAAAAACTTTATTTAACCTTTTATGTGGTCCCCAAGGTACTTAATTAGGATAATAAATTTCATCAAAATTGGTTAAGTCATTTTCAAAATATTTAGAAAAAACTAAAAAAGTACTGAAATAAAGTACTAATATTTGTGGGCCGAAATGTACCAAAAACTAATCAGCGCTTCATTTTGTTAAACTAATGGTAGTTTTTCAATTTCATTTCAATCTGAGCAACGGTGTGGAAAAAATCGTGGGCCAAAAAAACGATAACATACATCAATCCATCCGCACTAAATAAAAAAATCGCACTTTTTGGCCTCTCGACGAGACCCCATGTAATTTTTGGCAAAACCGTCACGTTCTAAAATTCAACCTAATTGAATACTACAATTTGTGACTTTAATTGAGTCCATGGGTTCCGTAGTCTTTACCTGAGGACCCTTGGAAGTCGCGCTTGCCGCGAGACCGATTACAATACTTTCCCCATGCTTCGCATTGGATAAAGTAAAAAATTGAATATTGTCTCTTTATTAGAATTTTATATTAATTATCTATCTGGCAGAAAAAATATAAACAAATACTAATACAAAATATCACTTTTTGTAAGTAGGTAGGTATGTATTCACATATAAGAGAAGCTATTTTAAAGTGTAAAATTTTCGAAAAGTAAAATGATGGTAGTAGCTATGAGCTAAAAAAATAATAATATAATAAAATATTAAATCCGTACTTATTTGTCCTTAATAAAGAGAGATTGAGGCAATATGTGAAATTTTTTGAGCTAAGTCACTTCTGATCCCCGACAGGTACAAAAAGCACTGAAAAATTGCTACTTTAGGGCCCTCTTGCACTGACATTTTATAATGAATTAAATTCAATAAACACTGAATTCTATTTAAGGTAGTTGTTTCGCGACAATACTAGCAAAAAGTTAATGTTAGAGTATATAGAACAGACAATAAGGATTCATAATTCATAAGCCCAAAACTTTTTGCTATTTATGTACCGATTGTAGCCAATCCCGTGCTCATTTGAGAAATCTGGCACCATTGTAAGATATTGAATATTTTTATATTAAAATGACCTATATATTTTATCATAGAAATGTCAGTACATTATAAAGGTCAATTTATTAAACAAAAAGTTCTTAATAAACGATTAAAAAATGTTGCGACAATGGCTAAAGCGAAAAAACGTCAAAAAAGTATTAAAGTTAATCCAATTTATAGGTTAAATACCTGCGATGTTGCCAGATTGTTTTTAGTGTAAATTAATCATTATATAGGTTTTCATTATTATCTCAGAAACTGTGTTCTAAATAGTATCGTAAATTAATAGAGTAAAGGGTGTGTAGTTTCACAGTGAATGAAATAAACCTCTTTGAGTTTTATTTCATTCACTGTGAACTACTACGCCCTTTACTCTATTAATTAACATCATGTTTCACCTAAAACCTACACCACTTTCCATAAGTAAAAGATAGGCCGAAAAGCCAAAAAAAAACTATGAATTAATATTTTCTTAAAAAATGTATCAGCTATTGTTTAATGTAGGTTTAGTTTTTATAACAATGGTAAGAAGAGTTTCTTAATTGTAATTAAATATCTATTTAAACTTTCCGATATCCCGTATAGTACAATATATAAGAGTCTGAAAAACTCTATCTTTGGAATTTACTATCTCCGGAACTATATTGTTCATAAATTGCGTTTTGCCACCAATCGATACAGAAGTATTTAATTGATAATCTGTCTAAATTTCAAAAAAATCCTAAGAAAATTCATATGGTGAAACAACTACCTTAATAAAATCTTCCCAGACATACTTCACACCTACTTGATAAGAAAATATTTTTTGTACCTATAAAAAATTTGATCGATTTATAATAAAATAATCATACGATTAAAATTATTTTTAATTTCGAGGAAAATTAATATTATTTCAAGTTAGTATATCTCACTGAGTTTACTAGCAACAATGCTTTGAAGGGCACAGACCGACAAACAGACATTGTATCTCGACGACACTTATAAAGGTCCCGACTTACTTTTGAACGGAACCCTAAAAAGTGGCCAAGTGCGTGTCGGACTTGCATGATGAGATTTCTGCCCCTGATATCTTCAAAAATACTTAAGACTTAAAATTATAATAAATAGGATAAACCGAAAATGGGCGTATTTGTAAGTCGCAATTCTTGACCTAATAGTCTAAGACCTACTGACCATTTTTGAAGCTGATTTCAAAACCCAATTATCATATCCAATAATTTAGTGTGATCAGCACACATCCCTAAAGTTAAATTCTTACTCGCCAAATCGATCCGTTTTTAGGGGTACTCGACCCTTGAAGATGTCAAAAAATACCGTAAAATCACCTCATTTCAAAATGGTTAAATTTGATTTCAAGACATTCCCAATGACAATACTTACTACGATACTATACGAAAGGCAGAATTTTTGACATTTTTGTTTAAAATTTTTTTTTAAAATTACCACCCGAAATGGGGGAGAAGGTCAAAAATGAAAATTCTAGCCCTTTTGACCAAACTCAACCAAATTTTTATACTTATTCTGTGGACCTTCAGAAGGCTAGAAATGTTAAAAAGGGCTAGAATTTTCATTTTGACCCTCCCCCATTTTGGGTGGTTAATTTTTGAATTTCTAGCCTTTTGGAGGCCCAATGATAATGTAGGTAAATGAGGTAATTTTACGGTATTTTTTGACATCTTCATGGGTCGATTACCTACGCCTAAAAACGACTTGATTTGGCGAGTAAGAATTTGATTTTCGGGGTGTGTGCTGATCACACTACAGTATTGGATTTGCTATTTGGATTCTAAAATCATCTTCCAAAATGGTCAGTAGTTCTCTTTCTATAATTAAAGAAGTGCCGAACCACTTTATTTATCCTTCTACGGGATTGAACTCTCGACTTACTCTTTCCTTAGTCTTACAATTTTTAGCCCTCCAAAACCTTTAAGGATGCAAGGTCACCTTTATCTTCTCAACTAGACCCGAAACATGTCTAAGACCAGGAGGGTCCAACCTTTTGGCTTACACGGACCTAATTTGAAGTACAAACAAATACAGATAAAATATCCTAATTCTATAGATATTTTTTAATAAAAAAAAGACTTAATAATGTAGAATAATGATATCCACAATGACAAAGAAGCAAAAATATCTTTAAAATATATAACAGGAATAGTAGGGAGTAGGATAAAATTAAAAATAATTAGTAGAGATTGTGGTGTTGGTGCAAGGTGAACCATCTTTAATAAAGATAAGAATAAATAAATATTATATTTAATATTGATTTACTATGAGTTAAAGGATACTAGGTCACTTATTTCACATTAAAATTAAAATGTGAAATAAGTGACCTATCACCTTAACTCATAGTAAATCAATATTAAATATAATATTTATTTACTCTTATCATTATAAAATTAAAAACATAGTTTTTTTTAAATGGGCCAGTCGTTTCGTCAATTTATTTTGACTTCCTCAATGGATATAAAATTGACGAAACGTCTGGCTCATTAAAAAACTATATGTTTTTAATTTTATCTAATTCTCTACTATTCCTGTTATAAATTTATTATGGATATGAATGATGCAACATTATCTTAAAAATATCTATATCTAAAAAAAAAATAATTTTTAAGAAAAAATAAAAACCGACTTCAAAAAATTAAATGCAACAAATAAAATACACTAAAAGGTATAAAATAATTATTATCTTATTTAGTTACAACTAAACGACGAAATATTAACATGAAATTACTTTTTGAAGTCGGTGCCAAACTAACTATACCTATAAGCGAGCGTACCCGCCAAACGTACTAAGTAAGATCCGTCGAGTGCGATTCATAAAAGGTATATGTTTGGCACCAACTTCAAAAAGTAATTTCATGTTAATATTTCGTCGTTTTAGTTGTAACTAAATAAGATAATAATTATTTTATACCTTTTAGTATATTTTATTTGTTGCATTTAATTTTTTGAAGTCGGTTTTATTTTTTCTTAAAAATTATTTTTATTTTTCTCTTTTTAGTGATGTTATTAATAGTGATCATATCATCAGAACTTGACCAAATTAATATGACACCATCCCTAAGACACCCCCTATCGGATAAAAAAAGAACCATCGAAATCGGTTAATAAACAAAGAGGTTAGGTCTAAACAAACCTAATAAAAAAGATCTAATACCTATGAAAAAAATACGAAAAAAAAATGGGACCAATCGGAAGCCAGACTGGACCCAATGCAAAAAAAATTTTCAAAATCGGTTGAGAATTGGCGGAGATATGAGGTAACATAGGCACAAAAAAAAAAAAAAAAAAAAAAATTCAGTCGAATAGAGAACCTCCTCCTTTTTTGAAGTCGGTTAAAAATGGAATCAAAATATGACAAAATTGTGATTATTTTTTCGGAAATCTTCATATATTTTTTCACATTCAAAATCTAAAATCTGCACTTTTATTTTTCGAAAATTTTTGGGGAGATTGTCCAATTTCTTCTTATTAAAAAAAAGTCAAATTGTATCAGATATGTTTTCCAGTAAAAATATAAAAATCTTAATGTTTTAAAGAAATTTATAATTTTATTTTGGGCCGCATTCATTGAAGTGTTGGGCCGCGGCTTGGACAGCCCTGTCTTAGATAATAAAATTGAAAATTTTTCATGTTTTTTTACATTTTCAATTTTTTGAGTTATACAAGATTGGAGAGGAGAATAGTTAGCAGTGCTGTTATTTTATAATAGTTAAATGAATTACTTTCGAAAGTACTCATGTCCAATAAAAAATAAATTGACACTTTCTGATGAGGCACTTGATTTTACCATACACTTCTGGTTGAGTTTGGTCCAAGGCCTAGATTTTCATTTTTTGACCCCCACCCCCCATTTTTGGCCTGTTTGTTTTTACATTTTTAGTGTTCTGGAAGCCCACTGATTATGAATACAAAAAATTTTTGAGTTTGTTCAAATGGCCTAGATTTTTTTTACCCCTTCCCCACTAATTTTGGAGCCAGAAAAAAAAATATTTTCGTTATTATAAGTTCATTTTATAGTATATGTCATTTTTCTTGTTTTTTTAGTTTGAATATATTATAACTTTAAGCCCCCCTCCCGCCTTAATTTTTGGTCGATATGCCCCAAAATCTAATCTGCTCTTAATCTCAATGCACCAAAACTACGTGTGAAATTCGGTTTTGATATTCATACTAGTTTTTGAGGTAGCTACTCCTCAAAATTTGGTAACTCACAGACTAACTAACAGACATTTTGACAAAACAGTTATTATCTCGAAAAATATAATTATTTTGATGTTCACCTTTCATGGCTTTTTTTGTAGACCGAAATGCCATAGTTTCGCCCAATTTTTTTATCAAAATAGTTTCAGCCGTTTTTGAGATATTTTGATAAAAAGAAGCAAAAAAAACTTTTTTCATGCACTATACAATACTTGACCATACCCTGTATGGTAAAGTAATAATATATTTATAAGAAAGACTAAAGATAAAGCTTTAGAAACTATACTCTCAATCAAAAAAATAATTTGATAGAATTTTACAAAACATTCAATGGTACCTGAATCAATAGTGGAGCGATTTTATGTTAATACTTTTCTATCTCCCTTAAAGGTGCCCATTATTATAGAGGTTTTTTGTTTTTCGCTCTAAAATATACTTTAGATTTTTCTTCCCTCCCAATTCGTCTTTTCTTTTATTTAATTTTAATTAAAATTCATTCCTTTTAAATACTAAATTAAAAGACATCATTTTCTACATTTATTTATATGTTTATTTTGTTCTCTCCAAATGAATAAAGAAAATATTTTTTTTTTAATTAAGTTGACAAAACATAAAACGGAATTCTTATTAAAATCTTTTGATTCTAATGTAAACTTTGCCAGAAAGAAGGACTTTTTAGCCGAATTGATTCATCTTAAAAAATTTAAGTCTTTGGAATTTGTCGAAATTAGATTTGAAAATCACTTGATCCCCCTTGTCCCTAAGTCGGTCTCTTTTGAAGTTTCCCAATTCAATTGATCTTTTAAAGGAGAAACCGAACAGAGGTCTTTAATGAGGTTAGAACAGCCGAATCTAACATTGTCCCTCGATTCATCACATAGACAAATTAAGACTCAAAGGACCTAACTATTGAATTCCATTTAAGAGGTGTTTGTCTAATTAGTTCTAATAGTTTCAAGACCAGCTAAGACAATTCATTCTCTATTATTTTAAGCCTTAAGTCATCAACTAAAAGCCAAACTTGGAATAGATAGATAATCATCAGCTCATTTTTCGCTAATAATAATAATTAATAATCTTGTTTGGCAATTAGGTATATTTTAACTCTTAAGAGCAAAGAAGGGAAATATAGAGAAATTTCAAGAGAGGATATCCAGGACGTATTTAATATGGCAGCTAGTCGGAATAGGATAGAATAGATCATAAAATGTGTTATTTTATAAATCAGAATTCGAATATTAATGTTAATCTATATATATAAAATGGAAAAGTATGTATATATGTTTGTATGATCCAAACGATCTGATTGGCCATTGGATAGCCAATGGCAAAGCGTTAAATTATTAGAAGGATTCTGTAATAATAAAACTTGAGTAAGATACGAGGTAGGTTTCACAAAAAAAGAAATAAAACAAAATTGAGTTTTGATATATTTCGGGGGTTAGCCCATCATCAGGAGTCTAAGAAAACTGATTACACAGTCATTCCCTTCTCATCTAATCACCCCATTAATACAAAATTTGCAGTATTCTATTCAATGATTCATAGACTCTTCAGTATACCCATGAATACTATAAATTTCAATAAAGAGCTTAACATCATTCAGAATATAGCCCTGAATAATGGATATAACATTTCGACTATCAACAAAATTTATAATAAAATAAAACGTAAATTCACTATTTCACACTTACTCTCATTAGAATCGGGAACTGAAAAAATATATAGAAGAATACCCTTCATTTCTAACCATCTGACATCTCCATTAGCTTATACCCTTTGATCATATGGAATCACTCCTGCTTTATACAACAACAACAATTTAGGCTCCCAATTAATTAACAATAAAATAGACAAAATTGATAAATTAGACAAATCAGGAGTGTATAAATTAACTTGTCAAGATTGTGACGCTTTTTATATTGGGCAGACAGGCCGCGCTTTCAAAATACGTTACTCCGAGCATGTAAGAGCCCTTAATCATCTCAACAAATCCGATAACATTAATTTAGATTCGACCTCAGCCTTCGCAATTCACTTACATGAATCTAACCATTCACTCTCTAATAATAACCCTATCCCTATATGAATTTAATTCATAAATTAATTCCTGTGAATACATTGTAATAGACTGATGAAGAGGGCAAAGCCCTCGAAACTATAGTCTCGTTATAAATAAATAAAATTTATAATTCCAGCAGAAGACACACTCTTTTATTGTCTTCTTCAATATATAAAAATTCTGCTACTCTCGGCAAAAACTTTCAATTGAATCAATTTTATTCAGCACATTCTTTTCGAAGGCCCGGTCGTCAGCTAGTACAATTATATTCAATAAGACGAAAAACGATTCAAGGAATTCAAAAGTTATCATAGAATATAAGAGTAAGGCGTCTTAACTGCAGAAAGACTCGCAGTTCTTTGAATATTTTTTATAATTAAACTACCATATGAGAATACTGCGGCCAACGTGAAAAAATTGAAGTGTGACGTAGGCCTAAAAAAAGTATGTTAAAAAACTAGTCAATGTGCTCATAATACATTTTTACTTTCACATTTATATTCTATAGAATATACTAATGTGAAGCATTACAATCGCCTGCCTGGGTCCTGACTCTTTGAGATCCTCTATCTCAGAGATGAAAAAGTTAATTTCATTTTCTAACTTCTAGTCGGAAGGAATCAGTGCTCTTAATAGTTGAAAACCGAATTTAAGACATAAAACCGGATACTGTGGTCCCCAGAGGCCAAAAAGGGGCCAAAAATCTATTGGTCAGTGCGTATGTACCTTCTGTGTTTCGCAACCATGTACCTCAAAGCTACGAAATTCGAAACTTAAACTTGATATATGCTAGAAGGAGTAGAGCAAGATTTTGGTTAAAATCGGAACACCGGAAGTAGACATTTACATGAAAGATTTTTTTTCTTAAAAACGGCTCTAACGATTTTATTGAAAAAATTGGTGTACCTACTTATCAAGTGTCGTGAGTTATTACTCATGTATAAATTTTAATCCGATTGAAATAAAGGAAGGGGTGTAAATTAGGAGTGTCGCGAAGATTTCAAATAAATCAGAATGTGAAAGTTGTGTGGTGATCACACCAGTTGAAATATTATATAAATTTCATTTACATGCGAAAACTTATCGAATTATCGTCATCTTCATGGGCGAATTAGTACCTACATTTCATGCTTCATCAGATGAGGGGTGGGCAAACTCAAATTTTGGTTTCTCTGGGTCATAAGAAGAGTTGCTTTGGGTCACACATAAAATATGGTACACTAAATATAGCTGTGCGAAGCCTCCTGGGTAACAAGAGGCTCGCCGAAGAAGGGTGTCGCAGGTAGTTAATTACAAAATTTACAGAGAACGTACCAAGACTTGAAACTAATTTCCCTCTAATTGTATAAAATGCAACTGAGAAAACGCCGTTTCGATATCTCTAATACTTTTTGAATTATTCAATTTATAAAAAATATATTTGAATCATTTTTTTTCATTCATAAAATAATTTGATTCCATCAATGAACCGTTTTACAGAGAACGTACCGAGACTTAAAACTAATTTTCCTCTAATTGTATAAAATGCAACTGAGAAAACGCCGTTTCGATATCTCTAATACTTTTCGAATTATTCAATTCATCAAAAATATATTTGAATCATTTTTTTTCATTCATAAATATTTTGTTTCCATCAATGAAGCGATTTACTACTGTTTTTGTTTTTTTTTTTATTTTATTTGTGTGTGTGTTTTGCGTGCGTGCGTGTGGGAGTGTATGTGTTAATAGTTTTATTGCCGTCATAAAAATTCCTTTAGACCTTTAAATTTGAACCCTGCATAAATTATAAAGCAATAAATCATCAATTAGCCCAGTGACCTAAAGAAGAAGGTATTTAAAATTTGTTGATAAACATTCCAAGTAATTATGAAGGAAATAATAACAAAAACAAAACTATTCTTTATTATATTATAGGAAAAAAATTCAAACTCAATTATTTCCGAAATGGTTGCTCCTATCGAAAAAATGTACAGAAACATTTTTGTAGAGAAATTAATTATCTACAAATATGAACTTTACTATTTTTATCTATGTCCAATAGAAAATGAGATATTATGAAAAATAAGCTGACGTGTTCTGATGTGGCCATCCACTTGACTTTACCATACAACCTGGCCCCTCACTTACATTAATATTTAATAAAATTATTTATAATCATGTAGGGGAGGGGGTTAGTTTTTGGATTTTTAAACTCCTAGGAGGCCACTGATTATGTATACAAAATTTGGTTGAGTTTGTTAAATGGCCAACGTTTTCATTTTTTGACCTTCCACCCCCTCCCCCCATTTTGGGCGGTTAGTTTTTGCATTTTTAGACTTCTGGGGACCCACTGATTATGTATACAAAATTTGATTGAGTTTGGTAAATGGCCAAGATTTTCATTTTTGACCCCCCCCCCCCATTTTGGGCGGTTAGTTTTTGCATTTTTAGACTTCTTGAGGGCCACTGATTATGTATAAAAAATTTGGTTGAATTTGCTCAAACGACCTAGATTTTTAATTTTTAACCCCCCCTCCACCCCCCTTAATTTTGGGTCGATATGCACCAAAATCTAATCAGCTCTTCATCTCAATGGACCAAAACTACGTGTGAAATTTGGTTTTGATATTCACACTAGTTTTTGAGCTAGCTCGTCCACAAATTTGGTAACGCACAGACTAACTAACTAACAGACATTTTGACAAAACAATTATTATCTCAAAAAATATAATTTTTTCGATGTTCACTTATTAGAGCTTTTTTGTAGAGCGAAGTGCCATGGTTTCGCTCAATTTTTTTAATCGAAATAGTTTAAGCCATTTTTTAGATATTTTGAAAAAAAAGAAGAAAAAAAAACCACTTTTTTCATGCACGATTACAATACTTGACCATACTCTGTATGGTAAAGTAAAAACTATAATTCGTCATATATTTTAAAATCGCAGGGAAGTGAACAAAAAATTAAAGCAGAGTTAGTTATTCAATTTACCAGACGTTTCGTCCCTTTATTGAGACTTCATCAGTGGTTCATTCAATATAACTCTTTGTCAAAAATCTCTCAACTATAAGACAGCCAGCAACGAACATTTTCCATTAAAACACAATTAAAACATTTTAAAAACAATATTAGACTGTCTTGTTTTTATGTGAGGACAAGACAATCTAATATTGTTTTTAAAATGTTTTAATTGTGTTTTAATGGAAAATGTTCGTTGCTGGCTGTCTTATAGTTGAGAGATTTTTGACAAAGAGTTATATTGAATGAGCCACTGATGAAGTCTCAATAAAGTGACGAAACGTCTGGTAAATTGAATAACTAACTCTGTTGTTTAATTTTTGTCCACTTCCTTCCCTGCGATTTTAAAATATTTAATAAAATATGGACGCGAATGATGAAATACTTACTAATAATTCGTTATTTTACTTTAAAAATTCAAACTGACTTATTTCCGAAATGCTTGCTAAACAATTTATAGGAACATTTTTGTAGAAAATTTAATACTCTACAAATTTTGTAATAACTATTTTTATCAACAACCAACAGAAAACGAAATATTATTAAAAAGTAATTTTTTTAAATTATTTTTGAGTTGTAAATTGTTTTTTTTTTATGAAAATGATGAGAAAGGAGTTACACCCAAAATGTCCAACCCTTAAAGGCCTGGATTAGCCCCTCCATCGTGAAAAGAAGAAGGGATTTTATGGGCTGGGTAGGGGTCGAAGGTATCTATGGATACGGGTCTTAAACATCTGAAGGTTATAAGTCGCGGGGAAGACGGTGGCTGGGAGCAAGTTCCAGTCTCTGGAGGTCATAGGAATAAAAGAGTTGTTCGATTTTTAGTTTACCACTCGTTCCGATTTTGTTCAGAATTAATGGTATTACTATATACCTCTGTCTGAATTATATATTTTATAAAACATTTCAATTTTGTTTTACCTAAAAATCAAAACAAAAAAAAAACTAATTATAAAATACGAAAAGTAGGTACACTGAGAGCATTAAAGTTTCGCAATAGATTAAGTAAAAACAAAGTCATAATTTTAAAAACAAACCTGTCAGAATATTTGGAGAAGATTTTGTTTAGGGGGACATCGTATTATTCTAAGAAAATACCCAGAATATCTACGAAGATTAAAAGATTATTCACAGGAAAATCCAAAGTCCAGAAAATATATTATCTGAATATTTATAGATTATTCTTGTGCTACGTGGGTATGGATCATAAAAATGCATTAGACCATTAGAGCAATAAAAAAATTGAAATTTTGGGGTAAAATTGACTCATATCAATGAAAGGGAAATTTTTTCTAAAAATATTCAAGAAAGATGGATCTAGTTGAATGGAGAATAATAAAATTCCGTGGGTGTTCGAGAAATTTCAATTTGATGAAAGTCAAATGAATAAAATCATTTCTTTTTTAAATGAGAGGGTTGTTCGCAACGTAGGCGGGATCTATGTTCAGCCATTGTTCCAATGAATGAATCATTTGGGAACCGAACAGGCTAGTAATTATTTATTTATTTATTTTCTAATCAGCTCTTAATGTCTATTGGAAAAGGATTATGTTAAAGGGAGAATGGTGTAGGACTGTAGGTTCTTGGTGAAACATATTTTAATAAAGTAATAAAAATATAAAAAGTGTAAAAATATATAAATTCAAGTTAGGTTTCTCAAAAATAAAAGACAAGATACTTATTAGCATGACTCTCTATTATATATATTTCGGAGTATAAGTCCATCTTCAGGAGTTCACAGAGAAAAAAGTCAGTTTTCAAAATATATTTTAAAATTTTTTAAAAATTTTTATATTTTCATTACTTTTAGGGAAAGGATTAATTACAAATGTTTAACCAGGGTGGTGTATTTTAATATATTGAAAATAGTTTTCCAATGGATTCCTTCTGCCTTCAAGAATCAAATATTTGACAATTTTTAATATTTTAAGAGAGAAAGAATTTAATTTTTTGAACAAAATCTAGGATTCCCAACAATAAAAATAAAAATATAGTATCAATTATTTTCTTTTTTTTTGGACTGCCTCATCAACATCCACTCAACTTCACTTATCAGTTCGTCTCCAAAAATTACTCCAATCTTATCCATACTTATTTTTCAGTACCTACTAGTTTGTTAATCTTCAGTGACTACCATGGGCCTAGGCTTTAGGTTAGGGAGTTTTCCTAGAGGGTCAGCTGGTTAACCACCATAAGGTTTCAATTTCGGTAATCCAATTAGAGATCAACTAACATTTTATGTAGATGCACTTTAATGGCTTATTATATAGAATATATGTAGTATTTAGAAATTTAATGATGTTTTTCTTTTTATTTCAATCTAAATTAGAAATATATATATACATATATACATATAATGAAAAATACAAAACTGAATAATGTGTTCATCATAAATTATTATAGTCACATATCTTAGCTCAAATAACATTTTACTAGAATTGACAAATTTTGGAAATGAGAAATACGGTATATAAGTGATGGTTCGTAATAATGGAGTTTCGATTTTTCTATTGGGGGGGATGAGTTTTCTAGGGGGCACTATCCACTTTGCCTCCATAACTACACCCATGCTGACTACCAATTTTAATTTTAGTATTGTTAAAACTTCTTGGAATCTTCGTCTTTCTTCTTCATTGATAAAATTATGGTATATAATTTAAAAATTTACATTTTTAAAATAATACTAGGTATATGCCTATATTACAAAAGTAAATAATAGACGAAACATTTGTTAAAATTCATTGTCAAAATCAGAGAAACCACAGAAATCACTTAGATGAATTAAAGAGAACAGAATAATATTATGCCATGAACCATCTTTACGTTTCATTCGGTTTTTCTTACAATTATTTGTTTACTAAAATAGTGCCAATAGAAGGTGGAGTATTCCAGACACTTACAAAGAAGGTAGGCTCTTTCTTTCATGTATGCAAATTTTATTGTATATTCATGTATGCATAAAATATATTAAACATGATGCTCCTGACCGTAGCTCAAAAACGATACTGACAGTAATTCTGGAGGAAGAATCGACTATTGATTTTCATACATATTCATTAAATTATCGACAACATTCCGATTCATCGTTCCCTGTCTATGTCATCTTTTTATTTCATACGTCGTTTCAATTTTTTAACAATAATAAATAACATGAATAAAGAATTGAGCCATAAAAACAATTTTTGTCACTATTGAGACAGAGATTGAATTTTCTCCGGAGAGTTTCCATATCGTAAATCTTGATTAATATACCAGTTTATATGTCACCTGAGGTAGCTATTATTCTAGATTATTTCAGATGCGGATCAACTGTTCATCTATTATAAGTTATTTATCTGAGACAACAATTTGGAATTCTAATAAAATATTTATTATAATTTTTAAGCATTACCAACTTTTTATTATATTTTGCTGAGAAATGTTGGACCCAAGTGCAAATTTGCTTTCCGGGCAGTTGTATTAACCCTGAAGATGAAATCCCTATGAATTATAGATAATAATATATGCCACATACAATATAATTTTACTAAAAAAGCTCAAATGTAAAATTCTCCTACCTACTGAATAACATTTTCACTGAATATTGAATTTTATAATTAAAACAGAGTGAATTTTTCAAATTACAAAAAAAGAGTATTTTTTTAAAAGATCTAACGTAACTAGTTACTAGTGGATATTTTTCATCAAATTTTACTAAGAATCTAAGGACTGGGAATCAAAGATCTTATTAGAAATGTTTTATACATTTCAGAAGGGATCCCTTCAGGGGTTGAAACCAAAAGTGTCTTTCACTGAAAATTTCAGCAGCTAGCAAAATTTTATATATATATATTTTTATAGCATGAGTAAAAATTTTGCATCAACTATATAATTATATCAGAAGGGTATCGTTCAAAAGTTTTTATTAAATTTTAATGTTAAATAAATACATTTCAGTTTAATATTTAGATTTTTATAAGATTTTTTGTTATTTATAATTTGCTCTATGTAATATAAAATTCTGAAAATCTTTTTTTTTATAAATGTTTGTGGGGCTTAAAGGTTTTTGTATTATTTTATTTATATATAGGTACTGATATTTATCTCGTTTTATCGAATGGAATTTTCGAATTGTTAATTTAACGCATCTGATTTTTACCGGAATTCCAAAAACTAAAATACAACACCGGTTTAACGGTTTAACCCTAAAGGTATTCATTTGGTTCTATCCCCTTTAGTTCTCATTGTCAGCAATCAATTTCAATGGAATTCAAGCAGCAGAGAGAATGAGAATCTTTTGTCTGTTTTATATCTCTTCTCCTAAACTACCTACACTTTTTACTTTATTTAACTTGACTATGGGATAAATAAATAAAATTCATAGAAATTGTAACAAAACATACCGATTTTTTTAAACTTTTACTTTTAATTAAAGACCGGATTTCTATGAAATTACATATTTTGTTTGCCGCCACATACGACCCAGGGGATCAATTATTTATCCGAATCATGAATCTAGGATACTGTGAGTTAAATTTTATACTGCATATTTTTGCATATTTGAGTAGATAATATTGCATAAAATTGCATATTTGAAAAATATTACATAAAATTCCATATTTGAAGAATATTGCATAAAATTTCATATTAGAAGGATTTTTTGTCAAATATTGCCTATATTGCGCCAAATACAGATTTTTTAAAAGCAAATTTTCGGAGAAAGAATAAAAAAAAAAATGAAGAAATATATATATATATATAAAGTTCCTTTAAATTTTCCTCCATTACATCTGAGGATGTGGAGCGCTCCTTTTCATCGTATAAAACAATTTTAAGTGACCATAGACATAATAACCTGAAGATAATTTAGAAAAATACTTGTAAGCATAAATTATTCACAATTACAATCAAATTTTAATTATTTTTGAGATCCTTTGATAATTATTTCTTTATTATTATTATTATTATTATTGTTTTTTTGTTAATTGTCTTGGGAACTATAGCCCATTTTGGCCATTGAGTGTTCGTGTGTGTGTGTGAAAGTGTGTAAATTAGTGTAGTGATCAGATTATAGCCGAACAAATATTTGCATTATTTTATTAGTTTATTATTTGTACGTCAATAAGAAAAGCTTGTTAATATAAAAAAATAAAAGCAATAGAATACAATCGTGTCTCTGAAATAAAACTAGCCCCCCCCCCCGTATTTTTTTGATTACATTATTTGAAACATTATTATATTTATTATGTTGATTTTATTCAAGAGCACCTATTATTTCGGTGAGTTTAAATATTTTTTTAATATACAATGAGAATTTTGCGCAATTTTTTACTCAATAAAAGGATATATTTGACACTTGTTTACTTTATCATTTTATTCCCTTAATAGTACGCCTTCAAATATATAGCATTTTTGTCTTCAATTTTAATTTTTTAGTGAATAAAAAAATTTATTTTGCCAATTTTTAATGCATTTATTTGCATATTTCGACGTATTCTGCATATTACTTGCATATTTAAGCTTTATTAACTGCATATTTTATGGGATATTTGGCACTTTTTACTGCATAAAAATCCGGTCTCTATTTATAATATATTGTTGTACATTAAAAATGATGACGTAATTAGGTCCCTTTTTGTACGAAGTCGTCAAAGAGTCATTGAAAAAAAAATGATAAAATTATGTTTTTAATCACTAAAAGTATAAAAATGCAAGTTATTGAAATATTGTGAGGTTTTTCATGACATACTATATGTTGGGGAAACAGAGAATAATCCTGACAAATTTTTTTCTATCATTTTTTTTTTTTAATTTAACGTCACTATCGGCCATATTTTCTCTAAATTCTTACCAAGAAATTTAAAGCCGAGATTCAAAGATCTAAAGAAAAAAAAATAGAATTGTATTAACAAATAACATGATCATAGATTTCCATCAAAAGACAAAACGTAATTTAAATAATTCCGCGCAAAAAACCGATACCAGGAGCAAACGACGCATTAGCCATCCCGACATTTGTCATAAGTTGTTAAGGAAACCTGGTCAAAACCTTAGCAAAGATGGTATGATCTCTCTCTACCTCAGGTAATCTCTGTTTGTGAGAACTAAATAAAATTATGCACAACTCTAAGATTTTGGACTTGACAAAATTTATAATTGATTTAATCATAGGGGGCAGAGGACTATAATCCCAAGTAGTAACAGACAGATTGTTCCAGAAATCAATGCCAAATCCTACAAAAGAATGTAAACCGATATTTTTCAAGAATCTTGGCTTACGAATCAGCTCTACCTAAATAACTTGGTTCCTGAAATCTATTCGTTATTTTCTCCCAACCCCTAAAACCCTTATACGTTTTGAAAATGACTTTCAATTTAGCCCATTCTCTTCTCTCCAATAAGCTAGACCATAAATTTGCATGAAGCTAAAATTTTTATTTTTGACAAGGCTTGGTTCGATCACATAAGTATACCACATTTTATGTATAACTCTCAATTAACTGAAGATTGCCAAATAAATCGATGCCGAAACGTTTTATTCATGGTGTTTTATTGAACCCAGCGCATCCAACTTTGGCTGATACCTCCTCCTTCATCTATAACAAAGCAGTATCCGTTCCAAAATATATTTTTAAAAAATCTAATGTTAAGTTTGAAAAATAACAAAAATGATGCCGTATTCGATGGAATTTGCAAAAGAAAAGCGAATATTAAAATAAAATTTGAAAAAATGAAGGGTATTTTTTTGGACAGCATCCTCTGGTTGAAAAATCACCAACCGCCACTGATATATACCTACTATAGTTTCCTCTCTATTAACATTCAAGCAATTATTTATAATATTTATTTCGAATAACACAAACCACTGTCTTTTTTGTTATTTCTTTCCTATGATATAGGTAATATAGAAAAATGGTCGTAAAAAAATATTCAACACACTGAATTTTTTTGTAAAAATCAATAAATCGTTAAAATGTTTCATAAAAATAATATATGGTATATGAGTGAGAATAAAAATACTAGTAATTTCCTTTAGTAATGGGGGTGTCATAATAAAAAGCGAGTTTGTCATTAACAGCTGCCCCATCACTCGCAGCTCCTGGATTTATACCTTTTATTATCTAGCACGGAAGAAAATATTATCGCAGTATTTCTATTATATCTCCCATCTTATAATATATATATATATATATACACTGTTAATTTTTTTTTAATTTACTATATGTTTTCAATATAAATAGTTGGGAAATTTACAAGATTCTATAGTAAAAAAAAATTCTATATTATAAAATATTGTTGAAGGAGACAATAAAAGAGTGTGTCTTCTGCTGGAATTATACATTTTATTTATTTATAACGAGACTATAGTTTCGAGGGCTTTGCCCTCTTCATCAGTCTATTACAATGGATTCACAGGAATTAATTTATGAATGAAAGGTTAAAATCTTTCATGTGGTTAGGTAAAGAAATTATACAGGGTGGGCAAGTTAAGAATTGAAATTTATACTTGTTTTATTATTTTGGCTGTAGGTGGCGTTCGTGAAGTTTATATTTTAGCGGCTATTTTTAAAATAAAGCTTTCGGGAATTTCTATTTTCCGATTTAAGAATTTTTTTGGTGAATTATTGTATGATTTTAAAATTTCTAACGATTCGAAAATACTAATTTTTAAGGGATCTAATTCTGATCTAATTAATTTAATATTTGATTCATCTGGAAAACAATGTTTCTCGGAGATTAAATGTTCTGCAAATGCACTATGCCCCGAACTCCCTTTTAAAAACTCTGTTGTGTTCCGAAATGTGAGTGTTTAAATTTCATCTCTGTTTTTCCTATATAGGTCGAATCACATTCTCCACATGTTATGTGAATAGACACCTTTTTTGTCCATTTTTGAATTTTGTCTTTCTTATTATTGATAATATATGTGGAGAATGTGATTCGACCTATATAGGAAAAACGGAAACGAAACAGACGCATTTCGGAACACAACAAGAGTTTTTTAAAGGGGGTTCAGGCATAGTGCATTTGCAGAACATTTAATCTCCGAGAAACATTGTTTTCCAGATGAATCAAATATTAAATTAATTAGATCAGAATTAGATCCCTTAAAAATTAGTATTTTCGAATCGTTAGAAATTTTAAAATCATACAATAATTCACCAAAAAAATTCTTAAATCGGAAAATAGAAATTCCCGAAAGCTTTATTTTAAAAATAGCCGCTAAAATATAAACTTCACGAACACCTACAGCCAAAATAATAAAATATATAAAGATTCTGCTACTCTCGGCAAAAACTTTCATTTTAATAATATATTGTTATAATCACATTAAATGATTGCAAAAATACACATATAAATTATAAAGGGTATATCCATAGTTATAGCTAGAATCCTTCCATATTAACTCAGTAAATTCTGCTGGAAAGTGTTGGAATCCTGCACTGTTAAACATTTCTAATATTATTTTCCCTAGTAGCACAATGTTTCAAACTATATAGTAACTATATTGTCCGTATATAGATTTTGAGACGCACAATGTTTCAAACTACTTATATAGTAAATATATAGTGCATATTTAGATTCTCAAAATCTATATTCGGACAATATAGTTACTATATAGTTTAAAACATTGTGCTACTAGCGTAACTATAAAAATGGGAATTCTGGGTTCAAAACTTTTTAGTAATATACCAGCAGTATTGTAATCTTACAAAATATTTTTTAGTAATATCTAATTACAAGAAAAAGTAAAGGGTATAGCCGGATATGCATGGTAAAATCTGCACCCGCGGCTATTTCTATTAGGACTTTTGGGATCCTTTTGGTACCAAATAAAAATAATTGAGCCAAATTTTCAGCTCTTAATCTTAAGCAGTTTTCGAGTTATTTGAAAAACCCTATTTTTTTTTTTTGTTTTATTTATTTTTTTAATTGTAAAATTAAAAAATTAACAAATGGGGATTTTTTTCCAATACTTGCGAGTAAAGGCTTGAAACAACACTTTCGTTATTATTCCCAGTGTTGCGGCGGGGATGAGGGAAAGATATAGGATTACGAAGTTTAATTTCACTTACTGAAGATGGTAATTGTTTCTCGAAATTACTCTTGACTGGCACGAACTCTGTAGAAAGAAATTCCCGGTGCTATTCTTGACGCGGCCGCGATCCAAAATTTTCTACACTCCTTTTGAGTTCTGAATTGTTCATCTACGATTATTCACTCGCGAAAGGTTCACTTAATTCACTTTTTCAGGGAACGATAGTAATAAAATGAAATTTATAGATAGGAGGTGTTTACACTAGGATTATCGAGGAACGAATGAATGGAAATTATATTTTTAGCATACAAATTAATAAATATATTTATAAATAAAAATAACTTAAAATATATATTTATATATAATTGAATTCGTTTAAAGGCGGAGACAACTACCCCCCTGCAAAATTGATTTCAAATTTTGAAGAACTTACGAGTCTATATCAGGTTTAATAGAAGCGTCATTTACTAAAGGAACTAATTTATTGACAGGCCGTTGGTATGAAGTCTTGCCCACGCGTACTTGACATACGCGAACTATACCATCTCTAGCAGGGAAGACTAGTTCCCAGATAGAAAGCCAATTTTTAGAAAATAAATAAAACTAAAATCATTTTTTTGACTCCGTTTTTTAAAAGTGTCCAAATTTTGTCAGAAAATGCCATTTATACTCCTTTGTAGCCAGGAATTTTTTTCAATTTTTTTGAAGTGGTGGAACATTATGAAAAAAATTAAAAACCAATTTTTTTTTATAACCTTGTGTTTAAACAAATATTTCATAGAATATATTTGTAACTATATATATTATATCTATTAAGTGATGGTATTCTCAAGAAGAAAAAAATAAAAAATAAAATAAATAACTAAGAAATTCAACCACTCATGGTTAAGTAGATGAAATAAGTCATTAAAGAGAAATCTGCAAATTTCATTATGGTTTTTGATAAACGGTATAAAAATTTTAACTTGCCAAGATGTTAATAGCCAAGTGAAGATACTTTCATATATTAAATAAAAGAATAATCTTTAAAAATCACTTACCAAATGGTCAATTCGAAGATTTAATTCTTCCATGCGCTTGGGTTGATATCTCTGCGTCCTCCTGGCTGAAACGTCCTTGAGTGACTGAGTCAGGGTGCCAGAGCGGCTGGCGCGCGACCTAGCTGATAACGGGCCAGCCTAGAAATATTTATAAGTATTTTAAATCAAATTATACTATTTACATATAAACAATTCATACTTTGTGCTTAGCATTGTTTAAGGGTGGTTTCTATTTTCATTTGATTTTTTTTCACTAAAATTCCAACATTTTTTTTTAATTTCATTAGAATTAATATAGATAATAAATACAAATTAATTAAATGAATGTCATTTCTTTATTTTATTTATTTAACTCTAGAACGGATAACTTGGGTCTGTCGGTCCCGGTTATACCTTTTTCATTAACTTTCACCAAAGGGGATCCATTTATTCCATGTTTTTAATATTCCTTTATTAATAAAAGTATTTTTTTGTTAATGACCTTAGTAGTATAATAACGACCTTAAATAAAAAAAAGTATAGTGAAAGCAAAGATTTAAGTATCTTTTTGAGTGTCTTTTTTGAAAAAAAGATGGAAATTATTTCAAAAATCAACCCAGACCTATAATATTAATAAATGAATTAAGGGCATCATAGATATTAGAGAACTATTTTTACATTGCATATCAGAGAGGTTCGTCCCCTTAGGAATCGAACCCAAGCGCTAACTAAGCTTACCGGGCCAGTAGCCAAACCCTTAAGACAAATCTCTCTCTGACATGCAACATATATAAGTATTATAGCTAAAGACTTTTCACTCCCTTCAACTCAAAGGGAATAGTGAAAATTCCTGCTAAACTGAAAAAAGTTTTCAGTGAGGGACCCATTAATTTTACAGTGAAAGCAAAGATTTAAGTATCTTTTTAGGTGTCTTTTTTTGAAAAATGATGGAAATTATTTCAAAAATCAACCCAGACCTATAATATTAATAAATAAATTAAGGACATCATAGATATTAGAGAAATATTTTTACATTGCATATCAGAGAGGTTCGTCTCCTTAGGAATCGAATCCAAGCGCTAACTAAGCTTGCCGGGCCAGTAGCCAAATGATGATATGCAATGTAAAAATATTTCTCTAATATCTATGATGTCCTTAATTTTTATTAAAAAATATTTTTAAAGGATTAAAAAAAATATATATATATTTTTCAAATTACTTTACCATACAGGGTATGGTCAAGTATTGTAATCGTGCATGAAAAAAGTGTTTTTTTTTGCTTCTTTTTTCAAAATATCTCAAAAACGGCTAAAATTATTATGATTTAAAAAAATTGGGCAAAACCAAGGCATTTCGCTCTACAAAAAAGCTCAAATAACTAAACATCAAAAAGATTATATTTTTCGAGATAATAATTGTTTTGTCAAAATATCTGTTAGTCTGTGCGTTAGCAAATATTTGTGGACGAGCTAGCTCAAAAACTAGTGTGAATATCAAAACCAAATTTCACATGTAGTTTTGGTGCATTGAGATTAAGAGCTGATTAGATTTTGGTGCATATCAACCCAAAATTAAGCAGGAGGGGGGTGGGGGTTAAAATTTAAAATTACTAATATTTTCAAACTAAAAAAACAACAAGAAAAATGAAATATACTATAAAATGAACGTATAATAACGAAAATATATTTTTTTCTGGGGCCAAAATTAAGGGGGAGGTGTCAAAAAATAAAAATCTAGCCCATTTGAGCAAACTCAACCAAATTTTGAATACATAATAGATACTATCACGGCAGGTGCTCTGATGAGATAAAATCAATAATTCCCCCCAAAGCATGCTTTGCACGTAGCACGCGTTTTGCCGACTCCCAACACTCTTTCGCGGTTAAATTAGAAAAGTGCCGGACCACTTCATTCGCCAATACATATATCCCCATGACTTCAAGGAACTGGAACTCTCTTCCAGCCTCTATCTTTCCCAGCACCTATAATCTTCAAACCTTCAAAACCGGAGTGCATAGACACCTACGTCTACACCCTCTCACTTAATCAACTTTCTCTTCTCTTCGGTAATGCAAGGGTCTTTCGAGATCCATAGGGACTGCGTCTTTACTGGTGCACCCCTTCTTGCATTCGATTGCATTAAAAAAAAAAAAAAAAAAAAAAAAAAACATAATCAGTGGGCTCCCTGATGACTAAAAATGCAAAAACAAACGGCCCGAAATGGGTGGGGGGGGGGAGAATGAAAATCTAGGCCCTTGTACCAAACTCAACCACTGAAGTGTGGTAAAGTCAAGTGAATGACCACATCAGAACGTGTCATTTTATTTTCTTATAACCATTTTACAAACACAAAGTCATAAAAAGGCCCTCTCAGGCACTGTGTTTTTCTGTGTATTAAAACAGTGAAATCAGTAAAAAAGTATTGATTTATTATTTATTTCTATAAATAAATATTGATATAAATTAATAAAACAAATGAATATAATTATTTAAAAATGTTTTATAAACCAATTATGCATATATTAGTGACCCTGATGGACCCACCTCGTGACTTTGTGTTTGTGAAAAAGCTTGTGTGTTAGTCTAGGGTTAAAATAGGTATGTTTCACCTAGAATCTAAACCATTCCCCCTTAACAAAATAGCTATTATTATATATATGCTAGAAACAGTAAGTTTAAGATTGTTTAATAATAATAATAATTTATTCATAATTCTTACAATTTAACTTTACACAATGCTCTGAGGCAGTTTGCCTCATATGAGCAGTAAAAAAGAATAATTAACATAAAACAAAGAAGAGAAAAATAAAAACAAGTGTGTGCGAAAAAGAAAACTCGAGCGAAAGGAAGGTGAGAGAGCCAGCAGGGGGGAAAAGGACACCATAAAAGAGAGACGCCAAAAAAGAGACGCTCACTCCCGAAACCCGCCCTCGCGAATACATGCCAAGAGACCACGATTGAATATAAGTGATGATGAAGATGAACGGGTGAATGAAGGTAATGAATTCCACAGTCGGGCAGCAGTGACAGTGAATGACCTATTCACCACCTCGGACCGTTTACTATAAAAATAATTTTTAAGAAAAAAATAAAAACCGACTTCAAAAAATTAAATGCTACAAATAAAATACACTAAAAGGTATAAAATAATTATTATCTTATTTAGTTACAACTAAACGACGAAATATTAACATGAAATTACTTTTTGAAGTTGGTACCAAACAAACTATACCTATAAGCGAGCGTACCCGCCAAACGTACTAAGTAAGATCCGTCGAGTGTGATTCATAAAAGGTATATGTTTGGCACCAACTTCAAAAAGTAATTTCATGTTAATATTTCGTCGTTTAATTGTAACTAAATAAGATAATAATTATTTTATACCTTTTAGTGTATTTTATTTGTTGCATTTAATTTTTGAAGTCGGTTTATATTTTTTCTTAAAAATTATTTTTATTTTTCTCTTTTTAGTGATGTTATAAATAGTGATCATATCATCAGAACTTGACCAAATTAATATGACACCATCCCTAAGACACCCCCTTTCGGATAAAAAAAGAACCATCGAAATCGGTTCATAAATCGGTCTAAGCAAACCTAATAAAAAAAGGTCTAATACCTATAAAATCCTATAAAAATACCTATATACCTATATACCTATAAAAAAAAACGAAAAAAAATGGGACCAATCGGAAGCTAGACTGGACCCAATGCAACAAAAATTGTCAAAATCGGTTGAAAATTGGCGGAGATATGAGGTAACATAGGGCACAAAAAAAAAAAAAAAAATTCAGTCGAATAGAGAACCTCCTCCTTTTTTGAAGTCGGTTAAAAAGACGACAGGCCACAGGCACTTCAATTGTTATTTACGCCTCGCCCTATACATCTGAGTTCTTCTCTTCCCTATTTTAATTCTTACAAAAAGTTTTATTTTCTCTTTGAAATTATATCCACCTATTTAATCTTGAACACATTCGTTCGTATAGCTCAGCACATTTTAAGGTAGTTGTTTCTCGACAATACTATCAAAAAGTTAATGCAAGAGTATATAGATCAGAAAATAAGGATTCATAATTCATAGGCCCAAAAAATTTTGCTGTTTATATACTACTACTAGCCAATCACGTGCTCGTTTGACAAATCTGGCTACACTGTCCAGAGCTTGTATATATTTTATCATAGAAATGTCAGATTAAATACATTATAAAGGGAAATTTATAAAATAAAAAGTTCTTAATAAGCGATTTAAAGCTGTTGCGACAATGGTTGAAGCGAAAAAACGTCAAAAAATACTAAAATTAACCCACTTTTTAAGGTTAAATAAATGCGTTGTTTTAGTGTACATTTTTCATTATACATTATTCATTATTTATTCATTATTATCTCAGAAACTGTGTTGTAACTATGAATTAAAATTTTCTTAAAAATGTATTAGTTATTTTTTAATGTTGGTTTAGTTTTTTATAATAATGGTAAGAAGAGTTCCTTAATTATAATTATATATGTATGTAAACTTTCCGATATCCCGTATAGTGCAATGTATATGTATAAGAGTCTGAAAAACTCTATCTTTGGAATTTAATATCTCCGGAACTATATTCTTCATAAATTTCGTTTTGCCACCAATAGATGCAGAATTATTTAAATAATAATCTATCTAAATTTCAAAAAATCCTAAGAAAACCCATATGGTGAAACAACTACCTTATGTCCCTCTTTCTGCTTCTGATCATCTAAGATTCTCTATCCACCCAGGGCTATGCTCCAAACAATTATTTTAAGTAACTTCTTGGCATACCAAGAATTCCATGGAAATCGATGAGGATCATAAAGTTTTTTCTTCCAGCTAAGGCTCAATTTAGATTGAATTCTTGAAGAGCAGGAGGGGCGCATTTATTAACATAAAAAAAATATTTTTAATGTTTCATTAATCGCATAGATACTTAAAATTCTTTAATTGGAATCTTAGGGAATTGGATAAGAATTAAAAAAAGTAGAGTTTCATCCTTTAATAATGTGCCAAACGTTTGGTCATTTTATTTTTGTCTTCTTCAGCGGCTCACTAAATAACTCAATTGTCTGATGTTTCTGAAACTATGAGATTAAACATATCAAAAAATTAAAAATTAAAAATTAATTAAGACAGTTACAATTGCTCATGTTTTATCAAATCTATATATATAAAATTAAGGTTATGTCTGTACATTGGTCCAAATCACGCCAAATTTTGGTTGCAGGCGTTTCAAGCAAAGTTATGAACGAAAACACCCTCAATAAAATTCCTGTCTGTCTGTCTGTCTGTATGTTTCCAGTGGTTCCGCGAAAAGTTGCTCACGATTTACGTAAAAACGGCTGAAGGGATTATTTTGAAATTTCATATTTGCTTCTAACTTAGCGTTTATAGCTATATATAAGGGGGTTTGGGGGGGGGCGCACGAATGATAATTATCAAATAATTCCTAAACTATTAACTCTGCGGCAAATTTTATTACCAGCAAAGTTGTAGGGGATGTGATTTCGGGCAACTTTTGTTTAAAAAGTTTCCCCAAAAAACTACCCAAAAAGGGGGAGGGTGAAAAATATGAAAATTCTTGCTTTTGGATCAAACTCAACCAAATATTGTATACATTTTCTGTGGGTCACTAGAAGACTAGAAATGCAAAAACTAACGACCCAAAATGGGGGGGAGGGGGTCAAAAAATGAAAATTTCTTACCCTTAGAGCCAACTTAACCAAATTTTGTATACATAATCTGTGGGTCACTAGATGGCTAGAAATGCAAAAGTTGGGTGCGGGGCTGGAGTGGATGGTGAGGGTGGGGAGGTGGGTTAGGGGATGGGGTGCGGGGGGAAGGGGGGTAGAATCCGGGGGCGTAGTGGGAGGGGGGTCCTGGGGGCTAGGCAGGGGTGTGGTGAGCGGGGTGGAGGGCATGGGTTTGGGTCCGTCCGGGTGGGGGTGGTACGGGGGTGGTGGTGCAGGGTGGAGTAGGGTGTTCAGATTAGGGCCCAGAGGCGTAGTGGGGGCGAGGTGGAAAATATTTTTTTCTGCCGCCAAAATTTGGGGGGGCCCAAAAAATAAAAATCTAAGCCATTTGAGCAAACTCAACCAAATTTTGTATACATATATCAGTGGGCTACCAGAAGGCTAAAATGTAAAAACTAACCGCCCAAATTGCCGGGGGGGGGGGGGCAAAAATGAAAATCTAGGCCATTTGAGCAAACTCAACCATCAGAAGTGTATGGTAAAGTCAAGTGGATGGCCACATCAGAACGTGTCAGTTTATTTAATTTATTGATATGTTTTATCTCATAGATTTAGAAACATAAGACATTTGAGTTATTTAGTGAGCCACTGAAGAAGTAAAAAATAAAATGACTGAACGTTTATCTCATTAAAAGATAAAGCTCCTTTTATCTAGATATTTTAAAGAAGCTATATTATCATATCTAAATAAACAACTCATTTAAAAATAAGTTTAATATTTCAAATTATAGAGGTATAAGGGAATAGGTGCCCCCAGGGTTTTAGTGGAGGGATGCTGGCCACATACCCCTCAGAAACATTTTTGCTGGCTTAAAACCCTATTTTCTGTAAATTTATTTTCTTCTTCTTTGTTCATAATAGAGAGAAATGGTGAGGAAAATTATTTATTTCCAGACCTTTTATTTCAAAGTCTTTTGAGTAAAACTTTTTCGTCAAATTGTTAAAAATTGTTCTTCTACTTTCTAAAGTTTAATTTTGTTATTATTGTGAGTAGTGGAGTGAGTGTCTATTTTAACAGTCCTTTGTAAGATAATAAAAAAGAAACATTTAAAATATGTTTATATTTAATCTTTAATTTCACTTATTTTATATTTAAGTATTATAATATATTCATTAGCGTATCAATTAATTTTTACTTTACCATACAGGGTATGGTCAAGTATTGTAATCGTGCATGAAAAAAGTGTTTTTTGCATCTTTTTTTCGAAATATCTCAAAAACGGCTGAAACTATTTTGATTAAAAAAATTGAGCGAAACCATGGCATTTCGCTCTACAGAAAAGCTCTAATAAGTGAACATCGAAAAAATTATATTTTTCGAGATAATAATTGTTTTGTCAAAATGTCTGTTAGTTAGTCTGTCTGTTATTCTGTGCGTTACCAAATTTTGTGGAGGAGCTAGCTCAAAAACTAGTGCGAATATCGAAACCAAATTTCACACATAGTTTTGGTCTATTGAGATTAAGAGCTGATTAGATTTTGGTGGATATCGACCCAAAATTAAGGGGGATGGAGGGAGGTTAAAAATTAAAAATCTAGTCCGTTTAAGCAAACTTAAATCAGGAATGTTTTTGGATAATAAATTCAGACCATTACAAAAAGCGAGATTACAAGAAATAATTAGTGAAATGAGCATTGACGGTTTTGCTATTGGTGAAGTCGCTAGAAATCTTAAAGTAGCCTGAAGCTTTCATTTTGGTGGAATTAGTCTTCTCATATTGGTGTCTTTTTTCTAAATTGTTGATTTAATAAGCAAAAACCAAAACAGATTTCGCTCTATTCTAAAAAATGTTCTGTAGCAGTTTTGATCTTCCAAGGATAGCTCCCTGCAAGTACTACTGGTGGTACCGAGGGGTGATCCGCGATTGGAAGTAGGTGTACACCTCTTTGGAAGTATTTTGAAGTATTTGGAAATATTTGAAAGTGTTTGGGAATATTTTGAAGTACATGGAAATATTTGGGAGTGCTTGGAAATATTTCGAAGTACTTCGAAATATTTGGTATTACTTGGAAATATTTGGAAGTACTTGGAAATATTTGGAAGTACAAGGGGAAGTCGGTGTACAGCATATTAGGTCGCTGTTCACCCCTCGGGTATATTCCGCCTCTTTACCCAGTCAAGAACCCATACACGCCTCTTTTTTTTAATGTTTGAGTTTTTCAAATGATTTCTTAACTCATTAATCGACTTTTTTATTAATACTTCGCAAACAACTTTCGCAGCTTCCCGTTCTGCCATGATTGAACAACGGGCAAAAAACTAACGAGCAACCAGGTCACTTGTTTCGTGTGAACTGGGAAAGGTTGTGGGTTACTGTGTTGAATAAGCAATCGTAGTGCTCTCGCCCGGTTCACAACTCCGTGTGAACCCGTCTTAAATGAGAACTTAATTTTCTCATTAATATATCAAAGAATAATTAACACATTAACGAGTATTGTTTTTGATCTCGCTTTTTAAACAAGATATATATCGCGAGACTACTGCTGGTTGAAGCTATTGGAGTCTGCTGAATCTTAAGTCTGGACCAAGAGAGAATGAAAAAGATGTGATCCATTTAGCTATAATCCAGCATCATTTCGCGATTGGCCCGCTTGACACTTTTTTATCAAACACTGATATGGATCACCAAATGAATTTGAAATCTGAGAGGTTATTAATTTAATCTCCCAGTCCAGAGCCCCCGATCTGTTAACACGTGTGTTAGGTGTTTGAACATTATTTAATCATAAGTTATGCAAACTTATGATTAAAATGATTAAAAAATAAGTGCTAATTTTAAATTTTGAATCTGGATTAAAATTCAAGATTTCTGTAAAAATTTTCACCATTTCGGTCTAATTTGGATTCCATGTTCATTATATATAAATTTTGTATCTGCAAACTTTCTGACACATATAATCTTCAAAACTTCAAAACCTACGCACTCCACCCTTTCTCTTGATATATTCCGCCTTATCTTCGGTAATGCAGGGATCATTCGAGATTTATGGGCCTCTTCTTACAATTCGATATCATTAAAAAAAAAATTATCTGAGGCCCGAGACATTTTTATTTTAAATATGGCCATGGTTGGACAACCCTGATCTAATGCAATTTTCAAATTCAGTGCCCCAAATATCTATAAACTCATCATCATCATCGAGTTTACAGTCCTAAGACTGGTTTGATGCAACCACCCGTCTCCACTTGACTCTGTCCCCCGCCAGCTGTTTGACCTCTCTAAATGTCTGGCATCCCATATCCCCAATTATTTGGTTGAAATATTCTAATCTGGGTCTTCCCCTTCCCCTTTTCTTCCCCCCCTCCAAGATATCCCTAAGCAGTCCCCTATGTCTCAGTGTGTGCCCCATCATCTGACTTCTTCTCTTCTTCAAACTCTTCCACAAGATTTTTCTTTCTCCGATTCTTCCAAGAACTTCTTCATTTGATTGATATTCATCATTCTTCTGTAGCACCACATTTCGAAAGCCTCTAATCTCTTTCTCTCCGCTTCTCTAATTGTCCAGGTTTCACACCCATGGCTATGAGCCATACATATGTCTTCAATAGCATCTTCCTGTTTTCTAAGCTAATTGAGGGGGGGAGCATAGTAGTTTTTGTTTTGAATTAAACCCCATTTTTGGTTGGGCAATTCTTGATTTGATTTCGTTTTCGCTCCTCACATCCCATGTTATTTTACTTCCTAGGTAGCGGAATTCCTTAACTCCTAGTTTTTCTTGGTTAATTTTGATGCATTCCTGTCTCGTTTGTTCTTTTTTGTACATACTAGAACCTTAGCCATCAAATAATTTGTTTCTTTTATTTAGTTGTATTATAATCAAGGTGTTTTTCTTTATGTTTTCAGTCCCCGGGAAGAGGGCGAAGCCCCCTCCGGTTGTGCGGCGGCGGCGGCCCCCTCGAATGCAGCATCTCACGGGGGCGGCGGCGGCGGCGGGGGTGGAGGCGCCATTCTGATGCGTCGTTTTGGCTTGGTCGCGTGTCTGGCTGTCGCCTGGTTACAGATGGCCCGAAGTAACCAGCAACCTCGCGTTGCCGTGCTTGCCTGTCGATCTACCACCCCCGCCGCCGCCAAAACCTCCTCGACACCAAATGCCGCCGCTCCCGAGAAACATGACGGCGTCCAAGAGGACGAGGACGAGGAAGATGTGGAAGTCGAGAGACAACTCTGGACCAAGAGCGTGGAAACCATCCTGGACCCAGTTCAAGTCGCCGTACAATTCTCTGGTGAGCACCATTTTAATGAAAAATGTTACGAGGAAAATAATGTTAAAAAAATCAAAAAAAAAAAAAGTAAAATTTAATAATTACACTGGTCGACGCAATTTTGTACCCGTAAATCTAACAATGAATTCCAGTAGAGTTTTATAAGGGAAACAAATTTTTCAAAATTTGCATATTCAATAGATAACTACAAATTACTAAACGTTGATAATATTAATGACTTGGGTGTGATCTTCGAAACTAAATTGACATTCGTCCCACATATAAATAACATTGTTAGTAAAGCTCGTAAAACCATGGGTTTCATCACGCGTATAACCTCATCCTTTCGAAACATAGATGCCCTCAAATTTTTGTTTGTTGCTCTCGTGTGAAGTAAACTTGAATACTGCAGTGTAATATGGAACCCCTACTATTGAGTACATAAGGAATCCTTGGAAAGGGTTCAGCATAAATTTTTGAGGATGGTTAATTATAAACTAGGCATAAGTATAGATAATTTGAATTATGACTATCTAATTTCACACCTGAAACTCAACACACTGGAACAACGACGTGATTACCATGACATTTCCTTCCTGCTTAAACTTATTTCTGGGAAAATCGTCTGATCAAAAATTCTATCTAGGCTAAGTTTTAGAATCCCATCACATAGCACGAGCTCCCAAGATATGTTTGTAGTCCCACATCATTCGACCAACTCCGGTAAAACCAATGACATTGACAGAATTCAAACACTAGCAAATAAACGCTCGACCAATCTTGACCCTTCCAGCACAACTCCTCACCAACTTAAAAAAATTATCTTAAAACCATCAGCCACATTTTAAAAATCACTTCAGTGTAATAAGTTTTTTTTTCTTTGATACCTACCTGTTATTTTATTATATCCATATTCTTTTAATATTGTATCCTGTATATGTTTCTTTTTCTGTATTAGATATCTTGTCCGTAAAACTAGCTAAACCAGCTAAATAAATAAATAAGCTGATTATCATGCAATTTCCCGATTTTTTCAACAGATCACAGTTTTGAGATATTATTGGCCAAAACGACGAAAAAGCCCATTTTGAACTATTTTCGAGTCTTATTAGATATTAAACAGCAATATTTGCAATCAAAATATTTCATTGATGTAATAGAAAACAATTTCTTCTTTGATTTTCAAATTACCACTTGTTTTTCGCTCAAACTAAATAATAACTAAAAAATAAGACCATATGGTTTTACCTATCGTATGTTTATTATCTTTTATAATCAAGTAGTTTTAGTTTTTAGTTAGAACTCGAGTTTTTAATTGAGTTAAAATCTAGTGGTAATTTGAAAATCAAAGAGAAAGCTGTTTTCTATTAGGTCAATAAAATATGTTGATTTTAATTATTGCTATTTAATATCTAATGGGACTCTAAAATAGGTCAAAATGGCTTTTTTGTAGTTTTGACGGATAATATCTCAAAACTCAAACGAGCTAGCGAAAATCTGGCTACGGATTTGAATTTAGCACTCAAAAATACGTTAAGAAATACTCTCTTCTTCTCGGTTACAAAAATTGACCCGAATTTGTAATCTTGTGTTCAATAAAGTTTTTTCCGATTGCCGATTTAGCACTTGGTGCAAAGGTATTGCTTTTTTTAGTGTGTGTATTCAAAGGCGCTGGATCAGGGGGGGACACGGGGGCTTAAGCCCCCCCCCTATCCATGGACCATATTGATCGTAAAAATAAATAATTAAAATAAAATAAAAGAAAAAGAGCAATTAACAACGTTGTTAATCGAACATCATGGTAACAGCTTGTGTTTGATAACGATCACCAATATAGTAATTAAAAAGTTGTTTAATTTGTTATTATTATACTTTTTTAAATATTAATTTTTCAATAAAATATCAGATTTTTCATAATTTTAAAATAACATTATAATTAAAACAATATAACAACTTTGTAATTATATTCACGGAATATGTATGTATAAGGACACTTTTGTCCGTCTATTGATTTAAAAAAAAAAAAATAATAAATCATTGACTTCAAATTTTGTATCAATCATTGACTTCAAATTTTGAAGAAAATAATAATTGGAGACACCTGAGTTAGTTTAGCTCAGTTCCTGCCGTGACCCGAAAAAGCCAAATTTTTAAATTATCTATTTTTAATTCATATTTGAGAAATTTTCTTAAATTTACTTAATGATGACTTTTTTTACTCAGATATAAATTTTTTTAAGAAATTAAGATAAAAAAGGTATTTTTTCGATCCAAGGAAAATTTAATAAAAAAAGTACGTATTTTTAAAAAGTATTGAGAAAATTAAGATAAATTTTTAAATTTATTGAAAATAAATTTAGTAAAATATTTAAATATTTTTTAATGATTCTGCTCACCCATAAGTTATAAACCACTGGTTTAGCTTATAGGTTAAATCGAGGGGTGTATAGGGCTAATATGCTGTACACCTACTTCCACTTGTACTTCCAAATATTTCCAAGTACTTCTGAATATTTCCAAGCACTTCCAAATATTTCCAAGTACTTCCAAATATTTCCAAATACCTTCAAATATGTTCAAGTAATTCCAAATATTTCAAAGTAATTACAAAAATTTCCAAGTAATTACAAATATTTCCAAGCACTTCCAAATATTTCCAAGTACTTCCAAATATTTCCAAATACCTTCAAATATGTTCAAGTAATTCCAAATATTTCCAAGTAATTTCAAAAATTTCCAAGTAATTACAAATATTTCCAAGTACTTCCAAAATACTTCCAAAGAGGTGTACACCTACTTCCAATCGCGGATCACCCCTCACGCTTAATGAATTAAATTAATGGCTTAAACCACTATTTTTGTTTATTAGTTTAGCTCATAGGCATCTTTGTTTATTTCTAAAGTAAGAAGAAATTGGAAAATCTCCCCAAACGTTTTGGAAAAATAAAAGGGTATATTTTAAATTTTGAATGTGAAAAAATATATAAAGATTTTCGAAAAAATAATCACAATTTTGGCATATTTTTATTAGATATAAATATTTAAAATGCAAACTATCTGATTGGAATTGCAATCAGACATTGAAATGAAGGAAAAATTTAATGTCTCTTTATTAGAATTTTATAAAAAGTATCTACCCAGAAAAAAAAATATTCCTAGATATTCCTTTTGTGAAAATATGAATTTATATATACGTGAAGCTTTTGTCAAGAATAAAATTCATTAAAAGCAAATTATAAGCTCAACTATCAGCTAAAAAAATAATGAAGTTTTAAATATTTAAAAATTATTCTTCATCCCATATTTGTATTTTTTTTTAATATTTATTATTTCAGTAATTAAAACTTTTTGATATGCTAAATGATTTAAAATGAAAATTCTGAAGAAAAAAAACCCTCAAAGATTATTATCATGTTACATTTTTTCTTACTTGTTATGGTTGATATCATTATTCTACATTATTAACTATATTTTTTGATTAATAAATATCAATAAAATTAGTATATTTTATATGTGCCCCGAAGAATTTGTTTTTTCTTCAAATGCGGCCTGTTTAAGCCAAAAGCTTGGACTCCCATGATCTAAGGGATCTAAACTTCTTTTTTTTACCATACAGGGTATGGTCAAGTATAGTAACCGTGCATGAAAAAAGTGTTTTTTTTTCGAAATATCTCAAAAATTGCTGAAACTATTTTGATAAAAAAAGTGGGCGCAACTACTGCATTTCGATCTACAAAAAAGCTCTAATAAGTGAAAATTGAAAAAAACGATATTTTTCGAGATAATAATTGTTTTGTCAAAATGTCTGTTAGTCTATGCGTTATCAAATTTTGTGGACGAGATAGCTCAAAAACTAGTGTGAATACCAAAACCAAATTTCACATGTAGTTTTGGTGAATTGAGATTAAGACCTGATTAGATTTTGGTGCATATCTACTCAAAATTAAGGGAGGGGGTTAAAATTTAAAATTATTATTTTCAAACTAAAAAAAAAAAGAAATATATTATAAAATGAACCTATAATAAGGAAAATATTTTTTTCTGGCACCAAAATTAGGGGGGGGTCAAAAATAAAAATCTAGGCCATTTGAACAAACTCAACCAAATTTTGTATAGTTTTTAAGGAATTTGGTGTTGGTACTTGGTGAAACATTTTTTAAAATTATTAGATAAAAATACTTGGTAAGTTTCACATTAAGATATAAAAAAAAAATTTGTATACATAATCAGTGGGCTACCAGAAGACAAAATGAAAAACTAACCGCCCAAAATGTGGGGGGGGGGGAAATAAAAATCTAGGCCTTTATACAAAACTCAACCAGAAATGTATGGTAAAGTCAAGTGGATGGCCACAACAGAACGTGTCAATTTATTTGATATTCCAAAAGTGCAATTCCACTTCATTCAATTGAAAATAAAAAGAAAGAGACGAAATAAAAGCATTGAGAGTAACTTTTTTTAATTATATGACGTCACTCATTAATCGAAACAAAGAGAGTTGTCTTCAATTAAATGAATATAGTCTCTCTGTTGCCTGGGAATCTTCGCAAAGTCCCTTTATTCGACCAGTCCCCCGTGAAACTTGAGTCCCTTTTGCCATCAAGGTCTCTAATTGGATTTCCCCCTTTTGGCTTTTGGGTCGACGACCCCCCGCCCCTTACCTGACGACCCTTCGTCCACCAGCTCTTTTTCAAATGGACTTCATAATTAAAGTATCAAAAAAATACTTTCGGAATTAAATGGCGTTCCGTACGCGTATACATTAATATAAATAATTAACTACCTCAATTCCATTGCAATTAAATTCGTGGAAATCTCTATATTATTCAATTATATAACTTGACTATTTTTTAATTTGAAAATACCTAATATATATTTTTCCGAATGAAATATCAAGTGTTTTTTATTTTTTTATTTTTTTGACTCTTCATAGTCGTATATGAGATTATAATTAACTAAAATTGAACCTACAAAGCGAAATTACCTTTTTGGTGGATTTTTTTTTGTTCATATATCACATTTAAATTTTAATTAAACTCCTGTTTTATATTTGTATAATCCCTTGAAAATAAAATAATTTCATAATCCTATAAATGATACAATAGTTTAAACTTTATACCAATTATGATCTAAATGCAGAGTATACGAGTAAATTATATTAAAAAGGAAAAAAAATACTTCATAGGGGTGGGACAAGAAATATATCAAATGATTAAAAAATATGCTTAAATATATATTATGTACACTCAAAAGCAAAATTTCCAGGCATTAGATAATTTTTTAAAGTAAATTTTTATTAATGTTTTAAATAAATGAATATTAAAATCTATATATATACATAAAATTAAGATTGTGTGAAATAACTCCTAAACTATTAACTATATTGCAAATTTTATTGTGAGAAAAGTTGTAGGTGATGAGATTTCTGATAGCTTTTGCTTAAAAAATTCCCCCCCAAAACAACCCCAAAAGGGTGGGAGGGTGAAAAATGTAAATTCTTGATCTTGGAGCAACCTCAACCAAATTTTGTATACATAATCTGTGGGCCCCTAAAGAGATAGAAATGCAAAAACTAAAGACCCAAAATGGGCAGGGGAGGGTCAAAAAATGTAAATTCTTGCTTTTGGCCCAAACTCAACCAAATTTTGTATCCATAATCTGAGGGTCACTAGAAGGCTAGAAATACAAAAACTGGGTGCGGGGGTGAGGGTCCAGGGGCCGCCGAAGGAGGGTCTTGCAGCTAGTTTCATAATAAAGTAACAAAATTTTAATAAAATTACTGGCAAGTGCAATGGTAACTCACATACCTAGGGTTAATGCCCAATAAATAAATGTATAGGGACTGTGCGTCACGACATTAGCGCCAACTGGCGACGAAAATGTAAGCTTTGGGGGATGATTTATTAAACGTCCAAGACATAGAGACTCGCTCACGGCCCCTAGGCTCCGTGCACTCTTTTATCTATGATATATACTATAATATATCTATAATACAAATTATTCTTTAAACCAATTTTTTTCTATTTTAAAAATGTGGTCCCAATAAGGGAATAATTTCCAATACAGAAGTGATTTTGGTTGTAAAGAAAATGTGTCCCTTGTTAAAGGCCACCTTTAGGGAGAAGGGCAAATTGAGCTTTTCCTTCTGAATTTAATATTTTCTAACTTATTTATTTATTAAACAAATTAAATTTTTAGGAGTGAAAAATTGGGATTTCGTAAACAAATGATAAATTAAATTAATTAATATTCAAAATATCTTTATTCAAGTTTAAAATGTCAAATGACTAGTTTTGCCAAAATTCTGACTCATCAGATATTTCAAAAGATGTCATCATTATTAATTTAAAAACAATGCATAGAAAAAAGGGAAAAAACTTTTTGAAAAAAAGTAAACAGAAAATTATACAGTTATCTACATATTAATGGATTATTCATGATAAACGTTATTTATTAATAATTTTATTCGGCACGTTTCTATATCCATAATTCTGAATACTTTTAACAATTTTCCTCCAAATCGTGGGTTAATACGAAAATGTTCCCAGAATTAGAGATCTAATTCCAAATATTGCAGGAAATTGTATGTTGGTATAAATAAGAATTTGTATGGTTTTTATTTTGTATAATTGTATAAGGGGCCGTCCATAAATTACGTCACACAGTAAGGGGGGGAGGGATCACAGATGAGATAGGGGGCCCGGGGATATTAAGCATTGTGTTGTCACAAAAGTCAAATTAAAAAATAAAATTTTCAAATATATTTTTTAGATTTCAGGTCATTATTATTCCAACCTGAAAATGTTGGTAAAATAAATCTAAGCAAAAAATTGTAGTGTAAACGACTGGACTCGCCTAGCTCTTACGCAGCTTTCATTCTTCTCTGCGCAAAGTGTTGCCTAAATACAGGCGCCTCAACGTCATAAATCAAGTTTAAATAGTTATTTACTTGTATTTTATAATTCAACATTTTTCTTATAATTATCATTATCATATCCGTTCATAATTTGTATTTAAAATTTATAATAGGAAAATAAGGAGAAGTTTTTATGTGTGACTTTTTTAATTATCAGCCAACGTTTCGTCGACTTTGCCGACTTCTTCAGGGCTTCTACAATTATAAGAACATTAATAATAATATCAAGTTACAAGAGTACATTATAATCTAAGAACAAACATGTATCAAAATTTTTTACCCAACAAATGTACACGTCTAAATTTTCTTTTTATCTTCGTTACCTTTGAAGACCATCAAAAGATAAAAAGAAAATTTAGACGTGTGTCAAACATGTATCAAAATTTTTTACCCACCAAATGCCACACGTCTAAATTTTCTTTTTATCTTCGTTACCATTGAAGACCACCAGAACATAAAAAGAAAATTTAGACGTGTGTCATTTGGTGGGTAAAAAATTTTGATATATGTTTGCCATAAGTCTAAATTTTCTTTTTTATCTTCTGATGTTCTTCAATGGTAACGAAGATAAAAAGAAAATTTAGATAAAGGTGTGGCATTTGGCGGGTAAAAGATTTTGATACATGTTTGTTCTGAGATTGTAATGTACTATTGTAACTTGATATTATTAATATAAATATCAATTGATAAAAAATGTGTTCAATTTGAAAAAAAAATAACGAAAAATTCTATGATTCAGATATCGATAAATTTTGCAAAAAGGAGAGAAAAATAAAATAAAATTTGAAAAATGAAGGTCTAATTTTTGGATAGCATCCCCTGGTTGAAAAGTCACTGCCCGCCACTGCTCGATACCCAAATTATTGTAAAAATAATAAATATGTAAATTTAATTTTGGAAAATAAAGACATTTTGTTAAAAAAAACAACAACAATTTTCCAGAGAAAAAAGACAAAAATATTTTATCTTTTTATAACTACATGAAACCCCTCAAATCCGAATCAATTGGGGATGTAGCCTGTTCGGATTTCAATTTGTTCGGATTAGCAGAAAGCATCTTCGACAATTGAAAATAACTGATATCAAGTGAAAGATTAAGTGATATTTTGTGTGGTTCTATTATTATTTAATTGTTTTTGCAAAGTGATTAACCTAAAGAACTTCAATAACCAACTTTTATCGTTTTTCAATCCTGGATGACATAAGTATATAGACACATTTAACTTTGTTAGATATGCTAATTGTACTACTTTGTTTGGAAATACAGCTTCGTTTCAACTAATTATGTAATATATATATATATATATATATGTAAGTTTGTAAATAAAACAACTTTATCCGAATGCTAAAACAATATTAGGTTTTTATTAAATTAAAACGTATTTACAAAAATATTGACATATAATCTTAATTTGAGTTATCTTACCTAAAACAATATTAGAATAGAATAATTAGTTATTTTATTCGTAGATTTCAAATAGCAACAGGTTTTTAAATAACTGATTATCTTTTAATGTATAAATGTAATATATAATGACATGTCTTAAGAGTTTAAACATTAACTGATTATTGTTCTAGGGAGATCAAGTTAGTAACTTTACGAAACCAAATTAAGATGTTGAATTTAAAAGGTGGGAATTTTAAATTTATATCTTCCCTGGTCGATGACTCTTTTATACAGCAGTATTAAAAGAGTAGGGTATCAACTTATTACTGTGATATTTGCTTCCTTCTTTATGTTTCTTGCCGTCCTCTATTTCATATGTTGTCTTGGATACTTTCTTCTTTATCTTGAATGGCCCTTTTCGAATCTCTTCTAGCTTATTCCTATTTAGTTTGTTCCCATTTGAGACAAAAACTAAGTCTCCTTCTTTAAATTCGTGTTCCGACCTATTTTCGTCTATTCTTCTTTTGTTTCTCGCGAAATTTTCTTCTGAATTTTCAAATGCTTTTCTTCTATCTTCTTCTAAATTTCTTTTTTCTTGTAATTCACTCGGAATAATATCTGTACGTTCTCCATATAATAAATATGCCGGTGCAAATTTCGTAGAAGTGTGAGTTGTTTTGTTATATTCTTCCGTGCATATTTCTGCCAGTTTTGTCCATGATTCATTATATTCTTCATCGTTTATTTTACAGCGGATTCTGTTGACTAATGTCTGATTCAGTCTCTCATTAAGCCCATTCGACTGTGGATTATCCACTGAGGTAAAAATCAATTCAATATTTAGTTTCTTCAAATAATCTTTAAATTTTCTTGAGTTGAAAGCTCCAAATTGATCTACCATTAATTGCTTGATTTTATTTTCTCTTGCAATTGGCTGTATTAACTTTATAAAATTTTCTGTAGTTTGTTCTTTTGATGTTAGAATCCATGCATATCTGGTGAAATGATCTACCAATAGATGCATGTATTTTTTTGTTGATTTGTTTCCTCCAAAACCACCTATAGTATCTAAAGACATAATCTCAAATGGAGCCTTTGCTGGGCCCAGTTTTGACAAATTACCTATAGGTCTTATTCTTCTGGTTTTATTTCTTATACAAATCTCGCAACTCCTACAGTAATCGTTAACTATTCTATCCATATTCTTGAAGAAATAGTTTGGTCTTAATTTTTCTGTTATTTGCTTGCTTCCAATATGACCATAAAATTTATGTATTTTTTCTACTAAATGTAAACCAAATTCTTCTGATATGTAAATTCTCTTCTTATTTTTCTTGATTTTGAAACTAATATCACCTTCTTTTTTTACATGTTTTTCGTTTTTAATTTCGTCTTTTATTTTCATCTGATCTTCCCTTATTTCTTCTAACTGTATCATATTTACTGTTTTTAAACAATCATCTTCATTTTCAAAACTTTCCAGGATCGGATTTCTCGATAATGCATCTGCTTCTATGTTTTCTCTACCTTTTTTATAAATTATTTTGAAGTTATATTGAGATAAATATAAAATTAAGTCGCCCAATGGTTCATCTGCTCTGGATTTTGATTTGAGATTCAGGAGAGGTTTGTGATCTGATGTTACTATAAATTCTTTTCCAATTAAGTAGTATTGCCAGTATCGAATTGCTTCTTTCATCGCTAAGCACTCTAAGTAGATTATTTCTTTTTTCATCTGGCTTGGTGTTAACTTCTTGGAAAAGTATCCGATTGGGTGTAATAATCCATCATCTTGGGTTTGTTTTATCACAGCTCCTAATCCCAGTCGACTCGCGTCTACTTCTATAACGATATCTTTTTGTCTGTCATAAATCGCCAAGATAGGTGATGAGCATAAGTATGATTTGATATCGTTAAAGGAGTTTTCACATTCGTCTGTCCATTCAAATTTAATGTCTTTCTTCAATAAGTTGTGTAATGGTGCTAGCCTTTGGGTACAGTGGTCTATGAATCTTCGGTAAAAATTTATCTTACCAAGTATCTGGCGTACATTCTTTTTGGTTTTTGGACGTTCAAAGTCTTTAATTGCCACTAAATTGTCATTTATGGGATGAACTTTTCCGTTTTCAATTACATGACCTAAAAATTTTATAGATTGCCTAGCAAAATTACATTTTATTAGTTTTAATTTGACCCCTTCTTTTTTTAAAGCTTCAAAAAGTAAGCGAATATGTCTTAAATGATCGTTAAATGATTTGGAAAATATTAATATATCATCAATATAATTGACACAAAATTCCTCCAAATTATTTTTTCTGATTATATTTGCTAACGCTCTTTGGAATACAGCTGGTGAGTTTTTGTAACCAAACGGGAGTACTTTCCATTGCCAATGACCTTTCTGGGTTATAAATGCCAACTTTTTTCGATCTTTCAGTCTTATTGGGATTGACCAGAATGCCGAGTTTATATCCACTGCAGTGAACCATTTACAATCGTTTACATTTTCCACTAGATCATCAATTCTTGGGAATGGTTGAGCTTCTGGGACAATTATTTTGTTTAATTCTGAGTAGTCAACAACTAAACGAGTTCTTCTCCCGTCTTCTTTTTTGAAAGCCAATGTTACTGGGGATGCGAATGGTGAATTGGATTCTTCTATCATTCCCTTTTCTAAAAGTTTTGATATCTGAAATTCTATTTCTTTTCTATCTGGGAAAGAACATCTATATGGCTTCTTTGAAACGTATTTGTCTTCTTTTAATTTTACTTGTGCTTCGGTGTCTCCCATTGACCCAACGTCAAATTTATCTTTAGCGAAACACTCAGGGTATTCCCTTATTAATGTTTCTGTCTTCCATCCTTTCTCTTGATCCAAATGTTTTAATTCTTCTTTTAAGTAATTTCCTATAAAGTCTTCATTAACTCCTGGGTTATCTTCTGTAACATTGATTTGTACTTCTTCTTCTTCTTTCATCTTTTCTATATTTATTATGTTTCCTTTCCATTTTTGTTTGATTTGCAAATTTTCATCTTGGATTAGGTTAAATTTCTGGATTGCGTCTAATCCTAGTAATAGATTATAATTGAAATTATTATTCTTTACTACTATTACCTTGATATTATCTTCTATTTCTCCGATTTTTAAATGTATATTGGCCCGGTTTTCGCAAAAATCCATACCGTTTATTGTTTTTATAATGGTTTTGTTGTTAATTAATTTACATTTCAGTAATCGAATGATCTTTTCATTTATCACTGAGCAAGTAGAACCATTATCATAGATTGCTTTGATCGTGTATTTGTTATCTGCAATTACTTTAATGTTAATTAACGGACATGGTATGTTCTTTCCCGGGCTTTTTAGTTTAAATTATCTTCTTTTTCGGGTTCCATTTCTTGATTATCTTGTTCTGTTAAGTTGATTCTATTGATGTAAAAATTTTTGTTTTTATTTCGACATACCTGTATTGGGTGGTATCGCTCAGAGTATCCTAATTTTTCACAGATATGGCATGGCTTTTTCTTGGATAAGTTAGAAACAGTTGTTTCTTGTTTTCCTCTTGTTTTTTCAAAATGTTCATTTATTTTGTATATATCCTTATGTTTCTTCAATTCTGTTATCAATGAGTTAATATCCCTAATTTTCTCTCTATCTAACAATTCTTGAATTGGAATTGGTAATCCATATATTATTTGATAAATTCTAGCTAATTCAGGAAAATTTTTATCGGCCTCCAATAATAGTCGTTCCTTTTTTATAACATATTCCATTATGGATCCATATATGTATTTGAAACTGAACGCCGTTCTTATTGAGGACCAATCCAATTTTTTAAAAGTTAAGAGGAAAGAATCTATCCATGGTTCCCATTCTGATAGTTTTAATTTTATCACATTGGCCTGGTACCATTCTAAAGGATTTCCTTCTAGAAATTGTTTTAAAATTTCTATTTTTCTTTCATTTGAATTTATATTAAATCTTCTGCATTCTTTTTCAAAATTTTGAATCCAGCTTTTTGCTTCTTGCTTACCATTAAATGTTTCCAATAAAAATTTATTTTTTATGTCACTTACGTTTGGTTGTGTTTGTTCTTCTATTTTTTTCTAACTCTTCAATCTTCTTTAATAAGACATTATTATGTTTTATTTCACTTTTTGTTTTGTTTTCTTCTTCAAGTTCGTCGTAGTTTGAGAAATTTCCTTCATCATCGCAGTAAAAAATGTTCATTTCTTTCGAGAAATTAATTCCTAGTTTCCGGAATCCTCCTATTTTCGAAATAGTTTTTAAACTATTTTGAACATTTTTATTTGCTTTTATCAACATATGTTTTTCTAGGTTACGTTCTTCTTCGGGTATACTATACCAGGTGATCTTATCCTCAGAAATCGCCGCCACGTGATACAATGTTTCTTCTTTTTTGATAATATGAACAAATAGTTTATTTGTTGCCATTATTAAACAATTATTCTATTTGTAAGTTTGCAAATAAAACAACTTTATCCGAATGCTAAAACAATATTAGATTTTTATTAAATTAAAACGTATTTACAAAAATATTGACATATAATCTTAATTTGAGTTATCTTACCTAAAACAATATTAGAATAGAATAATTAGTTATTTTATTCGTAGATTTCAAATAGCAACAGGTTTTTAAATAACTGATTATCTTTTAATGTATAAATGTAATATATAATGACATGTCTTAAGAGTTTAAACATTAACTGATTATTGTTCTAGGGAGATCAAGTTAGTAACTTTACGAAACCAAATTAAGATGTTGAATTTAAAAGGTGGGAATTTTAAATTTATATATATATATATATATATATATATATATATATATATATATATATATATATATATATATATATATGTTTTGGTGACTAAATAAATAAGTTTCTCGTTTTGCGTTCGGATTTCCCGGGATTTTGGATTTCCGTGGTTTTGATTTGAGGGGTTTCACTGTAATATAATTTAGCAACCTGGATATATAATTATTTGGCGAATTTTCTTTGCTGCTTAATTATCTTTTTCACAAATCGAATTACTTTTTTAATGTATAAATACATTTGTGCTCCGACGTTCCTGGAACAATTCTACTGTTTCTCGTGACTACAAATTAATATTATGTACCCTTAAGGGATATAGCGTTTGCATTATTGGAGAAGGGCTTCAATTTCTGTACCAATTAATTCAATGAAGAGGCAAATAGCATCTGAGATTGGGGAGGTTAAAATAAGCCAACACGGCCTTTCAACACGTTTTCCTTGCCATGAACTAACCACATCACAAGCTGCTCCTCTTCTGAAATATATGAAATTGGGTGCCTACTTTCAAAATGCCACCATATCATTATGTTAATTAATTACCTCCAAAAATCGATATAATTAAAACCGCATAACTAGAAAATTAATTTTCATTTATTCAATTTTATTAAAATTTTACGATTTTCATGGTAGACATTCTATTCATAAGAAGAAACCAATGAGATTGTCCTTTACTCGATGTAAATAAACATATTATTCACTAGTTGATGCACGGGCCTTTGGCCCGGCGTCACCTGGGCCCTGGCGGGGAGCGTCTCGTTTTATGGTTAAAATTTATATAGATAATATCTGACCCGACCACGCGTTGCTGTGACTAACTCTTATTCTTCACGCCTAAACCACTGGACGTATCGAAACTATATTCGCAACATATGTCCGTTTGATGCTCCGATTGGTTTATCTAAATTTTGGGCCAGGTTTATAATTAATTAAGTTATTCGATTTCCATAAGCTATTATCGGCCATCTTGTTTGTTTGCTTTTACCCCCCAGAGAGGCGCTGGCGTGGTTTCCTCGAAGAAATATTTTTTACATTCCACAGGTGTGATATCTATAAAAACACAATATAGAAAAACACTCGTGTATTTGAATGGAATGTTGTGTGAAAATTTCAAAGAAATCGCTGAAGAACTTTCGGAGATCCTTCAACGTATCCCTTAAGCGTAACAGAACATTTTTATTTATATATATATAATTTATTTGTTAGAGACAAGTTTTGATCTTAATCACAATTCTTTTTAATGAAGAATATTAGGAATTATAGAAGTTATTTCTCAACGGTCCAAATACCCTATTAGACGTAGGTATTAAATTCCTTTTGTTATACTTAATAAATGGCTGGTCACTTCACATTTCAATCAGGTATTTGAACCCATGAGAAACAATATATTATAGAATAATTAATTAAAAAGACTGATCGTGAAAGTCAAACCTTAGTTTCTAAAACTGAATAGTATCTTACAAATAAATTATATAGATATATCAGTGGCTTGCGGTCTATGGATGCTGTGGATGATGCGCATCCCTAAAATTTCAAATATTTAGACTATTTTCATAAATATATAAGGTCGACTTCAAAATTTCAAGAGGATCTTTAAATATTTCTATAAAAAACATGTTTTGTTTTGAAAAGTATAATGGTTCTCAAAATGAAATAAAATTAAATTGAAATAGCCCAAGAGCTGGTGACACATTTTTGAGTACGGATTTGACCCAACTAGAAATAATGTGTAATAGTACCGTCTATGATAGTTGTACAAGGAATGGCCAGTCTGGCTGGTCTAAGCAGGTGGACCAGGTACTGCGCATGGTGTGAGTGCGGTAAAAATGCATATGTGTTAAAAAATATTTTTGACCCACAATGAAATTATAAAAATTATAATTTATAGTCAATTATAAACATAATATATTCACTCCAGACCATTTGAGTGGTGGGACGTGGAACCAGACCACCCAAAGTGTATTTTTACAACATTTTTACAATAGCATCATGCTATTTTTTTGCTATTTTTTTATAACTTACTAACACTAAGATATGGCAGTATTTTATCTAGCTGCAACTCCAAAATTATAATAACTAAAAATCTGAAAAAACTCTGGATAGCTACTATTTTAAGGGTAATGTCTACAGAGTTTTAAATTTTTTGAAATATTACTTTGGCCGGAATAAAAAATTGATCGTTCAATGCAAAAACCCCATGTTATTTAGATGGGAAACTTGCATCGCTCTGAGGCACAGATTAAAATTGAGATAGAGACTTGAAACTTGGAAAATATTTTTTTTTATTTATTTCGAACCATATGAGCCACTGGGAGCGTAAAAATTCGAAAATACCCAAAATAAGGGCCACCCTAATGAATATAAATATGAAAGTAAAAAATTAGTCATAAGAAATAATATTTAATTTATTTCTTAAGTAAATAACAAAGCCAAAAATTTATTCCCAGCCTAGAGACAAAAGTCAATGAACTTCTAACTTTTCTTTTATCTATCCACACCTATGTCAACAAACCCCTACCCAACCTGATATTTTCACTTAACAATAGACTAAGAGAAAGAGTCCTTTAAAATAATTCAAACATTCTTTCCCTTTGTTCAATAAACATATATATAACCTGTTATTCAATAAGTTGAATTAGTTACTTTCTGTACTTCCTGAAGATGGGTTGATAGCCCGAAATATATATATTGAAAAAGAAAAAAAATTTTTACATCTTTTAATTTTTTAATTTTAATGTGAAATAAGTGACCAAGAATCCTTAACTCATAGTAAATCAATATTAGATATAATATTTATTTACTCTTTTCTTTATTAAAGATGTTTCACCTTGCACCAAAACCACAATCTCTACTAATTATAAGTAAATTTATTTTCAATATAAATATTTATTTAAAACCTGCATTTAAAAAAATACTTAATTAAAACTTAAGATATTTTTAATTTCTTATATAGATGTATTTTTAATAAATATAAAATGTGTATATATAAAGGAAAGGGAAAATAGAAATGACTGAGAGGACTGGATTCCCCTTTGGTGGCGTAGCGACTTTCAAATTGAAAAATAACAAATGGCCAAAGTAGCGTTGACGAAAAGAGGGAGTGTCATGAAGGGAAGTGAGGAATTGAGTGAACGATGCTTTGACCTTAAAGGTTCAACTCGAAATGTGCCTTGAAAGAAAGAAATGGAGGCAATGTTTAACATATATTGGGGCATTATTTATTTTCTAAATGTATAAATAAATAAAATAAACATTTTTTTTATCTTACGATTCTCTTTTTCTTCTATAATATCACTCAGTTGGTAATACTATCCTGGCTCAATTTTGAGCAATTCAAATACCATAAAGAGGTTGTCCTCTGCTTAATGAAAATAAACATACACACACACATATATATATAAAATATATATATTATGTATTTAGTTTTCTAATTAATATAGATATTAAAAAATAATTAATATATCGAAGAGAGTTTTTTGACCGCGCCTATCGGCATATTAAGAGCAAAATAAATAAACTGCAACGGATCGCTGCGAAACTTTATCCAAATTCATTTGAAAAATTAATATGTTTATTCCTTTATTATTAATCAGATATCACTTGAAATTTGCAGTTCATGTTGGCTTTAATTCAAAAATAATGATCGATTCTCATTTAACAGTCGAGGAATTCATTCTACATTAGATTTTTGACATTTCGGTTATTATTCGTAACCAATGGTGAAGACATGGAGAAATCGACTTAAAATCAAAAATAACGATCGATTCTTATCTAATACTAGAGGAATAACCTTATTGCATTCCATTTTTGATGTTTTGACTATTAATGGCGACCTTTACTGAAAACGTGGAAGAATCGACTTAAAATCAAAAAGACTAAATTCATTTATGGCAAATAACTCAAGCTTCCAATCCTTATATAGGTTTTTAACTTCTAATTCGGACTTTTCCATATCAAATTGATGATTTTAAAAATCAAGTGTGTACTTTTCCATATCAAATTCAGGATAGTAAAAATCAAATTCAGGATGTTTCAAACCAAATTCAGGATTTTAAAAATCAAAATCAGACTTTTTCAAATCAAATTCAAAATTTATTAATACACAGTTTGAAAAGATAGAAAACAGTTATAGTTAAGATAAAATTTTAATTTAATTTAAATCTCAGGAAAAGTTTTCAGGTAAAAAGCTAAAATTTGGAGCATTCTAAACAATTTGCGTAGCAATTTTCAGCTCTTTAACTAAAACCTTTCAAGATTAACATTGTGTACTCTTAATAAAAGTTTCCAGGTAAAAAGCTATAATTTAATATGTAAAATATGCATGGTTTTATAGAAATTTTGAATTTGATTTGAAAAAATTCTGATTTTGAATTTTAATATCATGAATTTGGTTAGAAACATCCTGAATTTGATTTTTAATATCCTGAATTTGATATGGAAAAGTCCGAATTTGAAGTTAAAAACCTATATCTTAATAATTGATACTTTTGTTAAGAGAGAATGGTGTGGGTTCTTAGTGAAACATTTTAAATAAAGTAAAGAAAATTTTGAAAAAATTTTGAAACTTTTTAAAATTTAAAATATAAAATACTAGGTAGGTTTCATAAAAATAAAAGATACTTGTTTAGCACGAGTCGTGCTAAACAAACATATTTTATTCTGTTACGTTTATAAAATGTTTGTGAAACCTACCTAGTATTTTATATTTTAAATTTAAAAAAGTATCAAAATTTTTTAAAACTTTTCTTTACTTTATAATAATTGTTACGTTTATAAAATTAACTTTTATTTAATGAAATATCTAGCATTTTATTCTGAACAAAATGGCACCTTAATTTGAGTCTCTTTATTTTATGGCCCATCCGCTTGAATAATAAGAATATACCTTAAAAAATATATAATCTATGATGGTATTAATCGGATTTTTCTGGTAGTACCTATTTAATAATAGAAATTGAATTAGAATCCCTGAGGCCCTTCAACTCTGTTCAACTTTCTCGAGGGATTTCCGAATGACCACACAGAACAAATTGATTTTCCCTCTTTGAACTATTCAAATTGAAACGTGAAACTAGTTTGATCATAAATTTAAAAGAATCCAATATGTAATTTGATGTAGGTATTGATCGTAGAGCTGGTGCGTATTTCGTTGGTTTCGAATCCGGTTTCAATTCAGTGCTCAGTTGTCATCCGCAAGAAAGAGCTATCAATTCTTCTTTATATAACCTGGAAAATGATATCTCGGCTCTGACATCCGCCTAGTTGAGATGCTCTTATAAAAAAAAAAAAAAAAAAACTCACAATCCATCAATCCAACCTTTATTTACATCAAAGCCTTGATTTTTTTTATGATACGAATTCAAGAAGGCGGAATATTCTTTGGTCAAAATTGACTCTTGTAATATAAAAGTAAATAGGAGGCTAGAATTTTCAAAGGCGTGAGAAGCAGGCTTCGACCTGTCTATGTAAACAAATTAAAGTAAAATTTAATTAAAATTAAAAGGCTACTAGGTAGGTTTCACAAACAAAAAAATATTTAATTGAAAAGATTTAGTTAGTAACAGAGTTGAATATTCATGAGGTGAAATCAATAAAGTCGTCCTCTGCTTGATGGAAATAAACATATAGTATATGTATAAAATTCAAAATAGGTGGTTTCTATCCGGCCGAACTTTGGTCTAGCCAATAAGAACGATACGCGTGCTGGCTAGCATTTTCTGCTGGTCGACACATATCACTTGTGAAAAGACCTCTTGCGTATTCTAACCTTCTGTTGTTTCGTCCTATTATTTAAGAAAATATCCAAAAGCTCTGATTGAATTTAAACACTATTTGACCGTGCTACTCAATTGGAAAACTCTCTTTTGGACTACGATTTTATTGGATTGATACACATTTGAAGGACCCACGCGAGACTGAAAATTTCTAACGGATTTAATATTACATCACGAACCAGGGACAGATACTAATTTATAAGGAACAAAGCGAACCATAGGATATTCTTTTATCATTGCACCAGGTGAACCTCATTATTTATGTAAATATATCTCATCTCATTAAATAACATCAAAATACAAAAAGGCCTTTTTTATTAAAAAACTACAGTCCACGAACTTTTCTTCATCTCTGAACTAGCAACAAATTCTAAATCTATACAGTATATATACAATATATTTTAGGCAGGGTAAAAGTTGGGGCGGTAGACTCAAGTATTCCGAAATGTTTTAGGCGTACTTTTCTTCGCTCAATTAAAATTATTGATTTATTCAAAATATGTTTACCCAAATTTTGAAAAATTATGGGATAGCTATAGTTGAATCACGAATTTCAAAAAGAGTCCAACTCGGATTTTTGATAGTTTTAAAGGGACTCAAAAACTGCATTTCTGTCAAAGCATTTGAAATAAGAGCGCTTTCGCCAACTCTTTTATCCCTATGACCTCCAGAGAATGGAACTCGCTACCAGCCACCGTCTTCCCCGCGACTTATAACCTTCAGCTGTTCAAGGCCCGTATCCAAAGATACCTTCGACCCCTACCCAGCCAATAAAATCCCCTCTTCTTCTTCTTTTTACGATGGAGGGGCCAACCCAGGCCTTTAGTGGATGCACCTTTTTGGTGTAACTCCTTCCCTCATCATTTTCATAAAAAAATTAGGCAGGGCAAAAGTTGGGGCGGTAGGCTCCAAGTATTCCGAGGCCTTTTAGCCGTCCTTTTCTTCGCTCAATAAAAATTAATGATTTATTCAAAATCTATAACTTTTAAGGTGATTAAGTGTTGGTTCTAGGTAAAACATTTTTATAAAATAATAAAAAAATTAGGTAAAATTTCGAAGTGGGTTTCACATAAAATGAAATTATTATTTGTAAACATTTTTCTAATTTATATTCAGTTTTCTCTGACTCCTGACGATTGGTGACAACCCAAAATATATCTAAATCTAAACTCACTTTTGTTTTATTTCCTTTTATGTAAAACCCACCTCCATATTTTATCTAAATTTTTTATTATTTTATTCAAAATCTGTTTGCCCAAATTGTGGGATAGCTATAGTTGAATCACGAATTTCGAAAAGAGCCCGAATCGGATTTTTGAAAGTTTTAAGGGGACTCAAAAAACTGAAATTCTGTCAAACCATTTGAAGTAAGAGTCCTGAGACTACTAACTAAACTATTATGCTAAATCATAACATACTGAAATGGTTTCCTTGAATGAAAGTGTGTCGGGGAAAAACTGCTGTTACAGTTTTCCGAGTTGGGTCCTTTTTGAAATTTATCCAAAAACTCTGGTGGTTTTAGTAATAAATTGAGTATGTTATGATTGCACAATAGTTTAGTTAGGAGTCTCAGAAAAAAATTCACTAAGAATGCAGGTTGTTTTTCTGAAACTCCTAACTAAACTATTGTGGTACACCAGGGGTGAACCGCGATTGGAATTATGTGTACACGTCTTTGGAATTATGTGGAATTATTTTGGAATTCATTAGATAATGCCCCTTCATCTATTGTCTGCTACTTGGAAATGAAAGTGGAAGTGGAATTGGGTGTACACGATATTAGCTCGCGGTTCACCCCTCAGTGGTACGTCATAACTTCATAACATACTCAAATGGTTTCCTTGAATGAAAATATGTCAAGGAAAACAGCTGTTACCAAGATGAATCTTTTTGAAATTTATCCAAAAACACAGGTGGTTTTAGTAATAAAATGGCATTATTAAAGAACGTGTATGGTATTACAAAAACATTTTTATTATTTTATTATTGTTTTCTTTCGTAATATGTATAAAAAATTTGTATGTTACAATTATTAGAAAAAAATAGTTCCCTCCAATTGTTTGACTTCTTCCTGTAATTCTGCTGCTGCTGATAGCCTTGCAAAATGTCTTCTTAGAAGTTTTCGAACTCAATCAGTATGTATTGTTTCAGCTTTTATGAGTCATTCATTTTTAAGAGATTGTTACTTTTGAGGAGTAGGCTAGAAAATGTTGAGACCATTTTGAAGATCACTTCAGAAAAACATGTTGTTATTTATGAAAAGTAGATATGAGCCTTCTGGCTCATAAACATAGGTCTATATGAGTGCGTGAAGAAAGAGGGAAAAAGCAAATTTTTAAAATTTTTCGAGATAAGCCCTTTTCGAAATTCGTGATTCAGTTAGTGGTAATTCTTTTTAAATCAATATAAATATGGATTCATAGCTACTTTAGATAAAATTAATTCAAAAACTAATAAGTAGGTTATAATGAAAGGCAGTCCATTAATTATTTACTTTTATTCAATTTTCGGAGACACTTTTTTCTCTTCTTCTTCAGGGTATTGAATAGTTATTGATGGGCGACTATAACTCGGTTCCCATTTGTCTCTCCTTTGAGTGATAGCAACAATATTATACATAACCAAGTACACTTATGGTATAATGTTGGAAAATATTGTAATATTGTTGCTATCACTGAAAGGAGAGACAAATGGGAACCGAGTTATAGTCACCCATAAATAACTATTCAATACCCTGAAGAAGGAGAAAAAGTCTCCGAAACGTCGGAAATTGAATAAAAGTAGATAATTTATGGACTGCCTTTCATTATAACCTACTTATTTTGCTTACCAGTCCGTCTTCCTAAGAAAATAAATAAAATTCAATAACTAAATTTTGACTCTTTGAGACCTTTTCTAGTGGGAATTTTTCTCAGCTGTTTATACCAAACTCCGAGCTGGCTCCGCTTGAGCATCGTTGATGACGATGTTCAAGCGGTAGATCCCGAGTTCGAGCCTGGCTAGCATATAAAATTTCTTCCGGCTAAAACACGGCTCCCTTACTAACCCTATTGACACTTTACTGATGTGCTGTCTAAATGGGCTTTGTTCCCGGTGACAATAAATAAAAAAAAACTATTTCCCAGAGGCGAGGAGCCGCAGACCAACTTTTACTGTACTCCTAAATTCATATTCATCCGAAGATCTTGTTTTGGTCTTAAAACTAAATAAATATTTATCCAAAGTCTATGACTTTGTTTAGCTTTCCAGGTTAGGATTTTTTCAACGAAATGTTACTTTCGATTGTCAAAGGAAATACTCCAAATATTTCATTTACTTTATTCACAAAAGCAAACATTTCTCTATTTACATTTTTCTCTTTGAAATAATCAAATAGTAATAAATGTAACCTAATTATAAGGGTATCAGAGTAGAAAAAAGGTTTTTGGATTTCAAAATATATATATCTCTCTGCATTTAATTAAATACAGATCCATGAGAATATTTAAATTAAACAGAGAATCCGAAATAAATATGCCGATTTCTGGTTAATTTTAAATTAAACTTGATCAAATATTTAATCAAAATAGAATACTAGTACTTAACGATCGATTAAGGGTAAATGGACAAAAACAAGATATTTAAACTGTTGCTTATTCAATTCATGATAATATTTAATCTTGAAAATATTTTTTTCTGGAGAGTAGAAAAAAAGAGTAGGTAGTTCAATTGAAAATATTTTTTAGTTTATAACATTTATATCATATACAAATAGTCCGAGCTAAATGAGGCAAAAGTACCTATTTAGAACCACCAGACGGCGATACCAGTCATGCACCCAGCCAATTCTCTGCCTCCAAAGTCTTGATGTTTCATCAATATATTTCTGGGCTTTTTTTTCCTTTTTTTCATGTGTCACAGACCATCTCATAATAATTACCTCACATTTTATCAAATTTGATATATTTGGTATACATAACATGTAAAGGTCTCTTTTAGGCCGAAAAGCCTAAAAAAACACCATTCATTCTTTAGAGTAGCAATGGAACCAGACAGACCAAGCGTACACCTTAGAATGAATGGTGTTATATGAATAAATTTATTCAGATTGTTATGTATTTTAATTGGCAAGAAAAAAATTGATTGACAAAGTGTTTTAAAATAATTTGATTAAAAGCCTAATGAACCAACAAATAAATTGGCGAAACGTTGCGATTGGTCGTATGATTTAACACGGTGTTTAATTGTTTCCTTTTTTCCTCTGATTTATTACATCTAATACTGATTATGGAATTGAACAATATAGTAATGAATATTTATATATTTCTGCCAAGTTTCAGCTTTCTACATAGTTCATAAAAATCCAAATAATCAAATTTGGCTAAACATGAGACTTGAAAAATTTCCACTTAGTTTTGAAACATCCAGTAGGTATATTGAAAAAGTAAGGATTTTATTTTGTCTTAAATGAGTTTTTACTTTTCGGTGGCTAAATAATAAGGGGGCAGGGTTTCCGGTTCCTCCTTTCGCTCTTGTCGGCTGTCAATTAGCCTGGATTGGAAAGCGCGATAAAATTCTTCTCCCCTTCGATCCACCTTGATAAAGAAGTGTTTACGGCTCGACCAAAAAGCCAAAAAGCCTCTTCATCTTCCGCCCTCTCGACATCACCCCTCAGAGATCATTCTTATTTGTTTCATTGAATATTTCAAGCCCCTCGGGAGGCGTCTACTCTGTTTACTTCCAACTTTTCATTTTATTTTATTTTTATCAAATGTTTATTTTTCTCAAATATACAGTTTTTTTAGATCTTGGCAGATACATTACTGAAGAGAAAAGTTATTTATACAAATAATTTGGGTGAATTGGTGCAAATATTGTATTATAGTAAATATCAGAGATAAAATAGTGCACGGAGTCTAGGGGGCACTGAGCGAGTCTCTTTGTCTTGGGCGTTTAATAAATCATCCTTAGACCATGAAATATATAGACACACCATCAACTAGAATATGTGACGTCATCTGTAGGTAGGAACACCCAGAAATACCATAGCCACTATAGGAATTATTATACATTGAGATAAATTTATCGTAGTTTAGATTATTTATTTTGGATTCTAATAATCGCAAATTAATATTAAATTAATAGTACCAAAATATTTATGCGAGAACGTGACGTCATCTGTAGGCGATGTTAGCCTCACTTCACTCTGTGTGGAGAGTAGCAGAGGGGGTGTCTATATATTTCATGGTCTAAGAAATCATTCCCCAAAGCTTACTTTTTCGTCGCTAGTTGGAGTTAAAGTCGCACGGTCTCTATAGGGTAGAACGAAAATTTGCTTTTTTTTTAATTTTATACTTTACCATACAGGGTATGGTCAAGTATTGTAATCGTTCTTGAAAAAAATGTTTTTTTTGCTTCTTTTTTTCAAAATATCTCAAAAACGGCTGAAACTATTTTGATTAAAAAAATTAGGCGAAACCATGGCATTTCGGTCTACAAAAAAACGCTAAAAAGTGAACATCGAAAAAATTATATTTTTCGAGATAATAACTGTTTTATGAAAATGTCTATTAGTGTGTTATTCTGTTAGTCTGTGCGTTACCAAATTTTGTGGGCGACCTAGCTCAAAAACTAGTGTAAATATCAAAACTAATTTTCACATAATAATTTACATAATCAGTGGGCTACCAGAAGACTAAAAATGCAAAAATTAACCGCCCAAAATGGAGGGTTCTAGGGTCAAAAAATTAAAATCTAGGCCCTTGTACCAAACTTAACCAGAAGTCTATGGTAAAGTCAAGTGAATAGCCACATCAGAACGTGTCAATTTATTTTATTTTGTAAATAGTGGCCAAAATTTGCATTTTAGGTTCATCAAGAAAGGATGAAAATTTGGTTGTCACATTTCAATATCTTAAGGTGTCGCAAAGAGCTTATATTGGTAAAAATTTGAAAATTTTGAAAAAATTACTTATTTTAGTCTTTGTAGTCAAAACTAATGATTTTAAATTGCAAATTTAAAGGCGGTTCTAGAGGACCCTAAGGCTTACAAATTCAATTTGTATTCCAAGCTTTGAAGGCCAAAAGTTTTTCCTTAACTTAAAGCCTTTAAATTACAATCACATAATCAAGCACCCCAACAACCCCGTTGCATTTATCCCTACCAACCAAACCCCTCCAGTTGTAAGACAAGAAAACATTATAAAAATTATTTATATTACAAAATAGCAATAAGTTGGAAAATTATTCCAAATAATAGATAGTAAAAGATTTTATTGTTCTTACGGCACCTTAAAAAATGCTATAATTACTGTTTCAAAAATTTGAATGCCTCTTTTTTATCAATTAACATTTATTTTATGGTATTACAATAACAATTTATTCTTTATACATAGAAACAAAAAAAAACAAAAAATAAGAGAATAGCCAAATCTGTTAATTTTTTAAACTTTATCCTTCTTCCGGCATCTCAAGACATGCTTCAATGACTTTTATATTTTGTTTTCGTCTTTTCTACTACTAAACGCAACTTTTCCACGCTATTACAAATAAAAAATAAAAATATCAATTTTTCGTTCAATCCGAATGGTTAATTTTATAGGAATTATTATTATGATTAATAGTTTTTTTAAATATTTTCTAATAGAGTTGACGCTAATGAGCTAAAATGATGTGTTAATATTATAATAAGCTGCAGTTTTGAGTCAAATTCTAGCTCTCGAATACAAACTGTTTGTTCTCTGACAAACATTGTCAAATCTGGTACCGAATCTTGACTTTGTTTTAACTTTTTCCATCTAATTGTTTTATTTTGTTATAGGTTATAGGGTAAATTTTACACTATATGGTAATTTCACTTGAATTTTTCTATTAAAAAAAAAATAATAATATTTAAAGGGTTCCATGATATAACAGTGATCAGCTTGCTATTATAAAAAAAATGTACCTAAATCGGGTATTTGAACACTGAGAAACAATTTTGAACCATGAGGAAGGAGGGAAAATCCTCCGAAACGTCGGTTTCGAAACAATATTATAAATGAAAAATGTTTCTAATAAATATTATTTGTTGGAAGTAGTCTCTTGATGATTTACGGACTGCAATAATCCAATCCTGAGATATTAATATAAGTGTTAATTTGCATCAAGATTATGAGGTGATTTTATTTCTCCATAAATATACTCGTACAAATTGCGCAAAAAATAAGCTTTACTGATAAAAAGGTGTATTCTACTATTACAATGTGTTCTATATTCTATTCCATATCCCTTTTTCGTGTAATATTCGTAATCTTGTTCTTCATCTTCCATTTTTACCATCTCACTAATATATCTCAGAATATCCCTTCTCTTTTTCTAATTATATCGGAAACTTTTTCAATTGTAATTTTATCGACTGAGTCACCATTCTCCTATAACACAATATTTCAAAGGGCCCCAGCAGGAGTGGACCGTGAATTTGTGGGACCCTGGGCTAACATTAGTTGGGGCCCTACCTAATTAATCTAACTAATTGCCATTTTGTGAAAAAACAGTTTTCTATAATGATGTATATGGTATAGGAAAAAAATTAGGACAATAAAATATTTTATTTATTTACAAAGGCCTTCGATAGAATAAGATTAGAAGACATAATTGACTGCAATAGAGAAAGAAAAGTTCCCGACCGAATAGTAAAATTAATAACAGAACTAAACTCTAATAAAAAAGCAAGAGTGAAATCAAACAACCAAATAACGGGGTTCATAGAAATAAAAAAAAGGGGAGAGGCAGGGTGATTCACTGAGTCTTATACTTTTCAACCTGATCATGTACAAAATAATAATTGGTAGAGATTGTGGTGTTGGTGCAAGGTGAAACATCTTTAATAAAGATAAGAGTAAATAAATATTATATTTAATATTGATTTACTATGAGTTAAGGATACTAGGTCACTTATTTCACATTAAAATTAAAAAATTAAAAGATAAAATAAAAAAATTTCTTTTTCAATATATTTTTATATCTTTTAATTTTTAATTTTAATGTGAAATAAGTGACCTAGTATCCTTAACTCATAGTAAATCAATATTAAATATAATATTTATTTACTCTTATCTTTACAAAATAATAGCAAGTTTACCCAGGCAACTTGGATATAACATGGGATGAACTCCGATACAGGCAGTATGTTATGCTGACGACGCAGTTTTAATAGCGGATAGTGAGGAAAACCTGCAAAAGATTTTAATCAAATTCGACCAGACAGCTAAAAAACTAAATATGGAAATAATCTCTTTAAGGAAGCCAAAATGCCTATCAATCTCTAAAACAAACCAAAAGTGTGAAATAAAACTAGGAGATATCATATTAGAGCAAGTCTCCAAATTCAACTATTTAGGAGTGAAATATCGAGCAATAGGAATTTAAGAGAAGAAGTCAAACTCAAGTGACTAAAGGAGCCAGAATATCCGACTATTTGAACAATTTAATATAATTTAATATGGCAAAACAGATATGTCGGCGAAGAGCAAAGTTCGCATTTATAAGACCAGCGTGAGCCCAGTGTTGACATATGGTGCAGAGACAAGAGCAGATACAATTTCCATCCAACAACTTCTCCGAACAACCAAGATGAGGATAATTAGAACCATACAGGGGAAAACAATAAGAGATAGAGTCCGCAGTGAACATTTAAGGGAGATAAGCGGCATACCAGATATAGTCAGCTGAGTCGGTATAAGAAAAAGAGAATGGGCAGCCCATGTAGATCGTATGGGAGAGGACCGATTGGCAAAAGTAGCAAAAGAATGTCGTCCGAAGGGCGTAAGAAGCCAAGGCCATAAGCGGGCCTAAATGTACACCTTGACTAAAAAGTGAATGGAACATTTGGAGAAACAGGCGCAGGCCTATTGAGAAGATTAAGAAGAGGAAGATTTATTTAATACACACAAACAGCAACTGTAATTTTAGATTATTAATTTCTTTTAATTCGCAATATTGTCTATTGTCTTCAATGGAGCCTGGGGCCCTTATATCCAAGGGTCCCTGGGCCGCACCCCAAAAACCCAAATATAGAGCCTCCCTTGGGCCTCAGACAACTTTTTCTGTCTCTCCAATCGTTGTAAATATCTCCGCAGCAACATTCTCTTATTTTCTAGCCTAATTATTGAAAAGCATAATAGTTTTTGCTTCAAGTTATAGTCCATTTTAACTTGAATAACTCTAAACAATACGCCTTCTTATTCTTTCTTTTTCTTTCTTAATAATATATAAAAAATAAATATTTCTAAACTTTGCCGACATGTTTTTAAAAAATTTTATTTTTCGAGAAAACTTTTCAATAGCTTTCTGTGTAAATACATTATTTCTTCCCTTTTTATGCATTTCAAAAGTCTCTTTTCCCTGTCCCATTCAGATTGAGTATAATACTAAAAATACTTAATATTACAAAAGAGGAGTATCGGAAAAATGTCAATCACAAAAACTAATAGGATTATTATATAAAATATTCATAAAAAAAAATAAAAGTAGAAATTCATGATTGAATAAAACCAGCTATTGGGACATTTACCAATGAATGATAGATAAATAATTCTTTCAGGGTTCGTTCCATGACATAATTTAAACAGTTACAAGTAGAAACACAGCAAGGAAAAAAATTACATACTTAATAAATTATGCACACTACTGTGAATTTCACTTAGCTACAATTTTTGTGTTATCCCGCCTACGGACAGACAATGATTAAAAGTATTGAATTTTGTGAACCTAAAAACCTATATTTCTGGTGAAAATTTCAATTCTATTTTTTTAAAGCAATGTTTTAACTTCCACTCAAATTGCTTTATGTAACATACCTGGGTTCAACTCCTAGGGGCACAATCCCTCTGAAAATGCAATATAAAAATATTCTACTAATATCAAAGAATTTAAGAGCTTAAAAACTAAATTCTTTTTATAAATAATTCTGTTGTCACCGCGAGTTGTATTTTTGAAAAACTTCCATCTTATTTTCAAAAAGAGATACTTATTTTTATGATTTAATTAAATTAAATAATGGTCTATTTGTCGAAAACTATTTTCGGGTTAACATAATTTTTATTTTCACCTTTCGAGTTGAATGATAATGCAAATTTTGCTACACTTTAATAGGGTCGAACTAGCATGCACGGACAGCGTGTTAGTACCTGGGTTCAACTTCTAGAAGGGCGATTCCTCTGATAATCCAATATAAAAATAGTCTACTAATATCAAAGAATTTAAGACCTTAAAAAATAAATTCTTTTTATTAAAATAGAAAATTTAATAGGTATGTATATTATTTTTTTTAAATAATTATTTTAAAGAAAAAAATAGAGTTTAATTGAAAAATTGAAAAGTTTTTGTTTTGGCGAATGTAGCAGAATTGTTGATTCATAAAGAGAAACAAAGAAGTTGTCTCTAACTTGATGCAAATAAACATACAAACATATATATTCAAACAAATAAATAATATATTTACAGATATACAATTTCGATATATATGTGTGTATGTTTATTTGCACCAAGCAGAGGACAACCTCTTTGTTTCTCTTTATGAAAAAAATAAGTTTAAATAATTTTTATATAAAAGTTCAAATTGCCTTTAGAAGAAGAGATCAGGATAAATTGTCAACTATTAGATCCGAGATGTTATGAATTATTTTATTAAATGTAGGTATGTCAATAAGGATGTATTTTAATTTGTATTCCAGAGAGGGTTAATATGCACTTATATATAATTAAAATTATCCATAACACCGGGTTTAATAGTTGACAATCTCTCGTGATTTTCGTTTCAAAAATTTTCTCTGGTGAGCCGATTTGTTCCAAAACCTTGCTATGATATCTTAAGTTAATAATTAAACTAAGTTTTAAATTTCCTCTCATGGATGACCAAATAGATAGTGACCTTATTTATTTGAGTTCACACTTATCCTACCCTCTATTATCGAGTGAAGTTTGTCCCAACCTGTACTCCATCTAAACCAGTTACTCTTTTATATGCTACGCCCCCTGGACTCCGTAGTGGGTTTTAAATATAATTTTAAATTTACTAATTTTATTTATTAGTGGGTTTTAAAATTAAAAAGATAACATCGAACAAGGCGGCTATAATAATAATAGATAAATAAAATATAAAGTAAATAAGTAAATAATAAGTAAATGGCTATTCTTACCTTAAGGATGCTGTGAATCCCATCTGTAGGAAGCCACGGCCGGATGGTCTCTAGTACAAAGACAGCAGACAGCCTCTCGCCAGAGTTCGAAAGTCAACTGAAAAGAAAGAAAGAAAATTATTATTATATTCCGAGAAAAGGGACCTAGTGTGTCAAAAAACGGGTTTGGACTCAAGAGTGGATTCTGGTACCTAAAAGGGTGTAGAATAAGATTATAATAATTACTTCAAATTAACATCAGCTTAGTAACAAAATTACAAAAGAACCAAAATTGCGAAACAACTTTTGAGATATTGATAACACTCTTACAGTTGACACAAGACTGAAGCGTCACTTTATTCTTTTCCTTTCTTATAGTTATTTTTACAAAAAATACGTCACCACATAGGCATGACGTCACCAAAGTCGGCACCCAATCATAACAAACCATACCAAATCTCATCTCCTAACTGAAGGTGTGTTCAAAGTGATAATGCGTTATGAAACTTTAAATGCGTTTTTCTCAAAACTTCATTTTCACACACTAGGTCCCTTTTCTCGGAGAAGGTCACATATGTACTTATAGGCCTGATCTAAATTCCCGTTACCTTTTCGCTTTCTTTAAATTATTGGCTGGATTTTTTTTATAATAAAAAAAAATTAATTAAAAGTACAATATTATCATTTTCAATCATTTCTCTTATTGTATATAGATATATGGTTGACTCTTCAAATACAGGTTGTATTATAAAAAATGTAATTTGACTTAGGCGGACACTTTGTAGACCATTTTTCTTTACTTTATTTAATATGTTTCACCAAGAACCTACACCATTCTGCCTTAACAAAAAAGGTCTGACTAGTTGCCCGAAAAGCTTACTAGTGCTTGGGTTGGACAAAGGCCCTCCTCCATTTAATATAAACATATCTATTAAACTCTTTGATACGACCTAAATTCAAGTTCGTAAAATTAATTAGTTTTATATCACAAGCTGATTTTGAGAAAAAATTCAATCTTTTCTTTCCCAAATAGAGAGGTACTCATTTCTTTACATAATAATTTAAATTTCCTAATTTTAATAAAAATGATATTTGACATTAGCTATTAGTAGGTTTTAAAATTAAAAAGGCATTGAAAAACCACCAGATTTTAAAACAAATAGACTCAGTGTATGAAATTGGTCTTATTAGATTCAGAGAATCTTAAAAAGTGAATTTGAGAAAACTCTATCATCGAGCTTTTGAAGCTATATTTTAAATAAATTAAATTAGAAATAAAGATAAAATAATCATACAGATATCTAGGTCACACGGGAATTGAACCACCTGACCAACTCCCAGCCGTATATATGAAAATAGTATATTTTTTCTTTCTTTAACTATTTATGGTTTAAAGCAGCACTAGTCTATTAAGTTAAAAGTTTCACCGCAGCAGCCATTCTAATATTTTTATTCAGTGTATCTAACCGAAAGTAATAGCTAGTATTATTCACTCCCACAACATATTGTATGTATACTTTGCATTTAAATGAATTTTCAATGTTAATTACACACAGAATCCAAAATACGCGTATATATTTTCTGCAAGCCTTTATAACCAGAAACGAAGAAGTAAAAGGAAAATAATTATAAAGCAATTTAACTGTTGTCGAACAGACTGTATTGGTGAACAGCAAAACTCACCCGTTCGCGCCACTTCCACCTCCGGTCTTTATTTTTTATACGTTTTAATAATTTGATAAAAAACAAATTTAAATATAAATTCCATTTGAGCGCATTCGATTTAAAAAGCTAAATGGTTTTTAATTGAAATTATTTATAATTCATTTCATTTAAAAAATTTAACGTGACTAACATTCGACACGTGAGTTTTCTATACACCTGACCAACTTGCATATTTATATTAATTTTATCCATTACGGAACAAATAGATATATAGTATGTATTACTCTTACTGAAAAAATTCGATTTAGACCTTAAGGTTACTCTGTGTCCAAAAAGTGATTTTTAAAAGATTTTGGTACCTGGGGATTTATTTGATAGATTTATAGACAAAACATTGAGTCTGTAATCCCTCCTCTGGGTTGGAGTTTGGGAAAGATAAGGTTTCTTAATGCTCTAGTTATATAGATAGATCAATATATCTTTTGACTGGTCTGGGGTGCTTTGTCGAGTAGGTGGTCATAGGGATCGAATTTGAGGACCCGGTGAGTGAAGAGTAGATAATATAAGAGGATATTTAATATCTGTTTAAAGAACTTTTATTTAATAATAATAATAAAACAGAATATCTGTCTGTCGGTCTGTCTTTCCGAATGAGTCTTCAGAAGAATGTATAGCACGCTGAGGTCTCAAAATTGGAACATAGTTGGATTTGAATCCACAGTTTTGTAACCTCGAAAAGTCGTTTTTTTATAATTTTAATTTTTGTTTAATTGATGTTGATTTTAAACAGACAATCAGCATGACGCCTTATATTTATACAGTGAAACCCGTCAAATCCGAACGCAAAAAATAGAAACTTATTTATTTATTCATAAAACAAATTATATAAGTATATATTCTACATTATAAGCCTTATTTTTACATAATTACTTGAAAAATTAACAAAAAAAAATTAATTGAAGCAGACAATAAAAGAGTGTGTCTTCTGCTAGAATTATAAATTTTATTTATTTATAACAAGACTATAGTTTCGAGGGCTTTGCCCTCTTCATCACTCTATTACAATGGATTCACAGGAATTAATTTCATGAATGAAAGTGTTAAAATCTTTCATGTGGTTAGGTAAAGAAATTATACAGGGTTGTCAAGTTAAGAATTGAAATTTATACTTGTTTTATTATTTTGGCTGTAGGTGGCGTTCGTGAAGTTTATATTTTAGCGGCTATTTTTAAATAAATCTTTCGGGAATTTCTATTTTCCGATTTAAGAATTTTTTTGGTGATTTATTTTATGATTTTAAAAATTTCTAACGATTCAAAAATACTATTTTTAAGTGATCTAATTCTGATCTAATTAATTTAATATTTGATTAATCTGGAAAACAATGTTTCTCGGAGATTAAATGGTCTGTAAATGAACTATGCCCCGAACCCCTTTAAAAAACTCGTTTGTGTTCCGAAATGCGTTTGTTTAAACTTCGTTCTGTTTTTCCTATATAGCTCGAATCATTTTAAAAAAAATTAACAAAAAAATTATCATACCTAACAAAGTGTAAATGTGTCTACAAACTTCCCGGATTGAAAAACGTTAAAAGTTGGTTATTGAAATTTTTTAGGTTAATCACTTTGCAAAAACAATGAAATAATAATAGAAAGAAACAAAATATCACTTAATCTTTCACTTGATATAAGTTATCTTCAATTGTCTCAATTGCTTTCGGCTAATCCGAACAGGCTGCCTCAATTAATTCGGATTTGATAGGTTTCACTGTATTATATTATTATCTATATATATAAAATAGAAAAGTATGTGGATATATGTATGTGGAAACGATCCGATTGTGCCAAGTCACTGCATAAGTCACTGCAAAAGCGATTAAATTATTAGAACGATTCTGATTGGTCAGATAGTGATCGTGCTTAGGCAATGTGTTAAATAAATCTTTCCTTATTCTTCCTTATTTTTGCAGATCAATTTCATTCAGCACATTCTTTCCGATACTTACAGTAAGATTTTAAATTTCAATTATTAAATTGGTATGAACGAGACGCTCACTACGCCGAAGTAAGGTGACGCCGGGCCGAAGGCCTGAGTCGTCAGCTAGTTATTTATATTTATGCATATGCATTTAAACTCCTAAGTTAATATCAATTTTAATTGAAGACCGATACAAGTAGATAATTATAAAATTAAAATTATACCACAAATAACTTTTATCATATAATCCTAATTTATAAAATATTGACTAGGGGGGTAGGATTAGGTTTAGTGAGGGTGGAGGGTGATCAGGGGATCCAGGGAGGGAAAGAATTGGTGGGTTAGAGAGTGATCAGAAGAGGGTTTAGGTGGGGATGAAATCCAGGGAACCCCCTTGTATTAGCAAGAGGTCCGCCAAAGGAGGGCGTAGCAGTTATAGTTTAATATATAATGAAAATAGGAATTAATGATTATTTATGGTTAAGCTGTTTTAACAATATCTATGAAATTTTGACTAGTGAGAATTTAAATCAATTTCAAAGTCGTACTGATTTTTAAATTTTTGAATTTCTGAATTGTTTTTTTAAATTTTCCAAAAAAATTAAGAGGTTAAATGATTTGATGAAATTGTAATTAAAAATAAAGCTAAAAGACTTTCTATGGAATTATAGATTCTAGTAGAAGATCAAATTTATTGAAATCTCCTTGACTAATTCAGTTTTATTTATTTAATTACAGTAAAACCTCGTTTATCCGACCCTCATTTTACAGGACCTCCGGATTATCCAGATCGGATTTGTAGACATTTTTACATGCTATTTTAATAAATGTTCACATAAATAATAATTTTTAACTCTGATAGCAATAATTTTTTAACGAATGTATTTTTTTAAACAATTCTATATAATTTTAAATAAATTTTAATTTTCCTCAATAATATATCAAAGAATAATTGATACGTCTACGAGAATTATTTTGACCGCGCTGATTTGAAAAATATATTTTTATCTCGCGAGACTACTGCGGATTACGCTATTGGAGTCTGCGGATCGATTGAATCAAATGTAGAAAACATTCAGTCTATATAATTTTGATATAACATGTTTTTTTTTATCGTAATAAATTCAAATTTGCTTATTTGAAGATTTGTTTTATTTTTATTACCCATATTTCCTAAATATCCGGATTTTCGATTATCCGGTTTGCCTTTGGTCCCAGTTAGTCCGGATAAACGAGGTTCTACTGTATTTATTTTTACAGAACTTATTCTCAAAGATTCTAATAATTGTTGAGTAAAAAGAGGGGCATCCCATTAATTTGATGTTTTTTTTAATGAGAAATATGCATATATAATCATTACAACGCATGAAGTATATGAAATGACTTAATTAATTAATTTTCATAAATTTTGTGTTGTAAGAATACGCCTACTTCCCAGATCACTACGGGGCGTTATTTATGCGTCTTTAAATAAGCAAAATAAAAAATTCCAGTAAATTCAATACTTGAACCCGCCAAGCATCAGGCAGTATTTTTTCCCGTCTTTGCAGTATTATACATAATTTTATTTGACTAGTGATTTCCTTATTCTCTCTTTGCTTGTCTGTTTAACCTTTTAACTAAGCTTTGCTAGCCTTTCTAGCAGTATAATTCATATTTTAATATTATTTGTTTTAATTAAAAGATGGTGAATAATGTACAACGAACAATTAAGAAAAATGACACAGAACAAGCAAGAGGCAGGGAGGGGGGAGGGTCGGAGGGCAAAAATGCCATGCAAAAGATTAAGATTTCAATCATCTTGTTTTAATAATATTTAAGGTGTAATATTTCTTGCTCCAGCGGAATTTTCTAATTATATTCGTCTCGACGCAAATGCATATTAAATAAGAATTTCCATCTGAAAATCAAATGGAATTCCAACTCAATCTTCTTCAGTGGCGGAAAGTATTTTTTTAATAGAATATAATCCGTGTGGCTTAATTAGAAAACTCATCAAAATGGTCGAAAGCCTTTGCTTTATTAAAAAACTTTGCCTGGTTCATTAAAGTATAAATCCCTGGGATTGAGCAGCTAATGGAATTCCCATATACAAATATCTTATTCCTATATAATCTAATTGGCTTTGTAATTGCCGCTGCAGTATTCTTTCCTGCCTGTGTTTGCGTAACAATAGCAAAGAGAAGTTGAGCTATGTCTAGTCCATGAACTATATGCAAGGGCATATTTCAAATTTATAGGCATTTCAAATAATTTTTAAGGTGTATAGGGACCGTGTGTCACGGCTTTAACGCCAACTGGTGACGAAAATGTAAGCTTTGGGGGATAATTTATTGAACGTCCAAGACAAAGAGACCCGCTCACGACTCCGTCTACTTTTTTATCTATGATATATACTATAATACAATATTTGCCCTAATTTCCCCAAATTATTTGAATAAATAAACACAAGAGAGCGCTATCTTCGGCAGAAGTGCTGCCTCTATGCTTAACGCACGGTCCTTATACGAACTACAAAATATCGATAATAATAATTCACTCAAGATTCAATCTTCATTGCCTATCATATATTATTAATATAAAGCTTCATGAATGTGTTGCTTTATGTGTTTGAAAGTTTGTAACTATGTATACATATATCAAATTATCATTATGTATATATCAAGCTGTCGTTATTAATTTGTGTAAACTGATAAGGTTGGCACATTAGTGAGCTAGTGGTATCAACTGAGGAAGAGGTGCTGCAAGCCCTCGAAATATTTGGATTTATTAATCACTTAATTAAATAAAATTACTGGAAACAAGCAAATTTTTAATTATATCCTTCATTATGCCCTTTAACTCCCTTATAGCTATTTATTCAAAATGCACTAAAAAGTGGAATTTTTCAGCAAAGAATCATCATTTTCTTTTTCCTTTTTTACTTTCACATTTATAGATGTTCCCAAACTGTGCGCCGAGGGCTCTTCCCAGGTGCGCCGCGAAGTTTCATATTTAATTAAAGCAAGATATATGGCCTAACTAGACAAAAAACAAAGCACATTTATTATTCATTTTTATCTCTTACTTACGATTATACATACATAAACCGAAAAATTTCACATTGACACCCTCAAATCAGAAATATATACAAAGGGTCCCTCCTGTGGTCTGATTTTTTTATTTTCATAGAAAAATAAACTATTAATTCTGAAGATATTTTTATTGATTCTAATACAAGAGTATGTAGAGAAACAAAATAGGCTATTTGTTCTGATAAAACCGAAAAAAATTATATTACTAAAGGGAGAATTTCTCCTGAAACGTCTAGTTCAAAAATAAACGTTCCAAGATTGTTTTATAAAAGATTTGTATTTTTTTTATATTAAAAAAAATCAATAATTAATTTTTTCTTTCCATATAGGTATATACCTATATACAGTGAAACCCCTCAAATTCGAACTAATTTGGTCTGTAGCCTGTTCGGATTAGCCGAAAGCTGGTTTTGGCCCGCGTTTCTGTTCGATTTGCGTTGTTATTGTTGAGTTTTTAATTAAGTGAAATCTATTGATTAATGTTTTGATTTTAAATTATGGCAAACAAACGAAAACACATTTCTTGTAGCATAGAACAAAAACTGAAAGCTTTAAAGCGTCTGGAGGCTGGGGAAAGTTTGACAAAGTTGGCTGGCGAGTTTGGTGTTGGTAAAGCAACAATCAGTGACTGGAAAAAAATCGTATCCAAATTGAACCCTTTTGCAATCTAACAAGTGATAAAACCTTAATTTTGTCAAAAAAACTCGTTTGGATTTCCCGGGATTTCGGATTTCCGGGATTCGGATTTGAGGGGTTTCACTGTATATTTATATGTATAAAATAATTTATTTACTTGAGCCTATAGTCTCGAAGTATTGACAGTCATCATAGGTCTTTTTAAATAGAAATATTTTATCTGTTATTTCTCATGGGTTCAAATACCCGATTGGATTTAGGTAAACTCGTTTAGCCGTAATAGTAAGCAGGTCACTCAGCAAACGAATCTTATCTATATAATTATGTACCTATATGTTTATTTGCATCAAACAGATGACATGCTCATTAATTTTCAATTATGAACTTCCTCGTTTGTGATTCAATCCATCCATTTAATCTTTAATAATATACTCCCTAGCAACATATTTATTTCCACATTTTAATGCATTTTGAAATGAAGATATGTTTTTTTAAAAGTTTTTTTTTCAAACTATTTGAATATAAATAATATTGCGTCTATTCATTGGCTCGTTAAGTTATGCATTGCCTATTATTTGCAGGTTCATGTCCAGGGGCGCCTGCGGAGAGTATTTCCAGATGGCTGGAGGCGAGTGCTGCTTCTGGAATCGAGACATTTGTTTTGGCCGCTCATGTCCCGGAAAAACTCTGCGACGCGTTGGGCGTCCTAGCCGTCATCCGTAGACAGGCCATAGTCACCTGGAGCTGTCCAGATGTGAGTAGAAAAAACTATATTTTCGGTAGCAATTTTTAAGCTTGAGTAATTTTCCAATTATGAGATGGAAGATCGATGGACAATTTTTTAAGGGTAGTGAAAAAAGCCTCCCCTTTAATATGGCTACACGCTCAACCAACCCGGCTTCTTAACCCTTGGATTTAAATAAGGTATTCCCTTTCCAATAAAAAAAGAATAATCGAAATCGGTCCATAAACAAAGAAGTTATTCGTGAACATACATAACAAAAATGGTCCAATACCAATGAAAAAAAAACGGGACCAATCGGGTACGAGGCTGAACCCATTGCAAAAAAATCATCCAAATCGGTCCACATGGTAAAGAGAAATAAATGAACAAAACACAAAAAAAAACAGACATTCCGTTGAATTGATAACCTCCTCCTTTTTTTCAAAGTCGGTTTATAACTACAAATCGATGAAAGAAGGTGCTTTGTGTAACGTTCATCCAATTAAATTTTTGGACAATGGACCCTTACTTGCTAATTGTAGTAGATACGCAGGTTCTTTTATGCCTGGTTCACATTATTTTCACATTATCCAGTAGTCCAACGAGTTATCCAGTCCAGTGACTGGGCTGGATTATATCGTCTACATTATCGCAGTCATCAAAAACTATTGAATCGTTCATGACAATGATTTCAAGAAAGGAGTTCAAAAAAATGCAGTTGAGGGGTTAATACAGCACTGAGCACTGAATTGGCCGTCCACACTATTTCAGTGGCCCTGGAATGAAAAAGTAGACCGAAAATTCAGTCACTGGACTGGATAGCTCACTGGAATACTACTGGAATAATGTGAACCGGGCATTACTATGCTTTTCGAAAGTTGATGACGTCATATAGAGACCATACAAACTATCTGTTTTCTCAGAAAGAACCCAATGTATGTTTGGCCGCAGGCTCCTTTTTTTATGATAATGATGAGATAAGGAGTTACAACAAAAAGGTGCAACCCCTAAAGGCCTGAATTGGCGCCTCCATCGTGAAAAGAAGAAGAAATAATTTTATTTTTATCCTACGTGAATGACCTAAGCGTATGCCTATAAACAAATTTCTGTTTTTTCTTATTCAGTATTTTAAATTTTGCAATCTTAAAAGGCATTGTATTTTTGAATGTAATTCAACAAATTATTCAGAAAGCATTATAAAGTAAAAGTTAAAAAAAAAGAAGAAAAAACTCAATCTTAACGGAAATGGTAACATCTTTAAAAATTCATTCACTTTTTTTATAAAGAGAAAAATAGACATGGATATTCGGCGAGTAATTCAAAATCCGATAAAATAGATTAACCAGTTGGAAAAAATCTTCTAAAATACTTTATATAGGTTTGTGAATACAAAAGAAAGCGAACATCGAGAGGCTTATAAAATATTCATAAGAGAAATGATTTCATTCAATTTTTTCTAATTTTTTTCCCCTTATATTTAAGTCAAAATAAATTTGAAGTCTAAAATCCCATTTATAAAAGGTTATTGAATAGAGATTGAAAGACCGTGAAAAATGAAAATTACTTTTCTCGAAAAAAAAGGAAAAAAAAAATTATTTGATTACCTTGTACGTTCACAATCAAATGTTGGAATCAAAATTGTTTTTGTTAGCTTGCCTTTACATTTAAATTGAATTGTTTTTTGTATGTTTTGTTTTTGTTTTTTTAATCTGAGATGCATTACAATATTTCCAAATTAAAAAACAAAACAAAAATACTTTTTTGATTTGTTTTTATATTTGAAATAAATTGAGTGTGTTCTCATTCACTTGCGGTCTCGCCCAGGGCTTCCCTGCCAGGGCTTGGCGACCCCACCGCCCACTTGGAATTTCCACTGCAATCAACTTCCCTTCTAGCCCTAAGGTTTCATGTATGGTTTAAGCACTTACCCGTGCTGATGGGGTGCATGCTAAGTGCATTCATCTCACGGCTGCTTGAAGACATTTCGATATTTATAAGCTCTTCGCAGGGGCCAGGTGCAACTGGGCTGAAGATAGTTAAATTATGTAATAACTAGAAGCAAGGCCCGCCTTCGGTGGGCCTCTTGCTAGCCAAGGGGCTTTCGCCCCCTGGACCCCCCGTCACTTGAACACTCCTCTCTTCCATCTCCAACCACTCCCCATCCCACCATCCCTCTCTACACATCCCCTGAACTTCTCCCCCGCATCTGATCACACCGCACCGCAGTAAACCGACCCCCTGTACTCCACACCCTTAGACCTCACCTCTGAATCCGTGGACCACCACCCCCTGACTCCCCACCCCTGGGCCCCTCGTGGGCTGGACCCCGAGCTTTCCTCTGGACTCCCAACCCCACCCCCTGGGGGGACGGACATCCCACTCCATCGCAGTAAACCTACCCCTGAACCCCAACCCCCTGACTCCCCACACCTGGGCCCCTCATGGCCTGAACCCCGAGCTTTCCCCTAGACTCCCACCTCCCATCTCCTGGGGGGGGAGACATAGGTAGGTAGGTAGGTAGTTATAGAGGCAGGCACAAATTCCCTTTAGTAGTATGTGATAATCTAATAAATAATACAATAAGATTACAACAATATTAGTATCTGTTCGTAGGTAAAAAGCGCTGACCGGTGGTCAAAATAAAAACTAACACAATCGGGTCATATTTATATTTTTGTATAAAGAAATTGATTAAAATACAAACAAAATAGATTATTAATTTGTTGTTTACTATTTTATGTAATATTATTTAAATATTCTTCGGCATCTCAATTTTGAAAAATTATCCTCAGCATCATTGATAGCTGTGGAGCTTACCCGTTTGTTATAGTTATATTTTTGACTACAAGATTGCGTAGTGGCAAGAACCAATTATCATTATCGATCAGTTTATCTGTGAACAAAAGGCTGTAATTGTATTGTATATGTGTTTAGCTTATTAATAAATGTATCTAATAGTGTAGTGAATACTGCATAGTATGTAATTAGGAAAATAGGAAATGAGTTCATTGGAGATGGCCGTCAAATTTTAAACATTATGAAAAATATTCATTTAACAAGGACGCCTATAGGGTAGGCTAGTACTATCCAGAGGCGTTATTCGGTTGCATAGATATAGGAGGACGGCTTTCGTAGACTATTATTTACATGGTAAATATTGTATTATTCGTTCGTGTTCAATAAATCATTATAATTAATTATGTGTGATTTAAATAAAAATTCAAATTTTAATCAAATTAATCACAAAAATAAAAGCTTCAATAGCTTCATTACTAATAAATATTATTGACATAGTATAATATGTACCTGGCTTTAATTAAAAGCAATATATTAATTTTATTTTAGAATTTCATTTCACATAAATTTGTCGAGTTTTATTTGCAGCCAGAATTGAATAAAATTGAAATTAAAGTTAATTAAGTTTTTTTTTCAACGATTTGACCCACTCCTGTCATCATCAAGGGTGGATTTTTTCGATTGGGTGGCATCCGGCAGAAAAATTTGGATCGAAAGCCTTGAAGGTGAGCAGCAAAAATGTGCATTATTTCGGGTAATTCAGATTTTTGTATAATTGAGATATTCTTTTTTATATTTTAATAATAAGTATAATGTATAATTATTATATTTTTATACGCCTTATATTAGCTTCACCTGTATGTGTATGTATCTAAATCAATGTGACTTTTGATCTGTTAAATTCCGCAAACATTTCTCTATAAAAAAATTAAGACTAAAAAATAATAAAATAAATTATATTTTGAGGAATGGACGGAGGAGAATAATGGAATAATTATCGGAAATGAGGTTTTTTTATTTAATTAGTATTTTTCCTCTTATTTTTAAAAGCAAGGACTAAAAAGATGATCAAGGACAGTCGATGGTGGAGAAGTAATCTCCGGAGTCGAAGCTAAAATACAATGTATACATTAATTCATGTAAAATAATTGGTTTAATAAAATTAAAAAAAATTAAAAAAAAAAAATTATATTTTAAAATTAATTAATTTCGACAAAGTTCCCAATTTTGATTAAGTATTATATATATTATATTATATCACATTATTTTGTACTTTTTAGAAGCGTGTTTTTAGTTTTTTTTTTAAATTTTTTTAAATTTATTTTTTTACTTTTTAGTCTTAATTATTTTTAAAGAAAAATGTTTACGGAATTTAACAGAACAAAAGTCACATTAATACATAGATAAATACATACATAGATACATACAATTGAAATATAAAGCGCGTAAAAACTAAAAAAACACGATTCTAAAAAATGTACAAAATAATGTTATACTTAATCAAAAAGTGTAGGGCACTTTGTCGAAATTAATTAAAAGTGCATATTTCTGCGTCCCACACTTTTTAATTAAGTATTACATTATTTTTTACTTTTTAGAAGCGTGTTTTGTTTTTAAAAATATTATTATACAAAGTCTATAATTGAAAAGTTTTTGTTTAGGCGAGCGTAGCAGAGTTGTTGATTCACAAAGAGAAGCAAAGAGGTTGTCCTCTGCTTGATACAAACAAACATACACACATATATATCGAAATTATATATCTGTACATATATATTATTTATTTGTTTGAGACTATAGTTGTTTCAAAGTGCTTGGCCCTCATCAACAGCTTTTTAATTATAAATATTATTTTTCATGGGATCAGTATCGCGTGGATATTGAAAATTTTTGAAAAAAAATTCTCCTTCTTTCTCAGCTGAATAGCCAGGTAAAATTAATTTTTCTTTTTTAATTCTACCAGGCTATTCAGCTGAGAAAGAAGGAAAAAATAAATTTAAAAAATTTTCAATATCCACGCGATACTGATTCCATGAAAAATAATATTTATAATTACAAAGGCTGATGATGAGGGTCAAGCCTTCGAAACTATAGTCTCAAACAAATCTATATAAATAAAATGTACTGTTAGGCTTAAATGATACACTGAAGGATCTCCTAAAGCTCTTCTTTGAATTTTTCACACAACATTCCATTCAAATACACGAGTGTTTTTCTATTTAGCGTTTTTATAGATATCACACCTGTGGCATGTAAAAAATATTTTTTCGAGAAAACAACGCCAGCTCCTCTCTGGGGGGTAAAAGCAAACAAACAAGATGGCCTATAATAGCTTTTTAGAAATCTTTCAACTGTCAATATTATTTTTGGTTAAGGGAACAATTTTGACAAGTAATATATAATTCATTTACTGTTTTAATACCTATTCTATAATTATTTGCATTTTCAATTTATTTTCAAAACTATTATTATTTTTTAAATATATTTAAAAGTCACACTAACGCGTGGTCGGTTCAGCTATTATCTACCATATATAAATTTTAACCATAAAACGAGACGCTCCCCGCCAGGGGCTAGGCGAGGCCGTGCTGAAGGCCCAGGCGTCAGCTAGTAAATAATATATATACAGATATATAATTTCGATATATGTGTGTGTATGTTTATTTGCATCAAGCAAATTCTCTTTGTGAAAGTCTATAAATATTGAAAGCAATGGTTTACTTTTTTTTATTTTATCTATTTTTTTTATCTACACAGTTTGTGATTAAATAAACCCTTTAATTTATAGAATTTATATTAAATTATTTATTTATTTGATTATGACTCTTTTGTGTTATATAATAGGTGTGTACTAAACTAAATCAGTGATTATTAACTCGCCCAATAGCCGCTTTGTTCTCAATTTATCTACACTCTAATTATCCCATTTAATGAACTTGATTAATCTGCTGCATTGATTTTGCACTTTTTCATCTTGTGATTGTATTAATTGTGATTGGTAGTTAAGTGGTTGTGACCATTTAGCCAAGCCATCCTACTTGTCTGCAGTAAAGCAACAGACAGGTGCTCATTTCAGCAGCTAATTGCCTTCCTCGCTGCCTGTCATTAGAGTGTAGGCCATTTTATCCCAAAAGGGATTTAATTAATTTCGATAGATGCAAATGAGAAGAAGCGACATCCATTCCATTTTATGAGGATGTCAAAGGTCATTTGATGATTGGAAAACAGTTCATGGTCGTTTCTCATTCCATACATAATCAAATTTTTTTGAATCCAATTAATTTCATAAGAATTCTATATATTTGAAGAAAAATTGGTTAAAGAATTCCAATATGAAATGTAATTTTGATTAAATTAGATGGGAAATAACTTTAAATTGTCGATAGAACTCACAAGAGAGTGTCATCTCTGAGTTTTCATTATTACCTAGGTGTCAGAAGAGTTGTGTAATAAATTCTGCCCTACAGCGGATTTCATTACCATCCCAAATCCGTTCATTTTTATCAGCGTATTCATTTAACTTGGCAGTGATTTTCCTTCAATTATTCTTATTCTCTTCTTCTTGATGGTTCTTACTGGTTAGCGCATTGGGATGGGGTATTTTTTTTTTTTTTTTTTTTTTATTAGTTGTTTATACATATGTATGAATTTGTTATTGTACTTAGAGAAGTGTCCATGTATTTGGACATATCACATACATACCTACATACATACTTATTCCCCCTGCTTATTCGAGGCAAAGTCCCTCCGAGAATTTATTTCTGTTAAATAAATAATAAAAATTAATAGTAGATTGAGTGGAAAATGATGAGACAGTTTAAAATTAAAAAAAGAGATATAATTTTAATTATCTTATTTATTCAAAAACCGACATTTCGGAAATTAATTCCCTGCTTCTTCAGGGTTTTGAAAGGTCAGTGAGAAGACGGAGGGGAATGTCACATTGGATTTCTTTCAAAACCCTGAAGGTGGATGGAATAAAACTCTGAAACGTCAGTTTTTTAATAAAAAAAGAAATGAAAGATTTCAGTTTTCTGATGGCAATAGATTCAAATTTTCTTAGAAAATCATAAGATGATGTCATCTATTAAATCCGATGGAATGGAATTGTTTTTCACCCCCTCGGGAATCGAACCCAGTAACAGCAAGCATCTGGCTCACCTGCGAGGTGCGAACATCTCTGACATATGTAAACGTGTTAAATATTTTACTCAAAGATTGTTATCTTAATTTGTAAAATTTCACGATCTAGCGATTCTAAATTTAAACATATAGCCATGCTAAATAATTTAAATAAAGGTCGTTGAGGGAAATCTTACATATTCAATTCTTCCATTGCCCTACGAATTTTGAATCTCTTCGAAATTCGAAACACTCAACGACCTTTATTTAAATTATATGGCATGGCTATATGTTTAAATTTAGAATCACTAGATCGCGACATTTTTCAAATTAAGATAACAATCTTTGAGTAAAATATTTAACGCGTTTACATATGTCAGAGATGTTCGCGCCTCGCAGGTGAGTCAGATGGCCCGGATTGCTCTTACTGGCACTCGGGTTCGATTCCCGAAGAGGTGAAAAACAACCCTTCTGACCTATAATTAAAAATATCCCATTCCATCGGATTTAATATATGACACCATCTTATGATTTTTTAAGAAAAAATATAGTTCAAATTATCTCTCTTTTTTGAATTTTGGACTACTTCATCAAAATCCACTCAAATCACTTTTATCAGCCCGTCTCCAAAAATTACTTCAATCTTATTAAGTAGATTCCCGAGATTTCTCTAGACAGTAATTATATTCTAAAATAGTGGTGATAAAAATCGATCTCGGTCCTGCTAAATCTGGCAGACCTAAACAAAGAACTATTTCATGATGTTTCAATATTATATACCTAATACCTATATAAAGCAAGGTTGCAAAAATTTTTCAATTCATGTTTCAGTTCGAGTTTCGCAGACATGTTATTCTGCTTTGTATATTTGAATCTTTGTGTTAACACACATAATGAAGTTTTTTGAGGAATTAACAAATTCGCGAAAATCATTCGTTTTGACCTTATTATTATTCGTTTTTTCATGAAATGCAATATTTAGGTACGTTAACGCGAAAGAGTTATCTCTATAACTATGACTACTTTAAACAGATGGCAGCACTTGATGGCAACGCCTGTATTTAGACAACCACAACCGACGCTAGAACCGTGAATGATCAGACGAGCCTTCCAATGCATCTATTTATAACTAGCTTCGGCGGGCCTTTTACTAATCAGGGGGCCTCGCCCCCTGACCCCCACGTGGCTGCTTTATTCATGTTTTATTAGTTACAGAGAATAAATATAATTGTTTTATTATAAGTCTTAAATAGATATAATTTAAGATTCTATTTAACTGCAATTTAAATGTACTTTAAAAAAATAGATAAACATTTTTCAAACCTATCTTCAATTAGTTTTTTTTTGCAAAAAACGATAATTTCTCGATGATTACCATTTTTAATTTTTTTCTTTCTCATTAAAAAAACTTTGACAAAATAATTAACATATTGTATTTATTATTTGAAAAAATAAATTTTTAGAATTTGAGAAAATCAAATAAAATAAAAAACTAAATGTTACTAAATAAATACTTTTGTAAAAATGTAGTATTAAATTCTTCTTCAACGATAATGTGTTTAGAACTATTGAGAATGAATGACACTCGAAAATCTTACAAACAGGGCCGCCAACACTTTTTTGCTAGTTTAATTCTTTTGTTGTTTGGCAAGCTATGTTGGTTAACCTGAATTTATTTTAGTTTTTCCTGAATTTTCCAATTTTCCGGGCAACTTTTCCAATTTTTTTACGTATTAACCTGAATTGGACTATTACGAACATTTAAAAAAAAAATAGCCAAATCGGTCCAGGTATTTGAGATATATGCGCTTACGAAGAAACAGAAATTCATTTTTATTATATAGATTTATATAATTATGTACTCAAAGCAATCCAAATTAGCGTTAAAATTTTATTAAGTACTACTACTAAGTTCAGTTCAGCGTATTAATGTATCTTTTTTTGTGATGTTATTATTGCGTAGAAGAGTAAGAACTAAATAAAAAGTATTTTCTCTCTGCAATAATTACATTTATCAAAACAAAAACACTTTGACAGAAGACGAGAACGTTGAATTTATATACTTCTTTCCTTAACGCTTTTGAAGCGTTAAGAACTTATGAAATATTGGTTGTAAAAATTCCGAAATCATTGCACAGGAATAAAGATTTTTATTCGAAAACAGTGGTTGCTCCAGCTTGGGTTTAGTTAACTGTCCATTTGGAGCCGTCCATAAATTACGTCACATGAATTTCAAGATTTTATGACCCCCTCCTGTGTCACATTCTGTCACATTTTCATTGAGCATCCCCTGTATTGTGACGTCTCACTATTACTTTTATACTCTATAATTTAATAATTGTAGAATTTTTTTTATAAATTAAACTCATCTAAAGGGATTTTAATATTGAAAACTTTTTAATTTGCCGAGAGTAGCAGAGTTGTTGATTCATAGAGAGAAACAAAGAGGAAACTCTGTGAACTCCTGAAGATGGGCTTATACCCCGAAATATATATAGAGTCATGCTAAACAAGCATCTTTTATTTTTTGTGAAACCTAGCTAGTATTTTATATTTTAAATTTTAAAAACTTTCTTAAATTTTTCAAAATTTTCTTTACTTTAATTATTTTCTAGTTGAGTTGAATTAAAAATGATGATTTCTAACAACTGGAACCTGTCCTAATGGTCTATTTGAATAATCATTAATTACTTTGTGCGTCGTGATGCGCTATTTTACTCCAAAATGGAAAATAACATTTTGCTTACATCTGTCGACATCTTTTGTGCCCACTCACTTTCTCATTTGGCTATGGGCCAACTTTTCAAACGTCGTTTTTATACACCCATCCGATGTTCCATTAATGTCAGCTCGTTCTTTGATACAAATGATCTTTGATAGAAAACGATTTAAATTGTCTGATCAATGACCGAATAAAACTCGATGACAAGGAAAAGCGATAAGAGAGAAAGCCAATGTTGTTACACGATCCAAGATTGAAATTCATTAAAAAAAACATTCAAATCAAATTAACCATATCAATAATGAAAAACCAATGGCTAATGGTCTACAAATATAAGTACCTACTATTAATTTTTATTGTCTAATAAAAGGCTAGTCAAAATTAAAATTAAAATCAGAGGTTCCGCCTCCACCATTCCAATGCTTTCCATCATTTAGGATTTAATCTTTTTTGAATTGAGAAAATTGAGAATCATTTGAAATGTCTTATAATATATTATGTTTAAAATCTTAAAACAGGCGGGAATAAAATTCAGGGAGAGAAGACTAATCTACAATCTATAACAAAACCAGACGGCAATAATAAGTATTGGAGATGAGCAAAGAGAAGCCAAAATAAAAAAAGATGTTAGACAAGGATGTGTGCTGTCACCCATGATTTTCAGCTTATACATAGAAGAAGCGATTAAAAAATTCAAAGACAAAATTGATACAGGTATCGAAATCCAAGGTCAAAAGATCGCTATGTTAAGATTTGCAGATGACATTGCCCTTCTAGGAAGCAACAAAAAAGAATTAGAGGACGCCCTGAATGGAATTAACCAAATCCTAATAGAAGAAATCAAAATGAAAATAAACAAGAATAAAACCAAGGTCCTAGTATGTAGAAAAAAAGAACAAACGAGACAGGAATGCATCAAAATTAACCAAGAAAACCTAGAAGGAGTTAAGGATTTCCGCTACCTAGGAAGTAAAATAACATGGGATGGGAGAAGCAAAAACAAAATTAAATCAATAATTGCCAAAGCAAAAATGGGGTTTAATTAAAAACAAAAACTACTATGCTCCTCCTCAATCAGCTTAGAAAACAGGAAGTTGCTATTGAAGACATATGTATGGAGCATAGCCATGTACGGGTGTGAAACCTGGACAATTAGAGAAGCGGAGAGAAAGAGATTAGAGCCTTTCGAAATGTGGTGCTACAGAAGAATGATGAATATCAAATGGATCGATAAAATTACAAATGAAGAAGTTCTTGGAAGAATCGGAGAAAGAAGAACCTTGTGGAAGAGTCTGAAGAAGAGAAGAGGTCAGATGATGGGGCACACACTGAGACATGGGGGACTGCTTAGGGATATCTTGGGAGGGGGGAGAGGGGAAAGAAAAGGGGAAGACGCAGATTAGAATATTTCAACCAAATAATTGGGGATATGGGATGACAGACATTTAGAGAGGTCAAACAGCTGGCGGGGGACAGAGTCGAGTGGAAACGGATTGTTGCATCAAACCAGTCTTAGGACTGTATACTCAATGATGATGATATAATATATTAGATCTTTTCGTATTTCCAATCAAAAGTCTTAAAGAAAGCACTTTATGAGAGGAAATAATTTATGAACATTATATAAATAAATAATTATTTGTAAATGTTACAAATAATATGAGTAGTTTTTCGAAAAGGGGGAGTCATCTGAGATTTGTAACAAAATGTGACAGGGGGGCCAGGGGATAAAAAAAATTAAAAAAAAATTCAAATATATTTTTTAAATTTCATGTTATTTTTATTCCAATTTGAAAATGTTGGTAAAATAAATCTAGACAAAAATTGTAAGCAAGATATTTTTACCAAAAACATTTTTTTTTTATTCAAACTCTGCAGCTTTATTATAGTAAATTATATACATGACTAATTTAATTAAAATCTGAAAAATTTACTATATAAATATTAAGAACTCAATTATGGAACTATATATAGTCTAGGTATATTATATAATATACATATAATAAGTATCCCGGTTCCCCTTCTTTATGCACTATTTTTATTTTTGTCTGTAATTTTTCAGGGGATACAAATCGTCTCTAAAAACTAATTTTGGAGCCAATAATTAAAATAATAATAATAATAATAATTTTCCTGAAGGGGCGGCAGCCTCCAGGTACAAGACCCCCCCCCCTCGCCCAAAATGAAAGTCTGGAGCCGCCACTGGCCACATTAAATAAATAAATATTTTAAAAAGTAGAAAATGGTACAAAATGTCTTCGTGATTAAATTATCTTGAATAAAAATATAAATATTTACCGAAAATTATTTTACTCTAAAAATATTTGATAAAAACCTATTAGAAAAACAGACCTTTGACCTTTTGTTAATTGAATTTTTGTTTTTTAAAATTTTGATTAAAATTATCATAAAATGTTGAATTATAATATGTTAAAATAAATCGAAAACGTACTTATATTATTATTATTATTATTATAGAACATTCACCCTTCTTGACATCCGATGCCACAAAGTATTATCGGGGAAACAATTTCCATTCACCCAGAAGAGCAATATTTACTTCCCTATTAACTAGCCCCCTTGATTTTTGCCAATAAATGCATGTTTAGTAATTGTATCAAGCAGAGGACACTATCATTAATATCCTCTAAAAACGTTTCACTTCGAATTACTTATGTTTAATAATAATACCAATCGAGAGGTCAATCTAAAAGGAACCGACTTTCGCTTAGCCCTTTTAAATATCCATTTAGTGTATTTCTGTTCAGAGATTAACTCCGACTAAATGGACACTAAGAATGGACTCTTTGATAAACATCAAAAACATTCAAATCGGCGTTCAACTTTAATTATTGATCACAACCTGTGTTCAAGGATGATAATGATGTCGTAGATACGAGCCAAGTCGGACGGGCTGGGGAAATCCGGGACAATCGCAAGGGATTATCTGCGGAGGCCGTTTCATGCCAGCCGAGTGAAACCAATTTAAGGTCATTCTTCAAATCGTGGCCAATTATTTGCCGGTCTTTGAGATTTTTTCCTCTCAAAATATATATGATATGATCCAACCATGGGTAGGGATAAGGGGGCCGAAGCCCCCCCCCCCAGCACAAGGAAAAAAATGGAAGTAAAAGCAAAAATGAAAAAATTATTTGATACATTTTATAGACCAGGCAATTTAGACTTCTGCTGGCCATTAAATATGCACAAGCTGGAAATAATTTTAATCGACGTTAGACATCCCAAATCAGAGTTAGGTATATGAGTTTGCGACGGTTTTTGGCTGGTCCTATATTTTTGAGGGCCTAAAAACAACGATGGATTTTTTCAGATTTCCGCTTATAACTCGTAAACCATGCGTCTTAGAGAAAGTTTCATTCTTACTAAAATAAAAGAGCACAAGATTTCGCGTCTAATAACGTACTTAAAAGTTATAATTGGTTCAGCCGTTTAGCCACATTCGGTCGTCAAAGATAGCCAATTTTTACCAACTTGGCGGAAAAGTGAATTATGCTCTTTAATTAGATGGTCACAAGAAACCACTCTTCGAATTTTTGCGGTGCTGACCTAAATAATAGTTGCCAATTGGCTAAAAAATGAGATTGGCAAAGTTTAATCTTAATTTGACACCGGTAACCCCTGCACGTGCTGAACCCATCTTAACCTTCGAATTTGTGTTCGTGAAAATGGTCATCATTTGCGAGACATAATTTTTCGATCATAAGCATTCGATAATGGCATAGTTTAGTGATTGTTCCTATGAAAATAAAATATTTTATTTTGAAAAATCCCCAGAGTTATGCTTTCCTGAAAAATATTCGTTTCCCGTGACTCACCCTGTGTTTATTTCCCCGAAATACAAATAAATTTTAATCGAATGTTTATTGTGGGGAGATTAGAATTTTATATAGCGTCAAATATATATATATATATATATATATATATATATATATATATATATATATTTATTTATATTTATTTTAGGCTTTGGGGCATAACTGTAAAAATCTCTTTAAATAGAATTAGGTTTAATTTTTTAAATTTATTTTACTTAAGTGGCCATTTTTTGAAGTTGTCGGGTTTTGGAAATACCTTAAAATAAAATTTTGAAAAAACCCAGGAATTTCCACGGTCTCTCCTTATCCAAGACAAACAAAAACGAATTTGATATCTGCACTATTTTGGATTACATTAAATTTTTGGTATGCGACCAGAATCACACGTGGCCAGCCTATTTCATACTCACCTCGCCCTCTAAAATAAAACTTATAGAACAACGTCTCGTTTTTTTTCATATGTCATATCATCTGAGTTCATTTAGTCTAAGATCCGTACTTAGGTCGACCTTCACCTATCGAGTTTCCTGATGAAATTAATATTTTGATAATATAATGTATTAATGAACAAATCTTGATAGGGTCGACATCCAATTTCCCTGCATAGCTACTATATTTATAATGAAAAATTAAAGTTGTTAATTATATTAAATAAATGTACTTATCGAGTTTCCGGATAAATATAATACCAATTGAGAGTAAAATATGTATATAAAATTCAAAAGTTGGGTCGCCATCTTTTACTTTACCATACAGGGTATGGTCAAGTATTGTAATCGTGCATGAAAAAAAGTGGGTTTTTTCCTTCTTTTTTTCGAAATATCTCAAAAACGGCTGAAACTATTTCGATTAAAAAATTGAGCGAAACTATGGCATTTCGCTCTACAAAAAAGCCCTAATAAGTGAACATCGATACAATTATATTTTTGGAGATAATAATTTTTTTGTCAAAATATCTGTTAGTCTGTCTGTTAGTCTGTGTGTTACCAAATTTGTGGACGAGCTAGCTCAAAAACTAGTGTGAATATCGAAACCAAATTTGACTCGTAGTTTTGGTCCATTGAGCTTAAGAGCTGATTAGATTTTGGTGCACATCGACCCAAAATTAAAAATCTAGGACGTTTGAGCAAACTCAACCAAATTTTGTATACATAATCAGTGGACCCCCAGAAGTCTAAAAATGCAAAATCTAACCGCCCAGAATGGGGGGGGGGGGCGGAGGGTAAAAAAATGAAAATCTTGGCCATTTGACCAAACTCAACCAAATTTTGTATACATAATCAGTGGGATCTCAGAAGTCTAAAAAGCAAAAACTAACCCCCCTCCCCTACATGATTATAAATAATTTTATTAAATATAAGTGAGGGGCCGGGTTGTATGGTAAAGTCAAGTGGATGGCCACATCAGAACACGTCAGCTTATTTTCCCTGCATTTGTCCAGGTAGAGAGGGTATCAACAGGTAACTTAGAAATAGTATTTTGTAGTTATAGCGTTTCCATTATTGTTATATATGATAAAAATAATTTTTAAGAAAAAAATAAAAACCGACTTCAAAAAATTAAATGCAACAAATATAAAATACACTAAAAGGTATAAAATAATTATTATCTTATTTAGTTACAATTAAACGACGAAATATTAACATGAAATTACTTTTTGAAGTCGGTACCAAACAAACTATACCTATAAGCGAGCGTACCCGCCAAACGTACAATAAGATCCGTCGAGTGCGATTCATAAAAGGTATTTGTTTGCCACCAACTTCAAAAAGTAATTTCATGTTAATATTTCGTCGTTTAATTGTAACTAAATAAGATAATAATTATTTTATACCTTTTAGTGTATTTTATATTTGTTGCATTTAATTTTTTGAAGTCGGTTTTTATTTTTTTCTTAAAAATTATTTTTATTTTTCTCTTTTTAGTGATGTTATTAATAGTGATCATATCATCAGAACTTGACCAAATTAATATGACACCATTCCTAAGACACCCCCTTTCGGATAAAAAAAGAACCATCGAAATCGGTTCATAAACAAAGAGGTTAGGTCTAAACAAACCTAATAAAAAAGGTCTAATACCTATGAAAAAAATCGGAAAAAAATGGGACCAATCGGAAGCTAGACTGGACCCAATGCAAAAAAAATTTTCAAAATCGGCTGACAATTGGCGGAGATATGAGGTAACATAGGCACAAAAAAAAAAAAAAAAAAAAAAATTCAGTCGAATAGAGAACCTCCTCCTTTTTTGAAGTCGGTTAAATATATAGATATTATTTTGCGAATAAATAAATATTTTTTTATTTTTTATCAAAAAAAGCTATGTAGGTAAATTGGATGTCAACCCTATCAAGTTTTGTTTATTAATATATATATATATTATCAAAATATTAATTTCATCAGGAAACTCGATAGGTGAAGGTTGAACTAAGTCGGGATGTTGTTCTATTTTCTTTATTTCATTTTGCCGATAGCAGTAGAATTTAATTTTATTGAAAAAAATCACGAGAGTGTTTTTTACTTAATCTGAAATGTTTATGATAATTTTTATTATCAAAACGGTTGGTTATATATCCTCCCCTAGGCATTGAACCCAAGTGATCGGGGATTTAGCTATACCCTTCTAATAATTTAAAACACCTCATGGTTAGATATTTAAGATATTATCTAACACTTTGTTTAATAGAGAACTGCCCATTTTATACAAATGTAGGGATCAAAAATAGTGAAGTGATGATCCAGGTATATTAAAAAAACAATTGTATTATTTACGGATGTAGGACAATTTTGATAACAAGAAACGTCTCAACTGGATTCGGCTTGTCTAGTATTATACGAACAGAGCTGGCGTGAAATGAGGCAGAGACAAAACAATACGCGACCTTTTAGAAAACATCCAATGAATTATTAAAGTTGTTCGGGTTAAAAAAAAGTATAAAGGAAATTTTTCATTACAAAAGTTTTTTAAACTCTCTTGAAAAAAAAATTGTGATGTTAAAAGAGATAAATCTCATAATAGCAAAAAAAGTTATTTATTTCGGTTCTAGAGGTAAAGAATATCATCATTTGATAAGAATCAACCTGGAACAAAAAAACTAACAAATATACTTATTTCAAAAAACGAATACAAATAATCATAATTTCATCTCGAAAATGTTAAATTGTCGAAAACTTTCTTTAATATTGAATATTTTTTTCTCTCTCTCTATCGTTATAGTATTAAAAATCTTCCAAGATGTATATGTATATATATTTTAAATAAAAAATATTTTTAGGTCATTGATTCATTTATATACTCTTTTATTGAAAAGTAGTAGTAGTAGTAATAAGCGAGGGTTGTTTTGAATTGACAAATGAAAGGGGCAAAAAAGAATTGAAATAAAGTTTTTAAAATCGAGAAGACATGAGGAATTCAGACCAGTGAACATTTTGAAATGTTATTTGAGGGTTGTTTTTCTGTTAAAATATTTGTTTTTTTTTTTTGAATGAGTGCATCTATATATGAGGCGCTCAGGGCTAAAGTGGATCAAGTCCAAATTTGTAAAAATTTTGTTTATTGCGGATTAATACTTGTCACTGGTGTATATTTTCATAAGCATAGTGAAGTCCCTGCTATTGCTATTTTTTTACAGATAGCAGTAGTTGTCTTTGGACCTGAAAAACTCTCATAAAATGTCCGTGTTAAATTGGATCAAGTCCAAGCAGGACACATATCAATGCAAATCAAGTTTAATAAATTATAATTTAAAATTAAATTGCCACCTTAATTATTGTTTTTGAATTTTCAAATTATAACCCATGTTTAAGTTAGTCTTCATAATACAAAAATAAAAAAAAAATATCCTTTAAATCACCTTAGGATTCACCTAGAGTTAATAAACTTTAACCTTGATTATTTCGAAACTTGTCATTTATGGACTTGATCCACTTTAGCTCTGAGCTCCTCATATATATCCTCGACCTTTTTAGTGTTGCTACAATGAATGCCTGGCGACCGAATCTTTGAACATTGTGGATACTAACTTTTACTAAATAAGATACAAACTTCAAATTGACTATAGTAATAAGTGTATACTACTATTTATTTCCACTCAAATTAAAAATCGAATTAAATAAATTTTAATTGAATGATCATTTTGGGGATGGTTGATAATAAAAAAATTCATAGGGTGGACTGTAAAGATCTCTTTAAATGAATTAGGCTATTTTTTGGAGGGCATTCGCTGCTTGGGAGGTAGGGTTATTGTGATTAAATGCGACAAGGTTAATAGGGTGTATGGAAATATGAATGTAATCAAGGTTTTAAGTTAAGAAGAAAACTTTTGTCCTTCAAAGCTTGAAATAAAAAGTGGATTTGTAGGCCTTAGGGCTAGGACTTTATTCGCTTTAAAATAATGGTGTGAAAGTGACACTAATTAGCCATTTTTAGGTGATTTTTTCACTCGCCGTCCATAAAAATTAGCTTTTCAAAAATTCCTCACTTTCAATCAACGACAATCAAGAACAAATTTGATATTTCAAGTATTTTGGATGATACAAATACGGAACCTTCAGTATGCATCCGACTCCCACCAGGCTGGGTTTTTAGTGAATAAGTTCTTAAATCATTCTAATCAATTAATCACGTCAGGAATCCTTCCTTATTCGATAATAATCTATATATTGGTTGGTCCATTAGTCTTCGTTGGTGACGCACAGCCACAAATGATGCAAGAACATGACAGAGTAAGAAGATGCAACCCTCTTGAAAAGAAGAACTTGAAACATTTTATAAGTCGTTCATCCGTAAAACCTAACTGGTATTGAGGTGATGCGTTTCTTCCGTAACTGGGACGTTTTTTAAGAAGTGGGTTTTTAACCTCACATCCAACCCCTTTTAGTCGCCTTCTACGACAAGCAGGGGATACTGTGGACCTATTCTACCCCCGGTTCACAGGGGGGAACTGTTTCAATCTTCTAATTTAATTTTCAACATTCTCAAATAGGTAGTACGATATTTTGAAGGCTTCTTCCTATATACTGGTATAGGTGGCCGTCCATAAATTACGTCATACGATTTCAAGATTTCTAGACCCCCCACTCCCTCTGTATCACATTCTGTCACATTTTCAATGAGCCCCCCTGTAGTGTGACGTCACACTATCACTTTTATACCCTATAATTTAATAATTCAAGAATGGAAATATTGTAAAAAATAAATATAAATGAAACTCAACTAAAGGGATTTAATATATTTTAAGTTTAACTTTATTTTCATTCATATCATGAAATCTAAAAAATATATTTGAAAATTTAAAAAAAAATTTAATTTGTCTTTTGTGACATCACAATTTTTTTTTTTAATATATTGATGTGAGAAGGAGATACACCAGAAGGTGCATCCCCTAAAGGCCCGTGTGGGATGGCCCCTCCATCGTAAAAAGAACAGAGTAGAAGGAAAGAAGCCGGAATCACGAGCCAAATCTCAGAAAGTTACATACAATCCAATTTACTAAGTTTTTTTTAAGGGCTTCGATCAGTGGTAAATTCTCCGCGCGATAAATTATAGTAGGTTAAATTTATCTTCCACATAATTTTTATTACCAAACCCTATACTTACAGAAAAAATGTCTGGGTATAGCCGGGAATCGATCCCGAGACCCTCGGGTTGCCAGCCAGAAATGCTGACCATTACACCAGGGAGGAGGACTTTTTTAAGATCCCTGTCCCCCCTGACACATTTTGTCACAAATCTGAGTTGTTCCCTCCCCCCTTACTATGTGACGTAATTTATGGATGGCCTAAGTTCCTCTTTCAAATGTAGTGATTCTAGTTATTTCTCTTACTATAGTATTAGTAATTTTTAGTTTAAATTCAATCTTATTTTAGATTCGCTAAAATTAGACTGTCTTTTTGAGTTAAGTTATTTTGATAAGTCAGTGGTCTCCAAACTTTTTTGATCTCGTACGCTTAAGACAAAAAACATATAGACCGTACCCCCAACCAATTAGTTGTCGCTGCCAGAAAAAAAAATGAAGGTAGATTTGAAACACAAGTAGGGAATAAAGAGAGGTGAATATGTTTAGGGAGGGGTCGGGTTGAAGGGGGAAATCGCCTTAAAAATATTGAAATAAATAAATAAGGTCAGGTGGGGTAACTGGCCCAGCTTCTTTTTGTTTTCCCAAGTTCCTTATGCCTAAGAAAGCCTTAATTAAGTACTTACTCAAGTCTCAATATTTTCAAGGAACTGGGTAAGGCAACTAGGTAAGAAGTAAGCACATAACTAGGTAAATAAGTAAATAAGTAATTAACTTAACTAAGTACTTAAGTATAAAATAAACTTAAAGAAATTTCTCTAATTCAGGAACACTGAAAATTCCCCACCAATATGAAAAAGTGAATTGCGCTAAAAAAATGCTGTAAAATTAAAAAGCTCTGGGGTTACAGGACCCCTGGCCCAGTCGCCCCCGCCCCCAGTTACCCCACCTGACCCTATATCATACTTATAAAAGTCATATTGATAAAGGCCCTTAATGAATGAATAAAATTCGCCACAGCTCTATATTATTCCGTTTCGGGGAAGTACCACCATACATGCCTGTCAAAATGCTTTTGAAAACCCCCGAGATTATATCTGAGTTGAAATCTTTTTACGAAAAAAATAAAAAAACAGTACATTTTTAGTATCTATAATATTTTTTTTAGAGTTAAGTTTTTTAATATGGATTGTTGTTTTTATTATTTTTCAAATATATATGGCTTACGCGAGTGTTTTTATTCATTTTTCTATAAAGAGCCTTCCCAGGAAATTTCGATTCATGGCCTACTAGGGTCACGCCACTGATATGTATTTATATTTTTATACACCCTCCTAATCAAAGGGTAATATTTATTATTTTTTAACTAGTGTGTGTGTTTTTTTATCATTTAGAATACTTGTTTCTTCAGGATAGTATAGATTGAATGAAAGAATATATAAATATTTTATTGATCGATCGAACTTTCCAATCTTCGGATGTTAAATAATATGATCATCGAAATACGATTCAAGAAAATTGACAACTGGATGGAAAATATTAAATCAATCCTATTTGTGCAAAATCTTCAGCTGGCAATTGAGTTTCAGAAATAGGACTGTCAACTTATCGATTGTATTATTTATCATATTGACATTTAACAGTATCAAACCAATAAAAAGAAAGTAGATATACTGATTTTTGGGAAAATTGCAATTTTCTAGATATTTTAATAACTTGAAAAATTAATAAGAGGTATATAAAAAGATTCCGATATTTTATTTAGAAAAAATAAAAGTTTTTCAATATATCGTGAATATGTTCAATGATATAGGTTTTTCATTTCTTGACAATGGGCTACAGGGTATCCCAAAATGTTTCGCCAATTTTTAAAGGTTTCCCTAGAGCACATTTAAGGTGAATGAATAAAAGTCAGTCTGTACAAATTTCACTGGTTAATACAATTTCATTATTGAAATTGTTACAATTACTAGAGTAAAAACTTTAGAATCATAAATACAATACTATAATTACCCAACGCAAGCAGAATAAAATTATTTCCTGCATTTTTAATTCAGAAGTTGTGAAGCTACAAAGCCCAAAATACAGTCAGTTCTGGGAAGGAAATTTAAATATTTTGGAAAGAACTTTCTACAACTTTTTGTTTTTGATTTTTGTTGTTTGTTTCAAAAAAGGCAGACTCACAGATTTACAAACAAACAGACAGAAGAAAATCATAAATTAAAATTATTTTTTCTGCGATTCAAACATTTCTAATAAATGTGCGGGTCAGCAGTTTTTTATTAGAATATGATCAAGGAAAATAACTGAGAGAATAGAATTATTTATTTTCCTTTAAAGCTAAACCATCGCAAGGATCGCCAAATACAAGTTCAGACTTGTTTCAGACTATTAGAGATTAATTTCTTAATTTCTATTATTCTAGGAATGATCTTTTAACTTTGGCATTTGGCCCAGAACGATAGTCGTTATAGAGAGAGAGAATATTCAATTAGACTTCACTAAAATTCAAGAAAAAATGTAAAAAAGGAATTAGGAGAGACCGGGACTGGCTGTCACAATTTATGGTTTTTAATTTTTGAAGAAGCACTAATTACCGTTTCTCTTCCTATCATTTGTGTATCTCGTAATATGTTTCCTTGGCTATATTTTCTCAACAAATTTGAGGCCATTGCAGCATTTAGCTTTTCAGAAAAAAAAGTTCTGCCAGAGTAAATTTTTGTGACAAGATACCCCGACTCCGTGTTGGTTGTTACAGGCATTGGGGTTGGTTGTCACGGGTTATTTAGATGGGGAAAAAAGAAAAAATATAATAAAAAAAAAAAAAAATTGTATTAAGAATAGAAAAATCAAACAACAATATTAATAAGCACTAATAAATATTTAAGACCAATTTACACACTAAAATATTAAATATTTAAGAAAATGTCCTATTAGCCTAGTCATTTTCGAGCAGTCTCACAATTTTGATATGTATAAAAGTCATTTTGCCAACGGGTACATAATTCATGAGCCCTCTTATTACAATTTATACACTGGATCAATCTTTTCTTAGTCTTACATGTGACGACCATCCCCGGAATTTTTGAGACAACCTACCCTGAACAGATATTTCAAACAAAAACCGAGCTGGAAAAACAGACATTGAAGCTAATCTCAATGTTAATACAGAATAACATTGTCCAACTGTTATACAATAATTGGGAAATAGAATTCATTGAATACGGAGTGAATAATGAGTTAATTATAACAATAAAAAAAATTTACTGCAGTAAAGACACCAATAGAATCTCAAGAACTGTCGCCAGAAACTAGAAAGTGGGTATACACCCTAATCAGAATATTGTGATCGTACTGTGGTTTGAGTTTAGACCACTAAGAAGCAGCAGCGATCGAGAACTGAGACTTGTGACAAACAGCCACGGTCTCACGGTCTAAATATTTAATTACATCTCAGAAAATTTAAAACATTTTTTTTTTTGGCATTTATTAGAAATGATGAAATTATTTATCAATCAGTGTATTATTTCGCTTTAATTAAAATTTTTCAGTAGGTCTTAAATCTTCTTCTTGCTCTTGAAATTTAATTATGTTCTCTGCGTGCAAACGCTCCATGTATTATAGATCAACCCAAAAATCAATAATCTATATATATATAATTTGATTATTAAGCTCTCGAGAAATCGAGACGTCTTATGCATTTTAGGATTCATATTCAATTAAAATGTTAATGAAACGAAGCAAAAAATTTCTTCGTATTTAGCGTGTAAATATTTAACCCCATTAACTTCTTTGGAGTTTGAATTTCCAAGAAACTTAATTTTAGATTTGGTACAGGCGGCAAATAGATCTATCTCAATTCCGATGTCATTAAAATAGTCCTTCAGATGGTATTAAAAAGATTCCTTTCTCACTAATCACTATATATAAATACAGAGAGTGTATATTTTGCGCGAACGTACAGTCAGACGTTACATAAATTAATGTAGTAATTTTATAGTTAATAAAATTTCTTTCACCTGTGATATAAAATAAACTAGAAACGAAATATGCATATACTTGAAAATCATTTTCGATGGAAAGTTCAAAGGTATATATAATAAATAGGATTTTTATCAAAACACTGTAGGTATTACTTTACCATACAAGGTATGGTCAAGTATTGTAATCGTGCATGAAAAAAGTGTTTTTTTCTTCTTTTTTTCAAAATATCTAAAAAACGGTTGAAACTATTTCGATTAAAAAAAATTGAGCGAAACCATGGCATTTAGGTCTATAAAAAAGCTCTAATAAGTGAACATCGAAAAAATTATATTTTTCGAGATAATAATTGTTTTGTCAAAATGTCTGTTAGTTAGTTAGTTAGTTAATTAGCTAGTTAGTTAGCTAGTTAGTTAGTCTGTGCGTTACCAAATTTGTGGACGAGCTAGCTCAAAAACTAGAGTGAATATCGAAACCAAATTTCACACCTAGTTTTGGTCCATTGAGATTAAGAGCTGATTATATTTTGGTGCATATCGACCAAAAATTAAGGAGGGTCGAGGAGGGGTTAAAAATTAAAAATCTAAGTCGTTTGAGCAAACTCAACCAAATTTTGTATACAATCGACAAACAATAGCGTAGTTTAGTTTCTCCATTGATATAAATAAACTTTTTTCATATAATGCACTATTTTGAGTTATAAGACTGTCTCAAGATAAAAAAAACTAACCCGGTATATATTTGATATATACTGGTATGTGTGTATGTTTATTTGCATCAAGCAGAGTACAACCTCCTTGTTTCTCTTTATGAATCAACGACTCTGCCACTCTCGGCAAAATAAGAACTTTTCAAATAAGTGAAAATTTGGGAGCCAGTCTTCATGCACAAAAGAACAGATTAGATGACGCCATGGCCCTTATAGTACATTTTAACCGAATTGTTTTACAGATATGAAAGATAAATAGACAGATGACGAAGGATTATTTTTTTTTAACATTTTTTTTTTTGGTACTAAGTCCTAAATTTAATAATGGGATTTTTTTTCAACTTTTAACCCATTTAAACATTAATTATTTTGATATGCTTTAGATTGATAATTATTCCGAAAATTGTTAATTAATTTCTCGCTCACCATAGGTGACCTGACCTAAAAGAATTTTCCAGATGAATAATCTCTTTAATTTTAATTATATTCGCTGAGTTGTTCAGACCAAACAATTTCGGGCTCTCTCAATTGTAGCTGCTTGTTTTGACTGGTGTGCATTTGCTAGGCAACGAGAGAAGTGCAAATAAATGGAACATCTCACCGCTTTAATTGGAACTGACTGACGCATTTGAGCCACCCATCCAAGTTCAACCCTTTCTAATGCTCATGCTTTATTCAATTACAAGTGTAGAGGTAACTTAGCGAAAAGTAAAAGATTCGACAGCGCAATTGACGCACTGAATTGTTTAAAGTGGTGTCTATAGCCCGCGGGCCTTCACACGCACTCGCAACCAGCGCATACAATACTCTCGCATCATATGTTTACCCCGAAAGATCCGAAGTACGCCGTTGAATGGCATCGATCAGGGTGTAGGTGTGTACGCAGAGGTACACGTGAAATATAGCGGGCGTATATTCCACCCTCGCTAGTGTTGAAGCTATCAACAGCTGGCGAGTTAACAACAGCTATCTAGACAAAACCTTGTGCCACCACGAGACCAACCTCAGTCGAATGGAGCTAGGAACTTTCGTCCCTAGGGCTTCCTCCATTCCCCATGGCACCATTTGTTTTCAACAACCTTTGGTATGGTTGTTCGAGGTTTCTCTTGCGCATGACTTTCCATGCTCCACCTCTTCAGATTCGGACTCTCATCCCACAGTCCCAGTACGTGATCGACTGCATGTGCGGTTGGTTAACCTGATGTGACTGCAACATCACATACACCTGACAAACCGCTTGCAAATCGTCCAAGTCGGTTCACACCTGCTGCAAACAGCCAAGTAGACGAATGCTTCGTTTTTGCATAATCAGAAGCATTGTTTGCCAAGCAAGCTCCGAAACGATGGTTGTCAAGCGCTTACAAAGCGTCCAATGCGGTACGCGCCCGCTGTAAAAACAACCAGTAGGATTTGAAGATTCAAAATCTTCAGCCCAGGTCCGCGACCTGTTGTCGTTTGGCAAACGACTCGCCACCCTCCATTCCAGGCGGCTTTCTGCCTATACCTCTGTTTGTTATGTGTATAAAGCAAACCCACTGTGTTACAGCTTTTAGGGTGTAAGATTCGAAATCTCCAGCCTAAGTTCGTGAACCGATTGTCCGCTTGGCAAACGGTTTGTCACCTTTTGTGCCAACCCAGGCTTGTCTTTTAAATCTGGAAGTCGACAACCTCTTCTACATGATATATAACCATGCAGCTTATCGGACTTCATGGTATCAACCATGCATGCCACAGTCAAGTGACACAGATTGGCATTCACTACGGTAAAAGGCGCCAGTCTTTCATTCTAAAGGAACCTGTAAGACACCAATTGAATGGCAGCCGCAGGTTACTTTAGGTGTGTTTACCGTTTTGGCTTACACTCAACGTGGGCTCGCCAAACCCAATCTGAACCACCGTCAGATGTGCCGCTGGACCATTTTAAATCAGAGGGCAAGTCATCTCCCTTGTCATGGCCACGGCCATGGCAAGCGAGCGGGTACAATACACGTACGTCCCCCGCTCGCACTGATTGGCTTGCACTCAGCGTGGGCTCGCCAAGCCCAATCTGCCTCCTCATCAGATGTGCCGCTGGACCATTTTAAATCAGAGGGCTAGTCAACTCCCTTGTCATGACTACGGCCATGGCATGCGAGCGGGTACAATACACGTACGTCCCCCGCTCGCACTGATTAGCAAGCATAATGCCAGAGCAACACCAATTTCGGCTTGCAGGTTTGTCACTTCCTGGATACGTGGACATCGCGGTGCTCCGAGCGTGGAAGCCGATGAGCCAGTCACGGAATCAATCATGGCCAGCTTTTGTAGCCATCACCATATACTGGTGATTTTCATCGGCCGTTATGAATTATTCATATTGATAAGCAATTTCCAGCAGCGCCCTCAACTGCTGGTTACAGTTATTACTGTTTACTGTCTTATGAAATAGTTATAATTATCATCAAAGAATGACAGCTTATTTATGCTTATCAATCTGCATGGCCACCATCAAACCATGCGCCGTGAATTATTGGCTTACTGCTGTGCCATTGATTAGCCCGGCCGCACACACCACTCAACCAGGCCAAAGCCCGCAGTGTCGGCGTATTTGGTTCAAGCCACCAACATCTCGGCATAATGAAGCATATCCAGAGCAGCGCATCTGAATATACTAAAAGGATAGAGTATTTCTTACTATATATGTCATAGACATAAAATAGCATATCCTGGCAGGATCAACCGAAATATACTAAAAAGATAGAAGAAATTCTATATATGCCGAAATGTGTAGGTCACTATTCCAATACATGCATTCTTGCATAATTGTTTATGCAACATGATATCATCATCATTTTGATAGTGATATATTCATAAATTTGTGTATTCAATAATCGACAGAGTCGATGTAGTAGGATTTGTAGAAACAATCGTGTTTATGATATTTCTATTGTAATATCATAGCATTTTATCTCTTTTGGAATTTATCAGATAAATTCAAGAGATTTGTTCACCATAGTTAGTTTTGATGCAGCAGCTGCTGCATCCTGTTGCCGGCATAACATAGCACCTCTTGGCCCACTGAATATACTAAAAGGATAGTCCGTAATGTTGGGTCATCCATAGGATCCATTAGGACTATATATGTCTAATGACATAATATAGCATATCCAGTGCATTTTCCAGATTTACTAAGGACATAGAAATATTTCTATATATGCCAATGGCAACTGCGTTCTTCGCCAAGGGTAACACTCTTAGTTCTCCGAAAGGTGCGGATATCCACCTGGACCACGGGGAGGTGGTGTTACTCCAAGAAACGGCCCAGTGTAGAGATAAGCATCGTTGCCTTTTGCTCGTTCTCTAGCGACTCGTTTCGCCAGGTAGCGAAAAGTAAAGGAGGCTTTAGAGGGGTTCTAAGAGGAATAAATAATATATACATCGCTGGGCAATTTTTTCAGAAAATATTATTTTCCAATTTAAGCCACTCTTTTTTAGTGAAAGAAGCAAAGTTGACTTTTTTCTTAGATATAGTATATAAATAAATATATACTCATGGCCAAAAAAATATTTGTAGGGTGAAACTGAGAAAATTGATGTTTTTTTTTTTTTGGAAAGCTAAAAAAATGATTTTACTAGCAGTAAAAATAAAAACTAATATACTCAATTTATACACTTGTTAACCTAATATGTATAGGATTTCATTCGAGTTTTAGTTATAAAACCCCATATAAAATTCATTTCTTTTTTTCTTAAATGAATTTGTATCAATCTGCCCTCTACTAGGGGGGACAATGATACACCCTTGGGCACCCTGATTTTTCCATCAAATAATTAAAAATAATGGTTATTAATTGGTTTAGGATAAAGTATTTCAAATTAAACAAAGTAAAATGAAAGAATATTAGCTCAGTTAATATTATATAAATAATAAAGTAAAACTCTATATGATTCTAAGCACAAGACTAGAAATTATATTTTTAGCAAATTTTTTATCTCAACATAAACATTGAGAGAAATAATATTATAATAAAGTAAACAACTGTCATAATAGTAATACAAAGTAAACTGCAAAGTCAACTGAATCATTCTGGCCCAAGAAGCTATTTTACTTTAAAACACGTTGTCACAACAAACCAACAGTAAATTAATTCAAAACTTAAATCAATTCTAGGCGCGTCGACAGAAACCTCCCAAACATAATTATCATTCGACTCAAACTCACTAGAATTCAGGGATAAAATTTCAATGCTAGGCGTAACTCTAGGGTCTGACCTTTCATGGAATGACCATATCTCAATCACTGCTAAAGCTGCATCGCGCAAGCTTGGTCTCCTATTTAGGTCTAGACGCTGTTATACTCCCATTCAGCTTCTTATCCTGTATAAGGCTCAAATTTGTCCCTGTCTCGAATATGGCTCTCATCAGTGGAGGGGTGCCTCCAAGCATTCAATTAAGCTAATAGGAGACCCGGCTCTAACCTCACTCGACTCCCTGCCTCACCGAAGAACCGTTTCTGCCCTTTCCTTGTACTACAGATACTATCACGGTGTCTGTTCAGTCGAGCTGAAATCAATTATCCCGTCTAATGCCCTCTTTACGAGAAACGCGCGGTTTTCAAACGCTCAGCACCCCTTCGCTGTCAAGTTGGATAAAAGTCGAACAAGCGCATTCGCCAACTCTTTATCCTATGACCTCCAGAGACTGAAACTCGCTCCCTGCCACCATCTTTCCCGCTACTTATAACCTTCAGCTATTTAAGACCCGTATCCACAGATACCTTCGACCCCCTCCCAACCCATAAAATTCTTTCTTTTTCTTTTCACGATGGAGGGGCCAACCCAGGCCTTTAGGGGTTGCACCTTTTTGGTGTAACTCCTTCTCATCATTATCATAAAAAAAATGTTTTTTCTTACATGTGGTATAAATTCCATGTCCAGAAGACATAATTATTTAGATAAATCTAACAAGAAAAACTTTGAAAAAAATCACTATATCTTTATTAAATATACGTTCCGCTAGTTTTGTCCGTGAGTTATATTTTTATATGTATTTACTTTTTAAAAGATACAAGGAATTAGTGGAATAAGATCTTTTTTGTATTATAATCCTGTTCAAAAAAGAACTCGTAAAATGCATTTTTAAGATTTTTGATTTCCTTTTGGAAAAAACACGATCGTGTGTGCCTTCTACGAAATCCAATTTTATATGCTAATTGCGGCTGCAAATTTTTACGGGTGGTAATATATGGAGGGTGAATACAACAACTCTTCTAACATGTAATAAAATTTATTCATAACTACATGCAGGCGCGCAGGAACGTTTTTAATCGAGGGCAGTGGTAAAACGTTCAAGGGATGGGAGGATGCATATTTTCCCCCATCCACGGGTAGGGACCCGGACCTCTCATCATCCGCTTTTTTAATAAGAATTTTCTAGTTATATATTGATCTAATATAAAATGGGTTGGAAAATGAAAATATGGCAATTTAAGCCAAGAAATGTAAAAATAATTTATTTTTATTATAATTACTATTATTTGCACAATTGTTATTCCTGAATACCACCAATTAATAAACAATTAATGATATTGAACTCGAACAAAAATACTTTATTACAATTTATTCCTGTTGTTTATCATCAATCAATTTTGCGATTCACCGAAGACCATGGGGTTTTCTTTTCAACTCAAAATATATAAGGAATTATTATTATTAATTATTTATGAAGTAAAATTAATGAATATAATTAATACATTTATTTTCTCAGTCAATCAATCATTTTAATTCTGTTAATTTAATATTAATTTTTTACTGTTAAGGACAAATAAATTGAATTTGCTTCTTTCCAGTAATTAATTTTGTTATTCAAATGGTTAATCCAAATATTTCGAGAGCGTTCTCAGCATCTCTTCCTCAGTAGAAACTGACTGACTTGCCTATTGTGTGGTCCCACAGTTTCCACTGAGGAAGAGATGCTGAGAACGCTCTCGAAATATTTGGATTGACCATTTGAATAACAAAATAAATTACTGGAATGAAGCAAATTCAATTTATTTGTCCTTAACAATAAAAAATTAATATATCCAGTACACACCAAGCCAGCAAAATTTAATATTAATTTTAATTTCAAAGTGCTTGGGTCGGGTTAGTCGAGGGGTTTGCGTACCAGTCTGCTAATCAAGTGGACCCGGGTTCGAATCCGACTCGAGGCAACGAGCTAAAAATCTGATACCTGTTTAGAATTCTTAATTTAATATCAGTATCGTAAATTGGCTGATGGCTAGAAGGGCCGAAAAGCCCAAAAAAATTCAAAAAGCTTAGATATTCATTAATAATAATTTGTTAATTTACTGATTTTATAGAAGATTAGTGAGGTAAACAGTTAATCTTTATTAACCATATTCATTTTGGGATAAACTTCGTAATCAGAACAAAATTTGTCGATTTTTTTACCTAAAAACAGTTTGCTAGTAAATTCAGTAGAAGGCACGCTCCTGATTCTCAAAATAAATCTAATTCTACTTCTAAAAATTCAATCAATGATCTACTGGGGTAACAAAGGGTATCAATCGTATTAACCCATATCCTCCTATCTTCAAGAGTACCCCTGCTAAAATTATTGAACCAGCTTCGGGGGCTTCCACATGTGCCTTTGACAATCACAAGTGGGTGAGAAATATAGGTATTTTCACCATAAATGCCATTACCAAACTTAGATACAGGAATAAATTCTCTCTCTGACGTTACCAACTCATTATAAATTGATAGGTTATAGCTCTTTTTCCCAGTTCTAAAATTCCCCGTAGCAAAGGGAGAGAGGCAAATAAAGTATATATTATCAATGTAAAGTCCAGCTTGCATCCGTTCAGGTTGGTACCCGGAAAATGAACTTTTCTGGCGGCTATCAACCGAGTAGATACATTTTCAAACAGCTTAATGGTGGAAAATTTTATAAGGGGCCGTCCATAAATTGCGTAAGGGGGGGGAAGGGCATCTCAGATTTGTGACAAAATGTGTGAGGGGTGCCTGGGGATCTTAAAAATGGTGATGTCACAAAAGTCAAAATATAAAATTTCAAAAATTTTCTAATATATTTTTGAGATTTCAGGTTATTATTATTACAACCTGAAACTGTTGGTAAAATAAATCTAGACAAACAATTGTAAGAAAGGAATAAGGGTATAAAAGTGTGTGACGTCATAATACAGTCAGACCGAATGTGACACGAGGGGGTCTAAAAATCTTGAAATTCGTGTGACGTAATTTATGGGCGGCCCCTAAGAACTAATTACTATTAGATGTAACAAATCAGAGGAAACAAGAAAACAAATATACTCCATGTTAAATCATACGACCAATTGCAACGTTTCGCCAATTTATTGTGGCTTCATCAGGCTCTATACAAAAAATAAATGCAAATGAATCACACACAATCATTAAAATCAATTTTTTGTATAGAACCTGACGAAGCCACATTAAATTGGCAAAACGTTGGAATTGGTCATATGATTTAACACGGTGTTTAATTGTTTCCTTTTTCCCTCTGATTTCTTACATCTAATAGTGATTATGGAACAGAACAATAATAATGACTAATAACTATATTTTTAAACTATCAATAATAACGAGATGTAAACTTTCTTTAAATTTAGAATGGCTTCGTTTGAAACACAGGGGAAGTATTTCCTATTTAATCATTAATAGAAAATAAGCAGAAACATTCTGTCAAATCCAATATGTATCGTCTTTCATCTCTGCAGAGTGTCGTTTTCAATGTTAATAATATAAAAATCAATTAATCCTTAACATTCACTTAACGAAATTTGTACGATAAGAGCTGTCAGGCCAGTTGATTGATTCTCGCTACATCTATCAACATGGGTAAATTGTATTTCTTTAAAATCTACTAAAATATTTAAATTAGGTACGATCAGAGAAGGGAAATAGCTTATAAGATAAGTAAGTAAAATAGAGAGAGGAAAGAGAGATGTGATTTGGAGTTTTTTACTTTCAAGTAAATCACCATCCAACTTTTTGGATAAGGCTTTCTTGACCTGCACATAAATCCCTGCGGGGATCCTTTGTGTAAAAAAATAGCCACAAAAAATCCTTTATTTTTAATGACTTTTGAAAAGATATATTTTAGATTAATACTCCTGAACCAATGCATTTGTAATAATTTTATCAGGTAATTAAACAAGAGATATCAATCAAATTAGTTTAGATTTGTAACCTAGACACACGGCAGTATGTCAGCCTAGTTCCGAAAAACGGGAGACGCATCGGCCATCTGTATATTTACACGAACCATTTTGAGCTACTTTCGACCCCCCCCCCCATAACTCAAAAACTATTAGACCTACGCACTTGAAATTTTGCATATCTAATAAGGTCCACTGGAACACATAGAATCCCAAATTTCATGAATAAACCTATTAATGATATTGGGCTAATAAGGTCTGAAAAGTGCAATTTTTAATACTCACTCAGGTCTATTCTCTAAAAACAGACGTTAAAACTTAACATCCTAAATTGGGTGTTAAAAAGTAAAGTAATAACACCAGCGTTAAAAAATGATATTCTCAAAACCAAGTTTTAACAGCGACGTTAACATTTTACTTTTTAACACCTGGTGTTAACGATCCATGTGAAAATAGCTACGTTTTCTGCTTATTCGTGTTTTTACAGCCCTCTACAGCCTCTCGCGCATGAGCATTACTAACTTGATTTGTTATTCTCAATCTAGTATCTGACAACTAGCTTGGTTAATTTATTTTTAATAAAAAATTTTAAATTCTGAAATGTCTTGTTTTTATCTCAAAGCTGTCAAAATCAACCAAACTCTTTGGTTAAAGACGCCAGGTTTGGGCATTAAATACGGTGTTAAAATATTTAAGGCACCCACTGGCATGACTTTAATTTTTAACACTTTCGACTAAATATTAACGCTTTAGTATTAAAGTTTTTGCTAAAAGTTAACGTTTTCGCTTAGAGAATAGATCTGACTGACTCATATATCAAAAACCTAGAGTATTTCCGCTGATCTTAGGGCCAGTTGTATGTCGGTTTGTAAACTCTTTTTAAACGTTGACAAAGGGAAAAATCTTAAAATTCACCTTATGCCGGGTGGGGTGGCCAATCAGATGACAGGCACTTTCATCTGATTGGCCATCCTACCCGACACAAGATGAATTTTAAGGTTTTACCCTTTGTCAACGTTTAAAAAGAGTTTACCAACCGACATACAACTGGCCCTTAGAATGCTGAAATTTGGCGAGTAGAGTTTGGGCTAAAATTAATTTGCATGGATTAAATAAATTTTATTTAGATAAATAAAAGAATAAAACTTTTCAAAAATTAATGATATCTGACCAAAAACATAAATGTGAAAAAGAGACCAAGTTCGGCTTTAGTCGAGTATTTTAATAAAGTAAATAAACTGATGTGGCCATTCACATGACTTTATCATAGGCCTGGCCCCTCTCTTATATTTATTATTTAATTAATTTTATATAGGGTCAATAAAATGAAAATCTAAGTCCTTGTACCAAACTCAACGAAATATTGTATACATAATCAATGGGTTCTCAGAAGACTAAAAAATACAAAAACTAACCTCAAAAAATGAAAATATAGGCCCCCTTAGTTTTTGAATTTTTAGTCTTCTGAGAACCCACCAAATATGTATACAAAATTTGGTTGAATTTGATCCAAAGGCCAGATTTTGATTTTTTGATCCTACACCCCCCCTCCAATTTTAGCCAAAAAAATTAATAATCTTTTCGTTATTATAAGTTCATTTTTTTATTATATTTCATTTTTCTTGTTTTTTTTTTTAGTTTGAAAATCTTATAATTTAAATTTTAAATTTAGGGAACGAAGAAAAGATTATTTTTATTATAGACAAAAGGATTAGCCGGGGCTCGAACCCGGGATCTTTGCATGTGTACTGCAATGCTTTGTCATAAGAGCTTTAGCTCCTATATCCACTAAGCTACTGATCCCTGAACCCAAACTAATACCCATTGTCTATATGAATTATGGAATTTCTTTTTTAATCCTCTCCTCGTTCATTTTTCGCAGCGTAGGCCTTGATTCATTAATTAAACAATTATAATTTAATTTTTAAACCCTCGCCCCCTTAATTTTGGGTCCGATTTCAACCAAAATCTAACACCTGTTCATCTCAATAATATAAAGAATATGTATGTGAAATTTCGTTTTGATATTCACACTAGTTTTTGAGCTAAAGCATCATCAAAACGCACGCACCAACGTAGTAACAGACATTTTAACAAAACAGTTAATATCTCGAAAAATATAATTTTTTTCGAAGTTCACTGATATAACCTTTTGTGTAGATCAAAAAGCCACGGTTTTGTCCAATTTTTTTTAATCAAAATAGTTTCAGCTGTTTTTGAGATATTTCGAAAAAACGAAGCAAAAAATACTTTTTTTATGTACGATTTCAATACTTGACCATACCCTGTATGATCAAGTAATAATAAATTCATAAACTCTATGCAGACTGTTCTGCGAATTACAAATATATTACGAGTCTCTGGTTTAAGATAAAAAGTATAAAATTAACAATCAAAATAATAAAGATCATTTTGTCAATTTCTAAGTAAACTTAATAAAACAACAATATCATAATAGCATCAAAGAATAAAGAATAAATCACCAAATTTCGAAATAATGATTTATATTTAATTGTTACAACAACGAACAAATTATAGAATCAAAATGCATACCAAAGCTTAGACTCGTGGAAGCCCTGTCGAAATCCGCAGCCCCCACAAACCAACCAACCCCTCATCATCTAAAAAAAGAAAGAAAAAACGAAAATTAAAAACTATTGTCATATTCAAAGTTATAAGAATGGAAATTGTGTAAATACTAACTGAAGAGTCCAGTTGTTTACGCCTTGGTGGCTTGATGATCTAACCTACGCCCTGGATTTAAAATGGCTCAGATGGCCAACTAACATCTTCTCTCTTCAAGCTGGTCTTTTTTCTTGAACGCGAACACGAAATTAAGACACGACTAGGCACGGTATGGCCTAGAAATCATGGCTATTTTAAACCGTAGTCGCGAGCAATCCCGAAACGATCGAGAAAACGCGCCCCAAACCCGATAGTAAAGGAAAAAGTAGAAAAAGAAGAGGAAAACACTCATACAAGTTACCTAAGATAAGAATCATTTAAAAGATTTCTTATCTACCAAATCCAAAACTCTCCTCCCACCTAACACACTCCACCTAATTTCGAAACGAGCTAAGAAGAGGAGAGTTTGAATTGGTTAAAATTAGGATGGGAAACCTACTAGTACATCATGGTATATCCGATCATCATTGAAGTACAGCGTAAGATTCAAGGATTAATGTGCCCCTGCTGAAAAAAAGAAACCCTGTCGAACGAACATAGCTAGCCCTACGACACATCTCTCCAAGCGTCTCACCTGTACAGATCAAGAGGCACATGTCCTGTACATTCAGGTTTCCAGGAAAGACTTCAGTAATGGTCTTTCGAAAAATTACAGTCATTCAGATAGAGGATTAAACCGATCTCTCAAGTATTGGTTGCATAGACAGCTGAGCCCTCTCGATAGCTGGAGAGTAATAATAAGCCTACCTATGTCCGGGCACCCCGAAAACCCGGCACATTCGCGTACCTATGGGGTTCTAGCAAATCCCTACGCCAGACTGAATATCTGAGTAGTCCAATTGTCATTGCAACCTATACTTAAGTAAATCGGAAAATCCATAATTAAAAATTAAAAGGCCTAAACCCCACTTATAATTATATCGTTGGCGAAGGCGCAGATTTATATTTAAAAAAAAAATCGCCCCCTATCATCTAATTCCTCACCTAGGAGGAGTTATATTGGCGTATTATAAACTGATCCTAACTATAAAGGTATGTTTGTGATTGGTTATATTAATGTTTAATAAATGTAAATGTCTGTTGTACCTTAAAATAAAACACATAGACACATTGCACACCAAAGAGAAAGAAAAGAAGATAGAAAGAAATCCCTACCCTAGTAGGTATTAGAGTAGATAATAATTTCTCTATACCTAATGGACACATACATTACTAAACATTGTTAGACCAACCACACACCTTTCTATTCTATTGATTCCTAATTTCTAAACAGTGAAAACCTTTTTGAAGCCTTTTTGATTATCAAAAAGCGGAGACTGCGATGTCCCTCGGTGGTCGGGTAAAAATGGATGATGGACGAGTGGTTAACCTAAATGGGGAGAGAGAGATATCCTATCAGCTAACATGACCCGAGAAGACACGAGATCGAGTTTTACTTACACCAACCTATAATATAACCACCCGTCTCATCATCCATCCATTTTACTCAGGACAGCCATCCTTCCTTCCTTCCTTCCTGTCTGAGAAGGTGTAGGCACGCCTGCATGCATGGGTTGCATGGTCATCCGTTTGCTAATCGAGGGCCACTGAAAATCCTATTCTAATTGTGATTTTAATAAAAATTTAACATTAAATTTCTATAATAATTTATAAATTAATTTAAAATTTAATTTATATTATAAATTGAAAAAATAATAATATATGAATTTAAAATTTAAAAAATATGTAATTTAATTTAATTAATAATTAAAATAAAAGTTAAATTTACTTTACTTTGAATTTAAGTTTTATTAAAATTTTTAAAATTATTATTTTCTATATATTCTATTATACTTATAAGGGATAAAGATGAGAACCTGTGTCTGAAAGAGAAAAAAAATGAAAAGAAAAACATCCTACGTTCTAAGAAGGCATTCTAATGCCTTTTGTAATAATCGAACTAGCTAAGTTCCTAAGTAATTTAGAACAAACTTTTTTGTAAATTAAATTTTGTAAAAAATCTAAGATCGACCTAAATCAAACTAATTGAATTGATCTGCGCCCCGCTTGTGAATACATACATTCGTTGTATAATAATGGACGATCAACAGATTAGAAATGCTGCCTTCGACTTCTCGTAGAACACCTATAAAGAATAAAAATTATATTTCATTAGAAAAAAATAAAAAAAACAAAGAACATATCTTATACTAGTGATGGGCAATGAAATCGGTCCACGTGGCAAAAAGTTAGGTTTCTTAACTATCTTGCAGCTATACTGATCCAAACGCAGAAAGAATGATTAAAATCGGTTCATAAACAAACAAGTCATGCCTGAACAAACAATGAAATTTATATTTTTACCAATCGGAAACTAGACTGAACCCAAACCAAAAGAAATCATCAAAATCGGTTCATAATTGGCGAAGAAATCAGGTAACATAGACAAAAAAAAATTCACTCGAATTGAGAACCTCCTCCTTTTTTGAAGTCGGTTAAAAACTAATTGAAATTAATATCAAATCCAAATAAAAAGCTCAACATGTATCTATAGATTGATTTAGCAATAAAAATATTAAATTGAAAGTTTTTTTGCCGAGTGTAGCAGAATTTTTATATATTGAAGGAGACAATAAAAGAGTGTGTCTTCTGCTGAAATTATAAATTTTATTTATGAATTTATTTAAATAAAATTTATAATTCCAGCAGAAGACACACTCTTTTATTGTCTCGCTTCAATAAAAATATTATTAATAAATAGAAATCTTTTTTATAGAACAATCAAGGGAAACGTTTATTAAAAATTCAGACGTTTCAAGAGAAATTGTCCCTCTTTATCAATGGAATTTTGAAAATTTGAAAAAAAATACTTGATATAAGATATAAAAATTATAAAACAAGTAATTAACTAGCTTTTCAAATTTTCAAATTTTCATTGATAAAGTGGGAGAATTTCTAGCGAAAATTCTGGATTTTTAATATACGTTATCTATTAAAAATTGAATACAAGTTTTAACCTGTAATATTAGGCTTAGCATAAGAGTCGAAATTTGAAAATTTCAAGACAAAAGTAAAAGTTTTAAATGAAAATAATATATTAAATAGAAACTTACATAGAAGAGATGCTCGAAGAAGCAAAGATGATCACAGGATACAGCCTCCCATGGTGAATTGATTATTTCTTGGCCTGGAAAATAAACCTTAAATTAGTATTTTGGAATAAAAAATATAGAATTCAGGTGGTTAACTCATCAGTTTCCTAAAATAAGCTGTAATAGACAGGATTATTTAATTTCTATTGAGTCAATTGATTAACGTGGGTGGGAATTAGATCATTTTTTTCAGTTAAGAGGCTGAGGCAAGAAATTGAATAATTATAAAAATAAAAAATAAAACCGACTTCAAAAAAATGAACTGCAACAAATAAAATAATAAGAACTCAAAAATCAAATAAAATGCACTCACTAAAAGGTATAAAATAGTTATCTTATTTAGTTACAACTAAACGACGAAATATTAACATGAAATCACTTTTTGAAGTCGGTGCCAAAAATATATATTTTATGAATCGAACTCGACGGATCTTACTTTGTTCGTTTAGCGGGTAGGCTCGCTTATATAGTTTGTTTTAGCACCGACTTCAAAAAGTGATTTAATGTTAATATTTCGTCGTTTAGTTGTAACTAAATAAGAATCATTTTATACCTTTTAGTGCATTTTATTTTATTTTTGAGTTCATATTATTTTATTTGTTGCATTTAATTTTTTTGAAGTCGGTTTTATTTTTTTTTTTATAAAAATTATTTATATTTTTCTCTTTTTAGTGATGTTATTAATAGTGACTTAAGATATTTTGTATGCATGTCGTAAGAGAAAGATTCGGGGGAAGGAATCAGAAAATGATAATAAAATTCAATTCATAAATATAGAAATTCTCTCGAAACGTTTGAGGGCTTTAAGGCCCGGTTGTATGTCGCAAAGTAAATGATTTTTACCACTAACCAAGGTAGATGGTAAATGGAGCCATTGGAATGGCCAATCAGATGACAGGCACATTCAGTGGCTGTCATCTGATTGGCCATCCCAGTGGCTCCATTTACCATCTACCTTGGTTAGTGGTAAAAGCATTTACTTTGCGACATACAACCGGGCCTAAATGAACGTTTTAAGATTGTTTTTACTTTACCATACAGGGTATGGTCAAGTATTGTAATCGTGATGAAAAAAGTGGGTTTATCCTTCTTTTTTTCAAAATATCTAAAAAACGGCTGAAACTATTTTGATTAAAAAAATTGAGCGAAAACATGGCATTTCGCTCTACAAAAAGGCCCTAATAAGTGAACATCGAAAAAATTATATTTTTCGAGATAATAATTGTTTTGTCAAAATGTCAGTTAGTTAGTCTGTCTGGTTGGGTGTCCGTTAGTCTGTGTGTTACCAAATTTTTGTGGACAAGCTAGCTCAAAAACTAGTTTGAATATCAAAACCAAATTTCACACGTAGTTTTGGTCCATTGAGATTAAGAGCTGATTAGATTTTGGTGCATATCGACCCAAAATTAAGGGGGGGTGGAGGGGGGTTAAAAATTAAAAATCTAGGTTATTTGAGACAAACTCAACCAAATTTTGTATACATAATCAGTGGGACCCCAGAAGTCTAAAAATGCAAAAAACTAACAGCCCAAAATGAGGGGGGGGGGGTGTAGAGTCAAAAAAGGAAAATCTTGGCCATTTACCAAACTCAACCAAATTTTGTATACATAATCAGTGGGACTCCAGAAGTATAAAAATGCAAAAACTAACCCCCCTCCCTACATGATTATAAATAATTTTAGGGTCCAGGTTGTATGGTAAAGTCAAGTGGATGGCCACATCAGAACACGTCAGCTTATTTTTTTTTATAAAAGATATTTGTTATAATTTCGATATTTCTTCATTGATCATATCATCAGAACTTGACCAAATTATGGGATCCTCCCCTAAGGTACCCCTTTCCAATAAAAAAAGAATCATCTAAATCGGTCCACGTGGCGAAAAGTTCTCGCTTAACATACATAAAACAAATAAATAAATAAATAGGTATCTTGACTATCTTGGAGCTATACTGATCCAAACGCAGAAAGAATCATTATACCTCAGCGCCACCCTGAATTAACTTAAAATATCTAATTAATTTCAATTTGTTTGTTCAATGAAATGCCTATGCATTTCTCTTAATGAAAATTCCTAGATGCATCAATGGTAAAATAATTTATTCTTTTTTATAATAAACTTGGGAGTCGGGTTGGCTCAGTCAGCTAACGCATTGGCCTCTGCTTTGGCATCGATCGATTATGACGATGTTGGAGTGGGAGGCCGGGGTTCGATCCTAGCTTGCAAATAAAACATTTCTACCGGCTGAAAACTCGGCTCCCTCACTAACCCTACTAACACTTTATTTATGTGTTGTCTAAATGGGATTTGTTCCCGGTGACATTAAATAAATAAAATAAAATAAAAAATATAATAAGCTAGTTATATGTAAATTTATAAACTATATTCTAGGTGTCGAAATTCGCAAATTTCAAGACAAAAGTAAAGAAGTTTTAAATGAAAATAATATATTAGATAGAAACTTACATAGAAGAGATGCTCGAAGAAGCAAAGATGATCACATAGGATACAGCCTCCATGGTGAATTAGTGATTTCTGGGCCTGGGAAATAAAACTAAAATTAGTATTTTTAAACAAAAAATATAGAATTCTGGTGGTTAACTCATCACTATTATATATGAGAGAGAGAATTTCAGAAAAGGAATTTTTAAACGAGAGACATGCATAGTTTTATCGTCTAAATGGACAATTTTTCACTCTTAATAAAAATAATATTCTAAATCAGGTGAAAAGATTTTGTTTTATTATTACTTACCTACAGTTAATTGATTTGGGTATTTATTAATCACTAGGAATATAGTAATTCACAAAGTTAATTTTTATTAATAATAAAGGATGAAATATATTTACGAATATATAATCTGATCAAAGGAAATGAATATAAAATAATATTAGTCGCATTGTTAAAACGAAGTGGCGCTGTTGGCGCCCATGCCATTATTGTTGACCTTTACAAGAATACTAATTCAAATTTGAATAGCTAAAATTCAAATAAAATCTGAATCTCTCAGAATGATCTGAAAATTTATTAGGAAACTCCTTATAACTATTACTAAGGAGTTATAAAGGAAATCAGGCAAGATATATTAAGGGTGGGGAATAAAGATCTACCACATTTTGAAGAGATAAAAAATGGAAAAATTTAACTAGATAAAAACTGAATATATTTTTGAAAAGAACATGAAATATTTTTATTTTTATTTTGTTTTAAGCATTACCGGACAAAAAGTGGAGAGGGGGGGGGGGGGGTCAAAAATGAAAATTCTCTTCGACCAATCTCAACCAAATGTTTTATACATATTCTGTGGGGCCCATAAAGGCTAGCCTCAGGTTGAGTTTGGTCTAAAGGGCTAGACATTTCATTTTCGACCCTCCCCACTATTTGAGTAGTTAGTTTTTGCATTTCTAGCCGTCTGGGGCTCCACAGAATATGTATATAAAATTTGGTTGAGTTTGATCGAAAGGGATAGAATTTCCATTTTTGATCCTCCACTCTACATTGTGGGTGGTTAGTTTTTGCATTTCTAGCCTTCTGGGGCTCCACAAAATATGTATACAAAATTTGGTTGAGTTTGGTCCAAAGGGATAGAATTTTCATTTTTGACCCTCCCCCCCTTTTTTTGTCTGATATATTAAAACACATTAAAAAAAAGTTATGTTCTTTTCAAAAATATATTCAGTTTTTTTCTAGTTAATTTTTTCATTTTTTATATCTCCAAAATGTGGGAGATCTTTATGTCCCACCCTGTATAATAATATATGATAGAAATTTAGTACAAATCAATAGAATAATTGATAGTTATTTTTTTTGAAAACGTCATTTAATAAAATCAGATTTATTACTTTACATACAGGGCATTATGGTCAAGTATTGTAATCGTGCATGAAAAAGTGTTTTTTTCTTCTTTTTTTTCGAAATATCTCAAAAACGGCTGAAAGTATTTTGATTAAAAAAATTTGAGTGAAACCATGGCATTTCGGTCTACAAAAAAGCCCTAATAAGTCAACATCGAAAAAATTATATTGTTCGAGATAATAATTATTTTGTCAAAATGTCTGTTAGTCTGTCTGTTAGCTGTGCGTTACCAAATTTTTGTGGACGAGCTAGCTCAAAAACTAGTGTGAATATCAAAACCAAATTTCACACATAGTTTTGGTGCATTGAGATTAAGAGCTGATTAGATTTTGGTGCACATCGACCCAAAATTAAGGGGGGGGGGAGGGTGAGGTGTTAAAAATTAAAAATCTAGGCCATTTGAGCAAACTAAATCAAATTTTGTATACATAATCCGTGGGCCCTCAGAAGTCTAAAAATTCGAGAATAACCAACCCCCCCCCATTACATGGTTATAAATAATTTTATTAAATATTAAATGTAAGTGAGTTGACAGGTTGTATAGTAAAGTCAAGTCGATGGCCACATCACAACGTGTCAGTTTATTTATTATTATTATATATATATTATTTATTATTATTATATATATTTTAATGCAATCGAATGCAAGAAGGGTGCACCAGTAAAGATGCAGCCCCTATGGATCTCGGAAAGACCCTTGCATTACCGAAGAGAAGGGAAAGTTGATTAAGTGAGAGGGTGTAGACGTAGGTGTCTATGCACCCCGGTCACATATTTTCAACAAGCAGAGGATAACCTCAATGATTTCTGTTTATGAAACAACCCAGCTTCTCTCGGCAAAACAAAATCTTTTCAATGAAATAATTTTACTTCGGACTTTTGTCTTATATACTCATGAAATAGGAAAATTAAATTAAATAAATTTTTTCGCTTTGACAAAATAAATTTGAAATGAATTTATCAAAAGGGAAATAATTATATTTAAAAGATAATTTCATCTAAATTAATATTATCTACCTCGGTCAAGGGAAGAATGCATAGAGTACTCGGAGAGATTTGGGCACTCCTAGACTGATCCCGGCTACACAAGTTAGGACTTGTATCGGAGAATGGCTTCTTAGCTCTCGGAAATTAAATATGCATTAATAAATGGACATGAAAGATATCACTAAGTATTCTTCTCACAACTATTAGGATGGAAAATAATAATTTTTAAAATTATTTCATTAATGTAACCAAGAAATCGATTGAGTAGATGACATGTGTGAAATGATTTTCAATTTACTAATTTTGAAATCTGAGTTAAGATTATTTTATTATACCGTATTAAATCAAAAGATAATTAGTCTATCTTGACTAAAAATTAACTAAATTTGAAGTGAAATTTTTTTCAAGAATCGGTACTTATTTGTATATTTTGGTTAAATTCTAATTTTTACTTAAGTAATGCTAGAAAGTTAAACCTTAGCAGAAAGATGCCTAATATTAATATTAAATGTTTTACCAAATTTCCTCTCATTAGCATCAATCATTCGTTAGTGTTCTATTTAAGATTCGATTATTTCTGCATTTGTTTGCCAAACGTACCGAAATAAAATTAAAAAGTAATATAATCCATTTAAATCTTTTAGGATGCTAAGATAATTAGTTCAGTAGGTAGATGGATTAGTTACCTTAATATATCGATGGCTTTTCAATTTCTTGAACCAATATATAACACAACAAATATATTCAGCTGCCGAATTTGAGATGGTAACCTGAAGGCGAGTTGTCGAGTACTAAGCGTGGTCACGTGGACATGGGAGAGGGGCTGGCGGGGAGGAGAGAGGGGAGGGATACTAGACGTGTGTAGACTTGCAGCCATGCATCTATAAAAAAACAAAAAAATTGATGAATTAAATTAAATAATTAATTGACCGCTCTTTTATTATATCAAAGAATATCAAAAATTATTTCCCTTCGCAGTTAATTAAAGCCACGCAAAGTACCTTGGGATGCACCTAGACAGAATAGTTTTTAAGGAATTTGGTGTTGGTACTTGGTGAAACATTTTTTTTAAATTATTGGATAAAAAATACTTGGTAATCGCTGATGTCCCCAGGGGGTATCAAACACTACTATACTAAAAGATATAGAAATAACTTCCGTCAAAGACGAAATAAGAGAACACAGCTACAAGTACCTAAACAAACTAACTCACCACCCAAATGAGTACGCTCAAGACATAACAAATACATTACCACCAACAAGATTAAAAAGATACAGACCAATCAACCTACCACAACGCTTCACGTGAACACGCCAAACCTTCTTGAAACTAATAAATCCCACCTTAATTATAAGTCAATGGAAATATCATTAAAATCATTGTAAATCATGTCACTTTTCATTAAAGCTGTAAAGAAGCCTATTGCCCGCTAGGGCGGATTGCTGATGTACTCTTGGAGACTAATAAAAAAAATTTAATAAAACAATAATAATTTCGAGATCGTGTAAGTTACGACAAATGGATTTAAAATTGGTGATATTCAAATTTTCGCCGATAGCTATTAAAAAAATGATTGACTTTCGGTTAGGTAAATTTTAACAAAAAACCGGTTATCCGGTTTCGATTTACAAGCCCTAATAAACTCCTTATGGAGCAAAAAAAATACAATAATTATACAATGATATTCTCTCACTCAATGGGATTGACATGAAAAGTGTACAAATTTCATTTTGAAAATAATCTTTAAAACTAAATAAATTCAATACAATATTTCGCATTTACTGGTAAATTGAACAATTCAAGATACAATTGAAAATATTTTGTTTTTCCCGCAAGTGGTGTCCAGGTGCACCCGTGGGGCCGGGGCTCGGGCGAGGTAATTTTTATGGGGATATTTTAGAAAAAAAAAAACTTTGATAAATATTTGTTAGCTGTAAAAATTAATGTTTATTTAAAATTATTATTATTTATATATTTTTTTTTTAAATTTAGTATCATTGGAAAGTAAAAATGTAGGTATGTGATTGTAGTTTAGCTTATTTTTTTTATTTTTAGGTCGTTATCCAAGCACTATATTTTTTTCATTTAAAATAACAACACAAAACCACAGCGATTGGGGAAATAACAAAAATAAAACCCAGACTGACCAACTTTGTCCATTTCAAAAAAACATACTTTTCCATAATAAGGGGCCCGCCCAGGGCCCGGAATATCATGCGGGGCCTATGGTCGGGAGTAACATAGTTATTGATTCATAAAGAGATATCAATGAAGTTGTCCTCAGCTTGATGCAAATAAACATTATATGTATAATTTATTTGCTTGAGGCCGAAGGGTGAACCGCGAATAGAATTCGGTGTAAATGTCTTTGGAATTATGTGGAATTATTTTGAAATTCATTAGATAATGCACCTTCATCTATTGGAAAGTGGAAGTAAGTGTACACGATATTAGGTCGCGGTTCACCCCTCGCTTGTGACTATAGTTTCAAATTCATCAGTCTATTTTAATTAGAAATATTTTATTTGTTACTCCTCATTCAGATAAAACGTTTCTAATTAAAAAACTGATGATGAGGTCCTCTAAAAAATAAATTGTATAGGTTTATATATATTTACCACTAGCTTCACGGCTGCCTTCGGCGGGCCTTTTGCTAGCCAGGGGGCTTCGCCCCTGGACCCCCACGTGGCTGCTTTATTGATGTTTTATTAGTTACAGAGAATAAATATAATTGTTTTATTATAAAGTCTTAAATAGATATAATTTGAGATTCTATTTAACTGCAATATACAATCATAACAAATAAGATGAAACAAATATTTAAAATGTATTAAAAATCCACTTGTTATCATTAAGGGGAAAATAAAAAAGTTATATTATATGTAGGTATTATTAATTGATAGGAAGACTTGAAAATTACAATTATTATTTATTTTGATAGACACAAAAGTATAAAGGTACAATCTATTTATAAAAAAATTCTCTTATTCTCAAGCTTGAGTTGTTTATCATAAAAGAATTTAGTCTTTTTGATTTTAAGTCGATTCTTCCACGTTTTCAGTAGAGGTTGCCATTAATAATCAAAACATCAAAAATGGAATGCAATAAGATTATTCCTCTCGTATTAGATAAGAATCGATCGTTATTTTTGATTTTAAGTCGATTCCTCCATGTCTTCAGCAATGGCTACCAATAAAAACCGAAACGTCAAAAATCGAATGTAGAATGGTTATTCCTCGACTGTTAAAAGAGAATCGATCATTATTTTTGAATTAAAGTCAACATGAACTGCAAATTGCAAGTGATATCTGAGTAATAATAAAAAAATAAACATATTAATATTTCAAATGAATTTGGATAAAGTTTAGCAACGATCCGTTGCAGTTTATTTTTTTAATTTTTGTTTTTAAATGTACTTTAAAAAAAACAGATATTTTTTAAAATCTTTGTTGCATTATTAAATTCATCTTCAACGATAATGTGGTTAGAACTATTGAGAATGAATGACACTCAAAAATCGTACAAACAGGGGCGCCAACACTTGTTTTTTTTGCTCGTTTAGTTCTTTTATTGTGTGGCAAGCTATGTTGGCTAACCTGATTTTTTTTAGATTTTCCTGAATTTTCCAATTTTCCAGGCAACTTTTCCAATTTTTTTTACGTATAAACCTGAATTGGACTATTACGAACATTAAAAAAAAAACATTAGCCAAATCGGTCCAGGCATTTGAGAGATCTGCGCTTACAAAGAAAAAGAAATTCATTTTTATTATATAGATATATATTCGTTATATTTATGTATATGTTTTTGCAATAAGCAGAGAACAACCTCATTAAATTCTCTTTATGATCCAAGATTTATCTAAATCTATTTCAATGCAATAAAATGAACACATATATATTTTAAAAAACACACACACGGATTTAATAGAAATAAAAAATTATCTTATTGATGAATGAGGCACCAAGATAGCTTCGAATATATTGATTGTTATTGATGCAGTACTAAGTCTGTCTATTCTTTGATGCCGTGAAATCTGGACGCAATGTTGATAAGATGATCTGCAAGCTTGTGGGAGAATCTTGGAATCTTTCCAAGCATTGTGCCTCAATGGCCAAGAGATTCGCGGTGAGGCAGCAGAAGCCACCCACTCGCCACCTCTTAAAGATCGCACTCAATCCATTATTTATGGGAGAGAGAAAAGAAGATTCCATGAAAACCATCAGAAAGGTTTAAAAAAACATTTTATTAATAATACTCAAGACTTTTCTAATCTATGGTTGACTATTAGATACAACTGCCTGATCACAAGCATTTTAGAGAAACAAAAAATATTTAATTTCGACAAAATTGGTAACAGGCAGACTAACTGACTAACAGACATTTTGACAAAACAAGTAAGGTCAGGTGGGGTAACTGGGCCAGCTTCTTTTGTTTTCCCAAGGATAGTACTCCATATTTTTGGCTATAACTAAGCTTCCTCACAATTTATAGATCTCGTGACTATATTAATTGAAAGATGAAATTTTCTTCAAATAATCATGATACTTTCAACTTTTGATTATTCAAAATTTTGGAATTATCTTAAGTTGAATGTAAAGTTTTGCGGTTGGCCCAGTTAAACGCGTTGTGGGGTAATTGGACCAGCCCAGCCTATTTGCTGTTTTTTTAATTTTTAACATCTTTTGAGCAGTTGGACATGTTCCCCTATCCTTCAAGGCCCTAGCCGTAGGTAGAATTAGTCTCATTTGTATATGGATTAAAAATAATCAAAAATGTAAGCGATTCGGGGTAATTGGGCCCTGACTAGGCTGGCCCAGTTGCACCAAGACCTCTATTTTTTTTTATTCTATTTAATTGAAAGTAATGGAAGGCAGCCCAGAGGTAGTGAGGAAAGAAAAAATTAACACATATAAAATAAGGTGTAATTTATTGGAATCCTTCCTCCTTTCCTTTCAAACCGACGTTTCGGAGGATTTTTTCCCTCCCAGAGAAAATTTCGTTGCAAAAAAATTCATATTTAATTTTTTAAGTTAGATAAGTTTAAACGCCAAGTATAATTTTTTAAAATCGATTTTTATTACAGAAAATACAAAAAAAGTATCATAAATCAAACAACTAAACAAAATAATTTCATTTTACCCATTGAAATAAAGTTAAATAAGTTCCTTATGCTTAAGAAAGCCTTAATTAAGTACTTACTCAAGTCTCAATAGTTTCAAGGAACTGGGTAAGGCAACTAGGTAAGAAGTAAGCACATAACTAGGTAAATACGTAAATAATTAATTAACTTAACTAAGTACTTAAGTATAAAATAAACTTAAAGAAATTTCTCTAATTCAGGAACACTAAAAATTTCCCACCAATATGAAAAAGTGAATTGCGCTAAAAAAATTCGGTAAAATTAAAAATATCTGGGGTTACAGGACACCTGGCCCAGTTGCCCCCGGCCCCAGTTACCCCACCTGACCTTATTATCTCAAAAAATATAATTTTTTCGATGTTCACTTATTATGGCTTTTTGTAAACCGAAATGCCATGGTTTCGCTCAATTTTTTTAATCAAAATAGTTTCAGCCGCTTTTGAGATATTTCGAAAAAAAGAAGGAAAAAAAACACTTTTTTCATGCACGATTACAATACATGACCATACCCTGTATGGTAAAGTAAAAAAGAAAAAGACGGGATTGGCTTACATGTTGCGGGATTTTGATATAGCCACGCTAAATCACCATCAACGAGCATGTGGAAGAGACCAGAATGGACCATACAGACTATGCATAGATGAACCAAGATCTTCACAATTTAAAAATCTCATAAATATACATTTTTTTAATCATTCTTAAATTTTCACGTTTTCACTTCAATTTCAAACAAATTAATCGTTTAAAATAAATTTTAAAATATCTAAAAATAAAAACTTTGCTTTTTCATTCTACACTTACTATAAAATTAATAACATCCCTGAATACACCCCCCATCTCCCTCAAAACCTTCATATATCCATTTCAATTAGCTCAGATACAGAAATACAACTCTATTATTTAGATGGTATTAATTTATTTCAATCAGAATTAATCAGATATATACCTAACAGGGATTTTAAAATTTACTAAATTTTTGAAAATGAAAAACATCCCTTTAAGTTCTGTCCTTTCTTGGAATATTAATTTATCTTTGTCACAAAATCTGTCTAAGGAAATTTACCTCATAAGTCGAGACGCTATTTTATGTTTTTATTTACACAGTACATAAGGTCTGAATTGGCTCTTGTCTTAAATTGCACTTGCTACCTATCTCTGCTGTCAACCTTACTTTAATGAAAAACTACGGATCTATAGAGATTGGATACTAAATTCAAATATTCGTAAACCAAATCCAATCGTCTGTTAAATATAGGTTCAATAGATCACTAGTTCTCAGTGCATTGTTCACCTTTAAACCCCTATGTAAGAATAATTTGAAATGTTGGATTGGGGAAGCCCTATGCCCTAAGAAGGGCCAAATTCCATCAAATAATATTTAAAATATTCTAGGATTTGGATGAGGCAGTCCAGATTCAAAACAAGAAAAATAATATCTAACAAGAGGTCATTTAATTAGACACATCTTTTTTTTCTAGCTACATTTCGGAGGTTTCTTCCCTCCATCTTCAGGGTTTTGAACAGCTCAATGAAGGAAGCACAAAACGTAACTCCCCTATGTCTCCTCTCTCATTGTTAGCAATAATTTTCTACCACTTTCCATCATCAGCAGAATTTAGGTTTGTGCTTCCTTCATTGACCTGTTCAAAACCCTGAAGAAGGAGGGAATATACCTCCGAAACTACGGTTTTTGAAAAAAAAAAAAAGAAAAAAAGTAGATTAAAATGAAAGGCAGTCCATAAATTATTTAATTTTATTCAATTTCCGAGGCTTCGGAGACTTTTTCTCTACTTCTTCAGGGTATTGAATAGTTATTGATGGATGAATATAACTCTGTTCCCATTTGTACTCACCCTTCAATAACTGCTAAATACCCTGAAGAAGAAGAGAGGAAAGTCTCCAAACGTCAGAAATTGAATAAAATTAAATAATTTATGGACTACCTTTCATTATAACCTACTTATTTCGCCTACCAGTCCGTCTTTCTAAGAAAATAGACAAAAAAAAGTTTTGTCTAATTAAACGACATCTTGTTAGATATTATTTCTCTTGTTTTGAATCTGGACTGACTCATCGAAATTCTACAATATTAAATTTACCAGTCCGTCTCCGAAAACTATTTCAAACTATGTAAAATTACTGTAGATATTATAAAAACTTAGTAATCAAAAAGGCTATAAATAAATAAATAAATAAAAAGGATAATTTGAAACCCGTCTCCGAAAACTATTTCAAACTATGTAAAATTACTGTAAATATTATAAAAATTTGTAATCAAAAAGACTATAAATAAATAAATAAAAAGGACCATTTGAAATCTCCGATTTTTTAAATTTGATTTTCCTAATTTGAGTGTGATATTACTATTGAATTAAATTAATTGGTCGTTAAGAGGGCAAAGGCAATGATAGATTTTGATTTGACATGGCATTTTCCATGGATGGTAGGTTTTTTTTATTTTTTATTTCAGTTTTCAAAAGGGCTTTAAGGTTGTTGAATTAAAGAAGTTCGTCTGCCAAGACGTTTGTCATTGAAAATAGTATTTTTTTAGTAGTATGTTGGAATCGGAACCCTGGGCTTGAGCCAACCTGGACCATGCTAAAGGAGGAGTCAGGGTTGAGGTTTCCAACTTCCTTAGGATTCAATCAATCAATTCCATTGAGATGAGAGGAATATGACTGAGATTCAGTGGCTCAATAACGGGGGAGGGACAAGGATAAAAAAATGAAAAAAAATCAGAATTCCGAAGTTTAATAATTTAAAGACAAGACTTTGAAATATAATATTAAATTAAATTATTTATTTGAATAATAATTTTTAAGAAAAAAATAAAGCCGACTTCAAAAAATTAAATGCATCAAATAAAATACACTAAAAGGTATGAAATAATTATTATATTATTTAGTTACAACTAAACGACGAAATATTAACATGAAATTACTTTTTGAAGCCGGAATGCCAAACATATCGACGGATCTTACTTAGTACGTTTGGCGGGTACGCTCGCTTATAGGTATAGTTTGTTTGGCACCGACTTCAAAAAGTAATTTCATGTTAATATTTCGTAGTTTAGTTGTAACTAAATAAGATAATAATTATTTTATACCTTTTAGTGTATTTTTAACCGACTTCAAAAAAGGAGGAGGTTCTCTATTCGACTGAATTTTTTTTTTTTTTTTTGTGCCTATGTTACCTCATATCTCCGCCAATTGTCAACCGATTTTGAAAAAAAAATTGCATTGGGTCCAGTCCAGCTTCCGATTGGTCCCATTTTTTTCGTTTTTTCTCATAGGTATTAGACCTTTTTTATTAGGTTTGTTTAGACCTAACCTCTTTGTTTATGAACCGATTTCGATGGTTCTTTTTTATCCGAAAGGGGGTGTCTTAGGGATGGTGTCATATTAATTTGGTCAAGTTCTGATGATATGATCACTATTAATAACATCACTAAAAAGAGAAAAATAAAAATAATTTTAAGAAAAAATAAAAACCGACTTCAAAAAATTAAATGCAACAAATAAAATACACTAAAAGGTATAAATAATTATTATCTTATTTATATTCAACTAAACGACGAAATATTAACATGCAATTACTTTTTGAAGTTGGTGCCAAACATATACCTTTTATGAATCACACTCGATGGATCTTACTTAGTTCGTTTGGCGGGTACGCTCGCTTATAGGTATAGTTTGTTTGGTACCGACTTCAAAAAGTAATTTCATGTTAATATTTCGTCGTTTAGTTGTAACGAAATAAGATAATAATTATTTTATATCTTTTAGTGTATTTTATTTGTTGCATTCAATTTTTTGAAGTCGGTTTTTATTTTTTTCTTTAAAAATTATTTTTATTTTTCTCTTTTTAGTGATGTTATTAATAGTGATCATATCATCAGAACATGACCAAATTAATATGGCACCATCCCTAAGATACTCCCATTTCCAATAAAAAAAGAATCATCGATTTCGGTTCATAAACAAATAAGTTAGGCCTGAACAAACCTAACAAAAAAGGTCTAATACCAATGAAAAAAAATGGGACCAATCGGAAGCTAGACTGAACCCGATGCAAATTTTTTTTTCAAAATCGGTTCACAATTGGCGGAGATATGAGGTAACATAGACAAAAAAAAATTCAATCGAATAGAGAACCTCCTCCTTTTTTGAAGTCGGTTAAAAATTGGATTTAATTTTTTAATATACATAACTAAATATTTAAGTTGAGTAGCCTATAAAAATATTATCCCCAAAATCTATCGAAATTCAATTTTCATCATGATGGGATAACATTATTACTTTCACATTTATATTCATAGAATATAATGTGGAAGTATAGTGATGCCCTGTCTGGGTCCTGTCTCTTTGAGAGCTTGTATCTCAGAGATGAAAACAGTTAATTTAATTTTGTAACTTCTAGGTGGAAGGAATCGATGCCCTTAATAGTTGGAAACCGGATTTGGGACATAAAACCGGATATTGTGGTCCCCAGAGGCCAAAAATCCATTCGTCAGTGCTTACGTATGTATGTCGTATGTACCCCCCCTGCTTTTTGCAACCATAAGTCTCAGAGCTACGAAATTCGAAACCTAAGATATATATATATATATAGACTGGGAGTATAGCAAGATTTTGGTTGAAATCTGAAATTTATTTAATGAATCCAATTGGCCAGTTTCATTTAATATACTATTGTATTAAATTAATTCCAAAATAATAATGGGCAAACATTCTAATTGTATATCTTTATATATATAAAAAGAGAAGGTGACGTTTTATTCATTAATTAATTCATTATTCACCTATATCCGAAATATTTTGGGGCCCTTTCACCCTTTAGGGTTAGAATTTCAGAAAATCCCTTCTTAGCACCCCCATAAATCATAGAAAGAATATACACTCCAATATTGATCTGTCTAGGTCCAGGGAATTGGGCTTTAGGTGAATGAATGAACGATGAATGAATGAATAAGTGAAACGTCACCTTCTCTTTTACTTTACCATACAGATGGTCAAGTATTGTAATCGTGCCTGAAAAAAGTGTTTTTTCCATCTTTTTTTCGAAATATCTCAAAAACGGCTTAAACTATTTCGATTAAAAAAATTGAGCGAAACCATGGCATTTCGCTCTACAAAAAAGCCCTAATAAGTGAACATCGACAAAATTATATTTTTCGAGATAATAATTTTTTTACTCTGTCTCTTAGTCTGTGCGTTACCAAATTTTGTGGAGGAGCTAGCTCAAAAACTAGTCTGAATATCGAAACCAAATTTCACATGTAGTTTTGTTCCATTGATTTTTCGTTTATTGGGCCACGCAGGTGGGGGCCTCCACTAACAAGAAATATTTACATAATCGGGTGAATTTAATTACAGGATTATTTACATAATTATAGGAATATTAACATAATATATTTACAAAAAAAAATTCTTTTTTCTTTTTTTTCTTTTTTATATACAATTTCTAGCGCATGGCGATTTCCCTATAAGTTCTCCTGTTGAAGCTGTAAAAATTCATTAATGAACCCCTCATCGCCCTGAAGGTCATATCGTATAAAGTTCTCTGAGAAATTCCCAGGGCGACAAGGGGAGGCACCGCTTTATGCCACCACACTCCCTTCCACGAGAGTGTGATGGCTTCAACTCTCACAGAACCCGAGCCCACCCCAAACCTTGCCGCAATGTTGCTCACCAGACTGGAGTTGCCCTTATAATAATTGATTTTGTTTCTGTGGGCAACCCCCAGTCCGAGGAGCGCTGACACTATCTGAACATCCAGAATCCACACCGTCCCCGACCCGTCCTTCGCCACGATGTCTGGCTTCCTGTTCCCGGCCGAGCTCTGATATAAATATTCGAGCTCGACCCGCATTCCCTTTTTAAGAGCTGATTAGATTTTGGTGCATATCGACCCAAAATTAAGAGGTGTGAAGGGGGGGGGGGTTAAAAATTAAAAATCTAGGTCGTTTGATCAAACTCAACCAAATTTTGAATACATAATCAGTGGACCCCCAGAAGTCTAAAAATGCAAAATATAACCCCCCAAAATGGGGGGAGGGGTCAAAAAATGAAAATCTTGGCCATTTACCAAACTATACCAAATTTTGCATACATAATCAGTGGGTCCCCAGAAGTCTAAAAATGCAAAAACTAACCGCCCGAAACGGGGGCGAGGGGCGGAAGGTCAAAAAATGAAAATCTTTGCCATTTACCAAACTCAACCAAATTTTGTATACATAATCAGTGGGTTCCCAGGAGTCTAAAAATGCAAAAACTAATCCCCCTCCCCTACATGATTATAAATAATTTTATTAAATATTAAATATAAGTGAGGGGTCAGGTTGTATGGTAAAGTCAAGTGGATGGCCACATCAGAACACGTCATCTTATTTTACATAGTATATAAAGATATACAATTAGATAGATAAATTAAAGACTTAAATACACAGTTTAGATATTTAATAGCTGTCACTTAATTTTCTTTTAAGTATTTTAAGCTTTTTTTAATTAAAATGTCAAATACCTTACAGAAAATTAAAGCCTGCATCCCCGTCAATCTCTCTCTTTAATATTTTGTATTATTCTTCCAATCGGAAAAGGATGGTTCTCAATGAAGAGGATTTAAAAAGTCGGAATGAATAGAAGCTTAGAGATTCTTTTTCCGCCGATTTTATTCGATTTTTCATTTAATCAATCCTTTTATAAATTGATTTCGATTAATTTATTGATATTGCCTTATATTTATTTCCACTTCATCTCTCTAAAATAAAAAAAAATTAAAAATTAAATTAAAAAAAGCAACGATTTAATTCCATAAAATAGGTCACGGGATTGATTTAAAAATTAAGCTTTTTGTTTTTAATTTTATTTCATATATAAGAGTATTTGGGGATGAAATTACCAATAATTTTTTTTATTAATGTCAAAAAGAATAAAAAATAAGCTGACGTGTTCTGATGTGGCCATCCACTTGACTTTATCATTCAACCTGGCCCCTCACTTATATTTAATATTTAATAAAATTATTTATAATCATGTAAGGGGGTTAGTTTTGCATTTTTAGACTTCTAGGGTACCACTGGTTATGTTTTCAAGATTTGGTTGAGTTTGGTACAAGGGTCTAGATTTTCATTTTTTGACCCCCCCCCATTTTGGGTAGTTAGTTTTTGCATTTTTATACTTCTGAGGTCCTACTGATTATGTATACAAAATTTGGTTGAGTCAAATGGTCTAGATTTTTAATTTTTAACCTCCCTCAACTCCCCTTAATTTTGGATCGATATCCACCAAAATCTAATCAGCTCTTAATCTCAATGGACCAAAACTATGTGTGAAATTTGGTTTCGATATTCACACTAGTTTTTGAGCTAGCTCCTCCACAAAATTTGGTAATGCACAGACTATCTAACTAACAGAATAACAGACATTTTGACAAAACAATTATTATCTCGAAAAATATAATTTTTTTGATGTTTACTTATTAGGGCTTTTTTCTAAACCGAAATGCCATTGTTGCGCTCAATTTTTTTAATCAAAATAGTTTCAGCCGTTTTTGAGATATTTCGAAAAAAAGAAGGAAAAAACACATTTTTCATGCATGATTACAATACTTGACCATACCCTGTATGGTAAAGTAAAAAAGTCGTAGACAATTTCAAATTCTTATATTCCCCAAAACAAAGAACCGTTGAATAATTCTTTTTCCCCTTAGAACTTGAAAAATAAAGAAAATCATAAAAAATTTGATCTTTATACGTAGTAAATGAGCTGAAATTTGGCAAAAGTGCTTATTTTAATAACCCTTGTCTAAAACTAGTTTTATTTTTTAATCTAAACTCTTTGAGGACGGAGAATTGCCAAATCATCAAAACTTTCATAGAGACTACTAGGTTTTTAAAAATCAAATGAATTGGTGAATTTAATAAGTAAATTGAAAGAAAAATTGAAAACCATTTCAAGACATGGTAGGCGCTCTGGGCAGAACCGCTCTAATAATAAATAATAAACTTAAATATAATAAAATATTTAAAATGTATTATCCCATTTAAATAATTATCTTAAGATTAATTCAATTATTTAATTCATTTCAAATTAAATAAATTATTTGTAATAAACTATCTATCAGTGGGTTTTAAAATAAATAAATCAAAGATAAAAGTAAATAAATATTATATGAAATATGCATTTACTACGAGTTAAGATTTCTAGGTCACTTGTTTCACATTAAAATTAAAAAAATAAAAGAGTTAAATTTTTCAATATATATATTTCGGGGTACCATGTTCAAGAAAGTAAAGAAATTCTGTACTTTCTTGAATATGGGCTTACAGCCCGAAATATATATATTGAAAAAATTTACCTCTATTTTTTTAATTTTAACGTGAAACAAGTGACCAAGAAATCTGACTCATTTTATTTGTTTTGTATTGATGTTTGTTAATGTATTGTAGCTAGATTGTATTGATGTTTGGAGGACCTGAGCCACCGAGGACTTGTGCCTCTAAGCAGGTCGAGGAATAAAAATTTATTTATTTATTTATTTATTTATTTATTTTACTTTCATTCTGAAACTTTTGGGTCCAGGTTACGTTAAGCTAATTTACATGAAGCTAAACATTTTATTTTTGACAAGGTTTGGTTCGATCACATAATATGTGTATCGCATTTTGTGTATAACTGTAAGTTTAAACAACCAACTTGATCAACTTGTAATTTTGTATAAAACTAAACTTGATTAATCCTCAGGAATTTTCTTCGGAAATCAATAAGGTAGTGGCTTTATTCAAGAAGCTCACACTAATTTATGAATAACTAATATAATGCTAATGTATAATTATGTAATGTGTTGATGTATTTAATGAATATTGTAAAATATTGTTGTTTATGTAATATATAATTTTATAATTTTGCAAATTGCGGATTCTAGCCGTTGAAAAATGAAATAAAATAAAATAAATAAATATATCAATTAACATCTATTTGTAAATTTTGTAGCTTAATTAACTGAAGATGGTCAAATAAATTCAGGCCGAAACGTTTTGTTAAAGGTGATTTATTGAACCCAGTGATCCCATCTTTGGCTGATACCTCCTCCTTCATCTAATACAGTTTCATCACAGCCACGAACTCTTACAAGAAGCTCTGAAGTTATAAAATCAAATCAGTTTTTCAAATTGGAAATACGAACATTTTGATACAAAAATTCACTTTCTACGACTTTCCCTTCTTGAGTTATTGTGGTTTTGGAATTCTGCCAGGTAAAACCACAAACAAAAATATAATAGTTCAAAATGATTTTTTTAAAGATTTTCAAATAAATGAGAAAAAATTTAGACTTGTCTACCAGGCCTTACATGCGTAAACGTATCCCAGTTTCTTTTTGTTTTAGATTAATTAAAGATACAATCCATATAATTCTAGTTCAGATAATACTCTATTATATTTATTATATTCAAGAAATTAATTCTATTTAGATATGAATATCTCTTGGGAATCTCGCTATGTCTTAGAATACGACTGAATATATTATGTTGGATTAATTTTCTGCAATTCTGTGAGCTTTTAAGGAGATTTCATAAATGAATAGAGATGGCTGTTCCTGAGTGCTAAATGAGTCTACTTATAGAACCCTCCCATGGATGTCTCCCTTATATTAGAGAAAAATTACCTAAAAATTAAAAAAAATCAGCTGTGGTCTAACCGTCTTAACCCATTATAATTTCACAAAATGATCAACTTTTGCTAAAGGTATAATTACTTGAAGTGAGGATTTGTTCAAAGATCTTCTACTTCTCTTGTTCTACGACGAATGCCAATATATAGGAATAAACCAGTTATGGCATTTATCATTACTAAGCACACGGAATTTTATATAATGTATTACTATTTTATATAATGTATTACTATTACACTCCTTGACAAAAATTAAACGAACAATTTGTCCCCGTAACCGTAACAATGAATTCTACTAGAGTTTTATTCGCTGATTAACATGCAATTTCCCGAATTTTTACTACACGTCAGAGTTTTGAGATACTATTGGTCAAAATGATCGAAAAAGAACCATTTTGACCTATTTTCGAGTCCCATTAAATATTAAACATCAATATTTGAAATCAAAATATTTTGTTGATGTAATAGAAAACAGCTTTCTCTTTAATTTTCAAATTACTACTTGTTTTTGGCTCGGTTAGAACTCGAGTTATAAGTTAAAAACCAAGACCTTATGTTTTTTCTATGTTTATTATCCTTTATAACACATAGTTTTAGCTTTTTAGTTATAACTCGAGTTCTAATTGAGCTAAAATCAAGTGGTAATTTGCAAATCAAAGAGGAAGCTGTTTTCTATTACGTCAACAAAATATTTTAATTTCAAATATTGGTGTTTAATATCTAATGGGACTCCAAAATAGCTCAAAATGTTATTTTTCGTCGTTTTGACTGATAATATCTCAAAACTCTGACGTGTTGTAAATCAGCGTATAAAACTCTACTGGAATCCATTGTTAGGTTTACGTGGATAAATTTTTGATGAGTAGTAATATCCGAGTTGTTTCACTTTCTCAGTACTTGTGCTGGTAAACTTTCACCTACCCTAGCAGTTCTTTTCTTTTCTAAGGGTTAAGCTCGGACGGTGCGAAAAGGAAATTCACCATGCCAGCAGGCCGTTTTCTGATAATGTTTTAATTAATGAACTTGCGGACTATGTGGCAGGTTTGAAGGAGTATTGCCTTCTGGTCAACTCTTACTATATATAATATTAATGAGCGGTGGTGTTGAGGATTCTTATAGGTGTTAAATAAAAGGCGTATTTTTCAGCAGTTTTTTTAATTAACTTTAAATGGTGTTTTTTTTTTAATTTATCCAGCCAGATATTTCGGAAATTTTTACAATATTCCTTCTTCAGTGGATCTCACCCAAAATCACCGTATTTGCTCAGTCTTCAAAATTCGAACACAGGGCCATAGCGAGATTTAATTTCGTCATTTTCAATTCTGCCCTCAAAAAACTCTACCAATAACAATTTTCTTTAATTTCTTTTTACTTTATCCAATGCAAAGCATGGGTAAAGTATTGTAATCGCTCTCGGGGCAAGCGTGGCTTCAAAGGGTCCTCAGGTAAAGACTACGGAACCCATGGACTCAATTAAAGTCACAAATTGTAGTATTCAATTAGGTTGAATATTAGGCACGTGACGGTTTTGCCAAAAATTACATGGGGTCTCGTCGAGAGGCCAAAAAGTGCGATTTTTTCTATTTAGTGCGTGATGGATGTATGTGTGTATGGATGGATGTATATTATGTTTTTTTGGCTCTTGCACGATTTTTTCCACACCGTTGCAACCGATTGAAATGAAATTGAAAACCTACCATTAGTTTAACAAAATGAAGCGCTGATTAGTTTTTGGTACATATCGGCCCACAAACATTAGTACTTTATTTCAGTACTTTTTTAGTTTTTTCTAAATATCTTGAAAATGACTTAACCAATTTTGATGAAATTTAATATCCTAATTGGGTACCTTGGGGACCACAAAAAGGGTTAAATAAAGTTTTTAGTAAAATTATATTTTAAAGTACTTTACTCTAGAGTAAGATGGTACTTTTTTAATTTTTTAAATTCTTTAAAATTTATTCATTTGAAAGTTTTAATATAGCTCATTTAGCCTTGCTTAAGTAAGAATGGATAGGCTTCCTCTCGTGAAATGCTAAAAATTTGGGAGGAATTTTTATGAGTAACCATAGCAACTGCAAGTTGTTTTCTTATCCGTTACCTTTGCTGAAGACAGAGAAATCGATTTTAAACCAAAAATAGCGATTGATTCTCATCTAGTACTTGAGGAATAATCATTCTATATTGGATTTTTGACGTTTCGGTTTTTATTAGTAACCATTGCTGAAGACATAGAGAAATCGACTTTAAAACCAAAAATAGCGATTGATTCTCATCTAGTACTTGAGGAATAATCATTCTATATTGGATTTTTGACGTTTCGGTTTTTATTAGTAACCATTGCTGAAGACATAGAGAAATCGACTTTAAACCAAAAATAGCGATTGATTCTCATCTAGTACTTGAGGAATAATCATTCTATATTGGATTTTTTGACGTTTCGGTTTTTATTGGTAACCATTGCTGAAGACATAGAGGAATCGACTTAAAATCAAAAATAGCGATTGATTCTCATCTAATACTTGAGGAATAACAATTCTACATTAGGTTTTTGACGTTTCGATTATTATTGGTAACCATTGCTGAAGACATGGAGGAATCGACTTAAAATCAAAAATAACGATCGATTCTTATCTAATACTAGAGGAATAACCTTATTGAATTCCATTTTTGATGTTTTGACTATTAATGGAAACCTCTACTGAAAATGTAGAAGAATCGACTTAAAATCAAAAAGACTAAATTTTTTTGGTAAACAACTCAAGCTTGAGTTGTTTGCCATAAAAGAATTTAGTCTTTTTGATTTTAAGTCGATTCTTCTACATTTTCAGTAGAGGTTTCCATTAATAGTCAAAACATCAAAAATGGAATTCAATAAGGTTATTCCTCTAGTATTAGATAAGAATCGATCGTTATTTTTGATTTTAAGTCGATTCCTCCATGTCTTCAGCAATGGTTACCAATAATAATCGAAACGTCAAAAACCTAATGTAGAATTGTTATTCCTCAAGTATTAGATGAGAATCGATGGCTATTTTGATTTTAAGTCGATTCCTCTATGTCTTCAGCAATGGTTACCAATAATAACCGAAACGTCAAAAATCCAATGTAGAATGGTTATTCCTCGACTCTTAAATGAGAATTATTTTTGAATTAATTTCAATATGAACTACAAATTGCAAGTGATATCTGATTAATAATAAAGGAACAAACATATTAATATTTCAAATGAATTTGGATAAAGTTTTAGCAACGATCCGTTGCAGTTATTTATTCTTTAGCAGACAAGCCAAATAGCACACTGACTTGAAGCTAATTGACTTATCTGTTAAAGCATGAAAAAGAAATTAAAAAATTGTTTTTGGTAGAGTTTATAGAGGGCACGAATTAAAAATGACGAAATTAAATCTCTCTATGGCCCTGTGTTTGAATTTTTGAAGACTGAGCAAATAAGGTGATTTTGGGTGAGGTCCACTGAAGAAGTGATATTGTAAAAATTTCTGAAATATTTGGATAAATCAAAAAAACCACCATTTAAAATTAATTAAAAGGACTGGTGAAAAATAAGTCTTACTATGTTGGATGGTATGGCAAGTTCCTCGATTATTATTATTATTACTAAAAAAATCACCAAAGAGTATCATCCATAAAATTCTAGTCGTTTGGATAAATTTTATTACATGGCAAAATAGTTGAGTTTACTCAATCGGGAATTTAGCCCGAGTACCAAACTATCAATCCCAGGTCCATTATCTATCATGTGTAACATCCCGCTAAAATGTCTCTCATTTGTAAAATTTTACAGTCTAGTTATTCTAAATTTAAACACATAGCCAACCATCACAAATCGGGTTTCAGTAGATGAAAATCTCTCATGGTTACTTAAGAAATCTAAAGCCCTCTTCTATGGGCAATATATTTTATTAAGTGGATATCGATGAGGCAGTCCAAAAAAAAAGAAGATAATTTACACTATCTTTTTATTCATAAAACCGACGTTTCGGAGGCTAAACCCTCCTTCTTCCCGCTACTAGGGCCACCTCGTGGCTGGTGATAATTATGTAATATTACTGGTACAAAAATTGTCTAAAATTATTAACTTTGTCATCCCTTCAGACCGTTATTTTAAATTGAATAAAATTTTTCAAAGGGAGTTAGGCTGGTCGAGGGAGTACCTGGGTCCAAGCCTGGCTCTCTGCAAAAAATTGACCTGCTATAATATGACCCCTATACACATTTACACACACATATACAGATAGATAAAAATAAAATACTATTTTCACTAGGACCTGAATAAATAGGCTTTGTTCCCGAATTCAAAATAATAATAAAAATGATCTATCTAGAACGACAACCAGAGAAACCAAGTTCAATGAAAGCATGTACAAATCGTTTTGTCCCCCTAGGTTTCATAAATATCTATTTACCAGTATCTAAATAATTATGTTGCCAGCAGTGATGTTTAATCGGCTTATAAATAATTAAGCCAAAGCTTATTTCATTTTTAATAATTCAACAGCTATTCAGTCAGGCCATTAATCGGATGCTTACTTAACTATTTCTCAATTATATCGTAAATTTCTTGCTAAGAGTATCCATTCACTTTTTATTACTGACTTTATTTCTAAATATTAGATTAAGAACGAATCAGACTTTAAGGCAATCCCAAAAGAAATGCACATTTGGATTTTAAAGATAGCTAAGGAAAAGAGTTGGCATGTTCAAAGTACCGGTTTCTAAAGATCATCGAAGTTAAATAACATAAAGTGCGATTTCTTCTGAGATACCATCCGAAAACCACACATGCTATTCCAATCCAGGCAGTTTTTTACGCCTCTCAGCTTATAGCCTCTTTCAAAGAACAATATATTATGAGTAAATAATAATTTTTGAAACCAGATGTTATAGTAGGTTAAATTTATAAATAGTTAACGCTGGACTTCACATTGAAATCTCTAGCAATTTAATTAAATTTATAACATTTAGGGAAAAGGGTGTTGGTTTATAGTGAAACATATTAAACATAAGAGTTTTTAGAGGGTTATAGTGGTGGTTCACAAGTAAAAATTATCAAAACCTAATTTCACACGTAGTTTTGGTGCATTGAGATTAAGAGCTGATTATATTTTGATGCACAACGACCCAAAATTAAGGGGGTGGAGGGAGGGTTAAAAATTTAAAATTATAATATTTTCAAACTAAAAAAAAAAAACAATAAAATTGAAATTTACTATAAAATGAACCTATAATAACAAAACTATTTTTCTTCTGGGCCCAAAATTAGGGGAGGGGGGGGGGGCAAAAAATAAAAATCTAGGCTATTTGAGTAAACTCAACCAAATTTTTATACATAATCTAACCGCTCAAAATAGCGGGAGGGGGTGTAGGGCCAAAAAATTAAAATCTAAGCCCTTGTACCAAACTCAACCAGAAGTGTATGGTAAAGTCAAGTAGATGGCCACAAGAACGTGTCATTTTATTAACTATTAAAATGTAGCTAATTTTTAGTATTTTATTGTATTATTCTATTATTATATAATATTATCTAAAATAACTGACTGCTAGAATTCGGATTCCCTGATTTAACTTCTAAAGGAAAATCACAAATGGTTAAAACATACAAAAAATAAAAATATTATTAAATTTATAAAATTGTATATTAATTTAAAAACTTACCCGCGTTAAAAATTATTAGGCGTCTTACACATCCATTTAAAATAGTTAAATTGGTATGTATATTTGTACTATTGCCGTGTGTCTGGATAGTGTTGAAGGGCTTTATTAAAAGAGAAGAGGTTATGATGTCCAAATACCTAATGAAGAATATTTTCAATTAAAACAATAAAATTAAAATAAACAAATGTAATTTAATAAAAAAATGAAATAATATTAAATTTAATTATTATTTTTATTAAGTGAAAATATATTTCTATAATTATATGCATTGATATCGTAAAGACGTAAAGCTTTTTTAATTAACTTATGCATTTTGTGTGATCTCTTATGTTAAAATAATCACTTGAAAAATGTATTTGAAAGAAAAATAATTTTTATTACCTTTACTAAAATAAGATTACAATAATTTGTAAAATGATTGACCCCAATTGCTTAGAGATGTGTCTTTTAAAGTAAAGCCAAGGGCGGTGCCGCTATCATAATTAAGAATACAATTAAACACTATGAGGAAAAAAAATATATAACTGAATGGCTCCAACAATCCCTAACAATAAGAATGAAACAATTAGTTAAATTCAAATTCAAATTTAAATTCAAACCCAGAACTATTTGACATGAAAATATGTTAAATGATTATAATATTTAAAATTTAAATTTATAATAAAAGCCATAACTATGACAATTATTGGGGATTGAAGGAGACAATAAAAGTATGTCTTCTGCTGAAATTATAAATTTTATTTATAACGAGACTAGAGTTTCAAGGGCTTTGCCCTCTTCATCAGTCTATTACAATTGATTGAAAGGCTTTGCATTCATACATTAATTCCTGTGAACCAATTGTAATAGACTGATGAAGAGGGCTAAGCCCTCGAAACTATAGTCTCGTTGTAAATAAAATTTATAATTCCAGCAGAAGACACAATCTTCTATTGTCTCCTTCAATATATAAAAATTATACTACCCTGGGCACAAAAACTTTCAATTTAATTATTTGAGACTTCAATTAGTGGTAGGTAACGAGAGGAGAATAGGGAGGGGTTTGAACCCCCCAATGATTTGAAAAATAAAAGAATAACATTTATTATATTCAAACGCCTCCCAATCGATCACAATCCCAAAGTCGAAAATATTAGGCTTGTGAACGATTGGGAGGCGTTTGAATATAGTTTAATAATAGTCCGACCACTACAGATCTGCAAAAATGAACGAGGGAGAGATTAAAGATTAAATAAAAATGAAATTCCAAATTCATATAGACATTAGGTATTAGCTTATGTTCGGGGATATGTGGCTAAGGGCCAGTTGTATGTCGGTTGGTAAACTCTTTTTAAACGTTGACAAAGGGTAAAAACTTATAATTCACCTTGTGCCTGACGGGATGGTCAATCAGATGAAAGTGCCTGTCATCTGATTGGCCATCCCGCCGGCCACCAGGTGAATTATAAGGTTTTACCCTTTGTCAACGTTTAAAAGAGTTTACCAACCGACATACAACTGGCCCTAAGAGGATGAGCTAAGGCTCTTATGAAACCATCGCAGCGCACATGCGAAGATTCCGGGTTCCAACCCCGGCTAATCCTTTTATCTATAATAAAAAAATATTTTCTTCGTTCCCTAATTTAATAACATTTATTGTGTATTCATATAATACATTTATTTATTTATTTAAATCATTTAATATATAAAATGTATATATTTAAAATAACCAAGTAAATGAATTTTCACACCGAAGATATGACTATGAGCAGGGCCGGACTAAGAGAAAATTTTACTACAAACATGAAATACTTTAGCCCCCCTCCACCCTCTATTTGTATAATTGTCTCTATGAAAATATTTAATTTCTTAGTGTTTCTTTCTAAATCTAATAAATTCGCATTTTGGGAGGTTAGGTTTTGCATTTTTAGTCTTTTTTTTAATGATATTGATGTGAGAAGGAGATACACCAGAAAGAGTCCATCCCTAAAGGCCTGTATGGGCTGGTCCCCTCCATCGTGAAAAGAACAGAGTAGAAGGAAAAGAAGCCGGGATCACGAGCCAAATCTCAGAAAGTTAGATATAGTCCAATTTACTAAGTTTTTAGGGGCTTCGAGCAGTGGTAAATTCTCCGCGCGATAAATTATGTTAAATTTATCTCCCACTTCAAGTCTACTAGTAACAATGAAAAATTTAGAGTAATATTTCAATATAAGAATCCAGAATGAAATAGATATATTACCTTAACAGCCTACTTCTCGTGATTGTTCCTGTGATGCTGTCTGCACAGGAAGATACACTCGCGCACAATAAAAGATATACTCGCGTTACATTTCGATTTCGAAGGAATAAGGATTTGAGATTACACGGATTAAATGTGGCTAGGATTAGGGATAGGACATGATTTTCTTGTTAAAAGAATCACATGGCCAGCCCTGAAGCTTTACTCTACAACAAAGAAGTTCACACCTACCCGTTACCCAGATATTAATATTTTATACAACATCTCGAACTAATTTCAAAAATGTAACTTGTAATCCGGGAATGGAATTATTATTCGGAATCTCTAAATTTTTTTAAATAATAATTTGTGCGAATTTTTATCCCAACAACAATTTAATTTAGAAAAGAATATGCACTTAACCATTGTATTTATTACTTTAAATTATTATACTAGAATTTTCTTAGAGAGAAAGTGGTGGAAAGATTCCCTTGTATTTTCAGTCGAATATAAATATTTCAAATTTCATTTATAATAATTAACTATTATTTCCATAAATTTTGAATGAATTTTAGTTATGAATTTAAACAAGTATTTTTGTATGATATTTTTTAAATTGCATACCTTTTAACCCTTTCTACTAAAAGGGAAATTATTTGTAATTGTGATAGTATATATTTGAGTTTTCGAAATTGATTATCATTAATGGGAATGTGTAGTGTTTGTAAAAAATTATGCAAATGTATTTATTATATATGATTATGCCTCAATAGTTTAGTTATTGAGACATAGACAGCTGTTTAGCGAGAACAGGGGGCACCACGAGTAGGCAGCTGACACCACCCCCCACATGGATAGATAAATAAATAATAATTAAAGGAATATAATTTTGATCGCAAATTACTTAATATACTCATAGAGTGATAATTTAAAAATTTAAAATATTTTCTTTATTTTCAAATTTCTAATAGGTACACTCAGAAATACAGTTTGAAATTTGCAAGATAAAAATTATATTCAAACTATCTCTCAAGGCTAGACGTATTTTGAAACAAATAGGAGACACGGTATTTGTAGCAAAATACGTCTACACTTGAGATAAAATGTCTCGTAAATTGTTGAAAGACTTTTTCCGAAACAAATACAATGTCTCCAATACTGCAATTTGTTTCGAATCAAAGCCCCTAAACATTCGACATTTTGTATATAAATTTAGAAAGAAACATACAAAATTTGTAAATTTGAGTGTAGTAGTTGAGGATGAGAGAAAGTTTGATCGAAATTGACTCATGCTTAGATTAGAAACAGAAAATACTTTGAAGTTAAGTCGGGAATAATGAAATATAAGGGAATTAAATTTAAAAATGAAGTATTTATTTATTTAGTATTGAATGTTATTTTTTAACCAAAATTGAAATTTTATTATCTATCCATGTGAAATAATTTTATTAAACTGAAAATATAAAGGGGAAATTGCCTCCAACAAATATCTCAAATTAAATTTAGAAAAACATGAAAAGATTACAAAATTGTATATACCTATACAATTTTTAGTTTTAATTAATTAATTAATTAATTTATACCTACTAAATCTAAATGTTAATATTAGTAGGACGAGCACCTAGTTGAAAAAGAAAAAAAATAATATTAGTAAAATAATATAGTGAATTTGAAGTATTTTTTATATAAATATTTGCAATAAAATTATATTTAAAATATCATTTATTTTATTTTGTCTTTTTAAAAAATCGAAAAACGTAAATTCAAAATTTTGGAATATTTTGAATATTATTATTAAAATACAGTATTAAATAGATATCTTACCTTAACAGCCAAAGTCTCTTCCATGGTGCTGGGATGGTGTTTTCACAGGAACACACTCACGCTTCGTGCACAATAAAAACTATACTCGCGATTCGATACGAGCTGAGAAAAAGTAAGGAATTTAAGGAAAAATGGAACGATGATTTGACTTTCCAAAAAATAAGAAAATCAAATACTTAATATAAATGTTAGTAGATATTAGTAGGACGAGAACCTACCTGAAAAAGAAAAAAAACATGATATTAGTAAAATTATTTAGTAACTTTAAAGTATTTTTTAAATAAATATTCGCAATAAAATTATATTTAAAATAATTTCGATTTTATTTGATGTCTTTTTAAAAACAAGAAAAAAGTAATTCAATGATTTAGAGTATTTTGAATTTTCTTATAAAAATACAGTATTAAATAGATATATAACCTTGACAGCAGACGTCTCGTATCTGGTCCTGGAATGCTGAGTCCACAGGGACATACACACACACTCCCGCACAAGAATAAATATACTCACGAAACATTTCGGTTTCGAAGCAATAGGGATTTGAGCTAACACGGATTAAATTGGAAGAGGATTAGGATCATCTTTATAGTCCTTGTTTTTAATAAGAGGAAAAAACTAATTAAATAAAAAAACCTCTTTTCCGATAATATTTATTTCCCATTCACCTCTATTCACCCTAATAGGAATAGGAATGATTCTTTGGATAAAAGAATAATTAGCTCACGTAGGCAGGGAGGCAAACCCCTGAAGTAGGTCTGTACTTCTTTACTCTTAAAGAACAATGAAGTTCACACCTACCCCTTACCAAAGTATTAAAAATAATTTAATATAAATAAAATTTTAACTTTTATATATTAAGATTCAAATTGATTAGAAAATTATAAGCTATTTCAAGCTTGAGTTGTTTACCAAAAAAGAATTTAGTCTTTTTGATTTTAAGTCGATTCTTCTACATTTTCAGTAGAGGTTTCCATTAATAGTCAAAACATCAAAAATGGAATTCAATAAGGTTATTCCTCTAGTATTAGATAAGAATCGATCGTTATTTTTGATTTTAAGTCGATTCCTCCATGTCGTCAGCAATGGTTACCAATAATAATCGAAACGTCAAAAACCTAATGTAGAATTGTTATTCCTCAAGTAGTAGATGAGAATCAATCGCTATTTTTGATTTTAAGTCGATTCATCTATGTCTTCAGCAATGGTTACCAATAAAAACCGAAACGTCAAAAATCCAATATAGAATGATTATTCCTCAAGTACTAGATGAGAATCAATCGCTATTTTTGGTTTAAAGTTGATTTCTCTATGTCTTCAGGAATGGTTACTAATAAAAACCGAAACGTCAAAAATCCAATATAGAATGGATATTTCTCAAGTATTAGATGAGAATCAATCGCTATTTTTTATTTTAAGTCGATTCCTCCATGTCTTCAGCAATGGTTACTAATAAAAACCGAAACGTCAAAAATCCAATATAGAATGATTATTCCTCAAGTACTAGATGAGAATCAATCGCTATTTTTGGTTTAAAGTCGATTTCTCTATGTCTTCAGCAATGGTTACTAATAAAAACCGAAACGTCAAAAATCCAATATAGAATGATTATTCCTCAAGTACTAGATGAGAATCAATCGCTATTTTTGGTTTAAAGTCGATTTCTCTATGTCTTCAACAATGGTTACTAATAAAAACCGAAACGTCAAAAATCCAATATAGAATGATTATTCCTCAAGAACTAGATGAGAATCAATCGCTATTTTTGGTTTAAAATCGATTTCTCTATGTCTTCAGCAATGGTTACTAATAAAAACCGAAACGTCAAAAATCCAATATAGAATGATTATTCCTCAAGTACTAGATGAGAATCAATCGCTATTTTTGGTTTAAAATCGATTTCTCTGTCTTCAGCAAAGGTAACGGATAAGAAAACAACGCAGTTGCTATGGTTACTCATAAAAATTCCTCCCAAATTTTTAGCATTTCACAGAGAGAAGCCTATCCATTCTTACTTAAGTTAGGTTAAATGAGGTATATTAAAACGATCAAATGAATAAATTTAAAAATTTTTTTAAAAGTACTATCTTACTTTAGAGTAAAGTACTTTAAAATATAATTTTACTAAAAACTTTATTTAACCTTTTTTGTGGTCCCCAAGGTACTTAATTAGGATATTAAATTTCATCAAAATTGGTTAAGTCATTTTCAAAATATTTAGAAAAAAATAAAAAAGTACCGAAATAAAGTACTAATGTTTGTGGGCCGATATGTACCAAAAACTAATCAGCGCTTCATTTTGTTAAACTAATGGTAGGTTTTCAATTTCATTTCAATCGGTGCAACGGTGTGGAAAAAATCGTGGGCCAAAAAAGCGATAACATCCATCCATACATACATCCATCCATACATCCATCCATACGCACGCACTAAATGAAAAAATCGCCCTTTTTTGGCCTCTCGACGAGACCCCATGTAATTTTTGACAAAACCGTCACGTGTTAAAATTCAACCTATATGAATACTACAATTTGTGACTTTAATTGAGTCCATGGGTTCCGTAGTCTTTACCTGAGGACCCTTTGAAGCCACGCTTGCCCCGAGAGCGATTGCAATACTTTACCCATGCTTTGCATTGGATAAAGTAAAAAAAAACATGATGTTAGTAAAATTATATAATTAATTTAAAGTTATTTTTTATAGAAATATTAGCAATTAAATTATAAAATTTAAAATATTATCTATTTTATTTATTTATTTTTTTAAACTTGAAAAAATTAATATCAAAAAATGTATAGTTTTTCTTAATTATTTAATTAAAAGAATCCAGAATTAAATAGATTGCTTAGCTTAACAACCAACGTCTCGTTCCTGGCCCACGAATTCTCTGTCCCAGAGGAACACACTCAATTCGCGCACAAGTAAAAAAATATTCGCGATTCGATTCGATATGGAAAGAGTGGGAAATTAAACGGAAAATTGACACAAGATGGAAAAGATAAAAGGATTTGATTTTCCAGGAAATAAGAAAATCAAATACTTAATCTAAATGTTAGTATTAGTAGGGCGGCCACCTACCTGAAAAAGAAAAAAAAACATGATATTAGTAAAATTATATAGTGAATTTATATATAAATATTGCTAATAAAATTATGTCTTACTTTGTGAAAAAATCAAAAAAAGTAACTTTCAAAATTTAGAGTATTTCTTATATATTTAATAATATGAATATATTATTATAAAGATATCTTACCTTAAGAGCTAACGTCTCATGTCTGGTCCTGGAATGTTAACTCCACAGGAACACACACACATACACTCGGGCACAAGAATAAATATACCCACGATACATTTCGATTTAGAAGGAAAAAGATTTGTGAACACACGGATTAAATTTGGATAAGATTAGCGATAGGACATGAGTTTTTCTAATTCGATGCTTATAATTAATAATAGAGATGAAGGGTTGTTTAGGGGGAAAAGGTTGTTTATTAGTGAGGGATGGAGTCATCTGAGAGGGTGGATGAAGATGGGGAGGCCATATTGTAATATTCACCATCGATGTTTCATTCGTCAATGCCTGAGACTCACTGCCCAATCTCTCTATCGATTTCCTCCTTATATACCTTACTGTTCCTATCTCCCCCTTTATACCCCACCACTGCCCCTCCCCCTTATATACCCATCCCAGTGTCCCTATCTCCCCCTCAAATACCCCTTCATTGTCCCTATCACTCTCCCCCTTTTATACCCTTTGAGAGCAATTAGCCCAAGCTATTCTTAGCTTATCTTCCGAGATAATCTTACTCGGATTAGCAATGTACGTCATACTAATTTCACTAATCACCACTAATTACTTAACAGTGATTACAGCACACCATTCGACTTTCTCTGATCACTACTAAATAGTTAACCGTGTTTAAAGCATAATACTCGACTTTCACTTATCACTACTACTATTTAAGTGATAGTCGAATTTTATCCACTAAACACGACTAAATAATTAGCAGATGTCAGTTTTGTTATAATTTATTTATTTTAAGTTAACCACCCCCATAAAATGAACTATTACTTAATTTTGCAGGAGTCGGAGTAGTAAACTAAAATTATCAGGAGTCGGAGTCGAGTCTTTATTTACCGACTCTGCAGCCCTGGGGGAAACTGTTCGGAAAGATTTCATAATAATTAACTGCAATAATACTTTTTCTTCTCTCTAAATCAGCGTTTATAAAAATGTTGTCGTAAAGCAAAATGTTGGAGTCCCGAAAATATAATTCAGATACATAAATTAAAAAAAATATATGTCATAAATATGATATATTATTACATTTTATGTACAACTCAATTATAAAATCGTAATACCTACTGGCCAAGAATAAATTATATTCTACCTATTTACATATTGAAAGATTTCATTAAACGCATCATATAAGCCACGGGTGAACAATCCATCGGTTGAGGGTTGGTCGATCACCAAATCGAATAAAAAAAATCAGATGACAAAAATAATCTAATTTCCTACCTTTATATTCAAATTGGCGGAAAAGTTACAAAAGATTGAGCACCCTGATATAAGCGGTATCGCATTGAATTTTTAGTATTAACTTATTTCATAATCAAAATATGCCGCAAAAGTACAGTATATAACGCCCTATATAAATGATTTTATGCATGTTATAAAAATTTCGATAGGCGCTTTGATCTTTACTGAGAGGGCGCCAATTCGGTTCATTCAAAAGTACAAAATAATGTAATACAGTCAAAAAGCGTGGGACACTTTGTAGAAATTAATTAACGTAGTGTTTTGATATTTCTAGATCAAACATTTCGGTAACAAAAAAAAAATGTCAAAATCTTAAAATTTGTGGACATTGTACCGATTCTTGAAAAAGTTTTCATTTTTCCTTCAATTTTTAGGATTCTTTTCAGAAGTAAAATGGGATCAGTTTAGTGTCGGTACATAGTCTGTCTGTCCGTATTTCAGGGCAATGAAGGCCATATACTATATAAGATAAAAATTCTAAATTTTCAAGTTACCTACCATATATGTATTTATTTTCTCCAGAAATCGAAAATCGGATTAAAATTTTATAGAATGATCATTTTGAGGAATGTTGAAATATTTGTTGGTTCGGAAATAAAGTAAATATTTTATTAAGGGCTTGGGGGTTTATATATTATGCTGATTGTTTTTAATTTATTTTACTTTGAAATAACGGTGTGAGAGCCCCAAATTGGCAATTTTTAGGTGAATTTTATACATAACGGCGTTTCTAAATAGCTTAATTTAAAATTATGAAAAAATCTGACAAATTCTCTAATTCTCTTCTTATCAACGACAAATAAGAACGAAACCCATAACTAAAGTTTATTGGAAATTATAAGGTACGGAATCCTCAATATGCGGTCCGACTTGCACTTGTAAGCTTACTTATTTTGATGACTTGATCGACTTTTTTTATTAAAGATTAGAAGAAAAATAAAAAAAAGCTTTTATTGAGAAAAAAGTTAATTTTTTTGTTCACTATTTTAACCTTTCTGAAGAAAATAAATACATATAGGTACTTGAAAATTTAGAATTTTTATATTATATGAGCTTTTCCTGCGTGTCTTCGGCACGCCCTCGAAAGTTCGGCCCTCCGGACTAGTGCCCTTGGCGGGCGGCGTCTCAGTCCAAAAATTTTATTCCTCTTAAAAAACTATACTCCAAATGTATACCTGTATACTCCCGAAAATACATAGTCTCTTAATGTTTCGCCTCATTTTCGTCCTGACACAGCTACAGAAATGAGGCTCTAGATATGAATCTCGAAGTATTTTTTTTTTTTTATAATCTACTGCATTGTGATATTTTTTGTGTGGAAATATGTAGATTTAATTAAATAAGTGGAATTGTGTGAGGAGAAGAATTATATTTTATCATTTTTTTAAAATTTGGGATCGATAATCGATATAAGGCTCCAAATATTTAAAAGAGATCATGTGTTGTTTTTATGACAGGCTGCTCCATCCAGTATTGCCATGAGAAACTCATATGGGAATCCGTGTCTTAAGTTGTTTAATTTTGTAAAAATCAAAAAATAAGAATAACAAAAATTTGATTTTTAAAAAATTATAAAAAATTGGCAAATTATTAAAAAATAAACAAATAATATATAAATCAAATAAGATGTGCAAAGAAAAGCGAATTGAATATTTAATTTTTGAGTGGTGGGGGGGGGAGGAGTAGGAATAATTATCAATATATTTAATGTTTCTTAATTATCATCTTAAAATCATTTGGAGTCTTTCATTTCAAAATTCGAGTCTAAATTACGATTATATTTCAAATTTGCTGCAAATATACCGATGGCGCTCCCTGTCGGCACCATTACGTAAGCGTTGCGGCAAATTAATCTAGGCAAATATATATAGTATAGTTTACGGATTTCACTGCCCTGACATACGGACAGACAGACCATGAAAATAATTTATCATAATCCAAGTATCTTTTCTTCTTTATTTTCTAGATTATTTTTATTTACTATCAAAATATTAATTTCCTATTACTTTGTTTCCATTTTTTACTAGTAGTATGTTGTCTATAATTGAAGGCGAAGCAGCCAAGTAAACATATAATCCAAGTTTCTTATATGAGAAGCTTCTCAAAGAAGAAATGTGCTTCTTTTTTTTCATTCGAATCTTAATATATTATTTTTGTTTTATATATGGTAGATTACTTAATATGCTTATCCCTGTTGAATGGAAGCAAATACTTGCTTCCATGACTGGGAGGTTTTTTTACGGAGTGAGCTTGTTAGCCTCACGTCCAACCCCTTTTAGTCGCCTTTTACGACAAGCAGAGGATACTATGGACCTATTCTAACCCCGGTCCATAGGGGTAAGAGAATCCGGGAAAAATTGGTTCATTAAAAAGTGGGATACAAAATTTTATAAGGATAGATTTTCGTCTAACAAACAATAAAGAAAGAGTTGATTGTGCGAAAGTCTCTTATCATGAAGCCCTTCACTTGCTGAGTTCACAATATTTTGTATATAAGTCACGTTTAATGGCTTAACCGTTAAAAGTTGACTTAAAAAGCAACGATAAATAATGGACACAAAGAGAAACAAAGAGGCTGTCCTCTGCTTGATGCAAATAAACATACACACATTTATATCGTGGTGATATATCTGTATATATATATATACAGATATATCACCTCGATATATATGTGTGTATTTTTATTTGGACCAAGCAGAGGACAACCTCTTTGTTTCTCTTTGTGAATCAACAACTCTGCTACTCTCGGCAAAACAAAAACTTTTCAATCGATAAATAATGGGCTCTGATTATTTCGAATTGTTGTATGTTCGCTCAAGGATTAATATGATTAGTATCAAATATTATAGAGGGTGTTTTTGAAAGTGAATCTTTCATTTGAATCGACAATAGAAAGTAGGGGTTAAAATAAATCGTTTCACAAATGATCACCCCAACAATAAACCATCAAGAAACTACCATAACAAACTAATGATTATTTGATACATGAATTATATTTTATTCGAAGCAGCCAAGTAAACATGTAATCCAAGTTTCTTATACTAGAAGCTTCTCAAAGAAGAATAGTGCTTCTTTTTTTTCTTCAGAATCTTAATTTACCATTTCGTTTTATATAAATATCTTAATATTCTTCTTCCTGTTGAATGGAAGCAAATGATTGCTTACATGACTGCGAGATTTTTTACGGAGTGAGCTTATTAGCCAACCTCTTTTGGTCGCCTTTTACGACAAGCAGAGGATACTATGGACCTATTCTACCCCGGTCCATAGGGGTCTTAGAGTGCAATACTTTTTTACAATTAGCTTCGCAGCCAGTAAACATATAATAATAAGACGCTTTAAAATAGAAAATCATACAATATTTTAATTTTTTATTTTCTTATTTTAATAATCTAAAGTTTTTTTTTTATAAAATGGAAGTATGGATAAAAATGTTACTCCAAAATGGGAAGATATAGAATTGGAAAGTGGATTATTCTGTGAAGAGGTCTATTTGGAGATAAGAGCTTTTTCAAAAAGAATTATCAAAGGTAGGGTCTTTAAAACGGGAATGTCCGGTTAAAAAGCTTGAATTCGTTTTTTAATACTTCACTATGGTAAAATGAAGTGAAAGAAAAAAACATAGATAGAAAATAGAAGAGCATGAGATAAAAGGGAAAGGAAATAATTGTAGTAAAAGGGAGCAGGACAAGGACAGGTCTGGCTCCAGTAATAAGGGTTCCGTACTTATATTATTAGGTGGATAGCCCGCTGGTCCATGAGTTCAAAGGCTGACATGAACCAGAAAAATTATTATTATCTTCCAAAATATTTGAGATATCAAATTCGTTCTTAATTGTCATTGATAAGGAGAGACATTCTCAAAACACCATCAGGTAAAATAAATCACCTAATATGACACTTTAGGGCTCTCTCACAATGCCATAAAAAATAATAATAAAAAATAAATTAAAAAAAACAATCTTGAAAACATTGTTACAGAGATACCTCATATCCCAAGATAAAACAATATTATTTATTTTAGATTATCTCTACCTACGTAAAAATTAGGCCAAATTCTGGATTTGGCTCTTTGAAGGTCCATAGATGATATCAGAAAGGTGTGGTATATTATGAGCTTCTAAAACTAGGTGAAACCGTTTAATACCTACTGATCGCTACCGACAATAAATAATGTCCCTAGTTGTTTCAAACTATATAGTAACTACAATATATAGTGCCTATATAGATTCTCAAAATCTACATGGGAACAATATAGTTACTATATAGTGCCTATATAGATTCTCAAAATCTGTATAGAGACAATATAGTTACTATATAGTTTGAAACATTGTGCTACTAGGGGTCTTTTGTAAACTCAAACTCCTGATGATGGGCTAAAAACCCGAAATATGTATAGAGTATTTAAAATAAAACTCCAAAAATATAATTTAAAAAAAATGTATTTTTATTTTTACTTGTGAAACACCACTATAACCTTTTCTAAAAAATTCCTGTGTTTAATATGTTTCACTATAAACCAACACCGCTTTCCCTAAATGTTAATAAATAGTCAATTTGAATCACGATTTGGTCTTATAACGACCAGAATGGGCCACAAGACATGACGAATGTAAACAAACAAACCGCCTGTCAAGAAAGTTTCCACTCGGGATCGGCTCCTCAGTAAAATAAATATATATTCTATGATCTAAGATTTAAATTGAGGCGTTGTTTGCAAAAGCAGCACTTGTCAAAAAAAAAACTTTCGAATAGAAAAAACTGTTTATAGCGGGCTAGACAGTAAATTGCGATATGTTAAATGTTAAGCGATCTTACTTTGGATTACTGGTTCTTCAGAGGAAATTTTTTACTCAAGGGACATCGATATCGGTATCAAAGAGGATTGGATATAGAGGCAGGCAGGCTATGTATCGACAAAAATGCCATCTGGTGATCGTGACCGGATAATCAAAATTTTTCATTCTTTTTTTATGGCCAATAATGTTTTATAGTAGAAAGTAAATTATATTTTAAATCAAATAATAAATATCTCTGAAAATATATTTGTGGTTATTGATAATTTTGGAACATTTTGTACAATTTGTAAAAACTGTTTATACTCCATAAATCATTTCATGATCGGTCATGGTCACTAGAGGCGCCAAAACTCGCATGCTCTTTTTTAATATAGTGTCTTAAGGGAGCCTTCCTCTCTATCTCATCCTCTTTGAGTGGTACCTTGGCGTAATATTATATGAGATTTTCATAAAAAAATGACAAATGGGGTTGTTGAAAAGACCGTCTCCATTGGCCTTTATCTTTTTCTTGTTTTAATTTAATTAGAAATATTTACAACCAGCTTCAAGGCCCGCCAAAGGCGGGCCTTTTGCTAGCCATGGGTCTTCGCCCCCTGGACTCCCACGTGGCTGCTTTATTGATGTTTTATTAGTTACAGAAAATAAATATAATTGTTTTATTATAAAGTCTTAAATAGATATAATTTGAGATTCTATTTAACAGCAATATACACTCATAACAAATAAGATGAAACAAATATTTAAAATGTATTAAAAATCCACTTGTTATCATTAAGGGGAAAATAAAAATAGTTATATTATATGTAGGTATTATTATAGATAAGAAGACTTGAAAATTACAATTATTATTTATTTTGCTAGACACAAAAGTATATACAATACAATCTATTTATAAAAAATTCTCTTATTCTCAAGCTTGAGTTGTTTATCATAAAAGAATTAAGTATTATTGATTTTAAGTCGATTCTTCCACGTTTTAGTAGAGCTTGCCATTAATAGTCAAAACATCAAAAATGAAATGCAATAAGGTTATTCCTCTAGTATTAGATAAGAATCTATCGTTATTTTAGATTTTAAGTCGATTCCTCCATGTCTTCAGCAATGTTTACAAATAATAATCGAAGTGGTCAAAAATCTAATTTAGAATTATTTTTCCTCAAGTATTAGATGAGAATCGATTGCTATTTTTGATTTTAAGTCGATTCCTCCTCCTCCATGTCTTCACTAATGGCTACCAATAAAAACCGAAATGTCAAAAATCGAATGTAGAATGGTTATTCCTCGACTGTTAAATGAGAATCGATCATTATTTTTGAATTAAAGTCAACATGAACTGCAAATTGCAAGTGATATCTGATTAATAATAAAGAAATAAACATATTAATATTTCAAATCAATTTGGATAAAGTTTAGTTTATTTTTTAATTTTTGTTTTTAAATGTACTTTAAAAAAATAGATAGTTTTTTTAAATCTTTGTTGCATTATTAAATTCTTCTTCAACGATAATGTGGTTAGAACTCTATTATCTATGCTATTAAGAATGAATGACACTAAAAAATGTGACAAACAGGACCGCCAACACATGTTTAGTTTGCTAGTTTAGTTCTTTTATTGTTTGGCAAGCTATGTTGGCTAACCTAAATTTTTTTCGTTTTTCCTGAATTTTCCAATTTTCCGGGCAACTTTTCCAATTTTTTTTTTACGTATTAACCTGAATTGGACTATTACGAACATTTAAAAAAATTAGCCAAATCGGTCAAGGCATTTGAGAGATCTGCGCTTACAAAGAAAAAGAAATTCATTTTTATTATATAGATTTACACAATATTATTATCAGTTAATTATTTAGTAATATATTTAAATTTTGTGGAGGAGGGAGGGAATACTTTTTCCTACCCCTCAAGCTTGGCACAGAAACTTTGAATAATCGGGAATCTAATGCTTGGCCTTTTTCTATGGAAAAGTCCTGTGCAACCACAGCATTTTTTTGTTCAAGTACCGAGATTTGTTTCTATTTCGTATGCACGCCCTTTTCTAGAAGAGTCGACTTAACTAGAAGCCTCGTTAAGGCTTGCAGACATGAATAAAGATGAGTGGAGAGTCAAATTGTTTAACCAATCAGGATTGACACCATTTCTTCTGATTTCGCTTAATTTCTCTAAAAGGACCAATCCTAATTTTCCCCACCCTATTTTCACGCCAACCAGAAAGGTGTTGTTTTTATAATTGAATTCTTGAAATCCATTCAAACTGTCTTATTAGAAATGTATTTCTCAACAAGTAAACTCTAATTGAATTTTCTTCTTCATTTACCTATACAATGGATTGCGTTAAGAATAAACTTGTTAATTGAATACTTGAACTTTTCAAAGTTAATTAATATAAACAAAAGAAAAAAACGTTTTATCTCTTGCTTTTTATCATAATCATTTTAAAAAGTTGATATATAATTATATATATAAGATTAAATATTAACAAAGTGTGGAATTAAAAATGTTTCAGTTCAAAAGATTAAAATTAAAAAGTTAAAACTGGAATTAATAGAAAAAAGAATGAAGTATATAAAATTACTCAAAAGGCTTATATACAAAATGTAAATTAATAAATAATCTCTAAAACGAGGTTAAAAAAGCCACACTCAACAATATTAGTGTCGTAGCAAAGCTGCTTTCGCTGTATTTCGATACAAATATATATAGTTTATGAATATAATTGAATGTTTTAAGTCTCTTTTTTGTCTACTCTTCTGAAATCTCTTGATTTTCTATACAAATTTTAAAGCTTAATAACAATATTTGTCTTTTATATTAATTATTTAAAATAATAATAATTTTATTTCGTTCATGGTAAACGTTCTGAGCATATTCAGGGCCTTTTTGGGCAATGTTATCAACGTTAAAAAAAATTTCCTCCAAAAATTAAAAAAAAACAAGTTTTTTTTTGAAAATTTTATTTTTACCGTTGAAATAACTGAACACCGAAATTCTGAACATGTTTTGAAAACACGTTTTTTTGGGGAAATTTTATTTTTACCGTTGACAACACTGCGCACCAAAATTCTGAACATGTTTGGAACGTCTACGACGAACGAATCTAATTTAATATTAACGAAAAAAAGTAAATGATAATAATATAAAAAATAATTAAGATTAATTATAAATATCAATGTTCAGGATTCCAGTTGCCACGAGACAGTATTAATAATGGCATTTTTCTAAATAAAGGAGTAAATTCCTCTTAAAAAATCCGACGTTTCGAATGATTGTCCTTCCTTCTTCATGGTTTAAATGGTCGATATAGGAACCTACCTTATTATTATTAATTGCGTTTAATTTCATAACTTTGTGCATTAGGGTGAGTTGAAAAAACGTTGCAAGAACGTAAAAAAGTATATTATTGATCAGAATTAATTTATTTAGGTTCTTTAAACCATAAAACAAGCATAAAAAAACTAATGTGTTTATTTTAAAAATTTTAACTAATAGAAAAAAATTACAAAAATATAGGGATTTTTGCAATTTTTCAAGTTTAAAGTTCGGTGCGCAAGCGAGAAGATGTTAACCGATATTATTATTTTTTTATGCCGTTTTTCATCTTATTACAATAGACAACTTTTCTGCACTAAAGTGTTTTCGAAAAAAAAATTTCAGTTTTTTCGACCCACCCTATTGTGCTTTGATGATGGTAGGAGTGGGTCAAAACGTTGAAAAAAATAATTACAGTTTATTTCAATATTATTCAATACTGGCTGCAAGTAAATTCGACCAATTCACCTGAAGTCAAAGTCTAAAATATTAATATATTGATTTTAACTAAAGCCAGGTACTATGTAAATAATAGTCTATGAAAGCTGTCCGCCTGTATCTATGCAACCGAATGGACGCCTCTGGTTCGTACTAGCCTACCCTATAGGCGTCCTTGTTAAATGAATATTTATCATAATGTTTAAAATTTGACGGCCATCTTCCATGAACTCATTTCATATTTTTCTAATTACTTTATGCACACACCTTAAGTATTATTATTAACTAGATTTTTTATATTACTTGTGTGGTATTCATAGTGAATCTCTATCTCAAATAGCATGTGTTCCAGCGATGTAAGTTTCTCATCTAATAACATGGGATTTTTGCCATTGAAAGATCAATTTTTTATTCCGGCCAAAGTAATCGAAAAAAAAATTTGAAACTCTGTAGACATTATCCTTATATTTGTAGTTATCTCTCAAAATTTTTACAGATTTTTAGCTATTATAATTTTTGGAGTCTATAACTTAGTAACACTAAGATATATAGCAGTATTTTATCTAGCTGAAACTCCAAAATCATAATAGGTAAAAATCTGTAATAATTCTCAAGAGTAGCTAGTATTATAAGGATAAAGACTAGAAGTTTCAAATTTTTTGACAGTTAATTTCACCGGAATAAAAAAATTGATTTTTAATGCCAAAACCTCATGTTATTTAGATGAGAAACTTACATCATAAGGGTATAGGTTATAATTGAGATAGAGACTTAAACTTGGGAAATATTTTTTTTATTATTTATTTCGAACCATTTGAGCCCTTATCCGCGTAAAAATTCGAAAATACCCAAAATATGGACCACACTAGTGTGGACATATCAGAACGGTATATAATCATTTGTGTCAAAATTCAAAATCAAGTTCACTGGGTTGGAAATAAATAAAAAATAACAATAATTCCGTTTAGCATATTGTATCAAAGACAAATTAGTTTTCTTTAAAAAGAAGCCGGCCTGTGAGACATTTATTGTTGGGGTAAGGAGGAGGAGCGTATTTTCCGCTCGTTTCCCTTTCAGGCCCTTTTGTTTTCGCTCGCACTTTTGGAACATCCCTTTATTAGCAATATGAATCATTTTTGAAGAAAAAAACGAGCCAATCAATCTCTCGCCCCATGTTAAATGTCTCAATTTATTTCTACTCGATATAATACATTTCCTTAAAAGTTTAAATTTATTGTCACTATTTATATCAGCATCCATCTGTTACGCTAATGACTTGAATAAAGAGATAAGATGCTTTAGTCAGGATTTCATTACATTGTAATAAGATTGGTTGAATAGCAACTGGAACAAAAGAGGCGGCGGATTTATCTCCGATCTATATTATGTGATCCAGGTGGGTCATAAATTATGCCGCCCATTTCAGAGAGACGCAACCAAGTCTATCAAATTTGGATTGACATCTACTTAAAAAATATAAATTCATAGGTTATTCAAATGGCAATACATCCAATTCTATTTTTACACGGTTTCGAAATAACAACTTCACGGTTGAGAAAAAAATAAAAGTAATCTTGAATTACAAGGATGTCTTTTTTTACAGGATAATAAAAAACAATTCTTTTTAGGGATTTTTTTTTAGGAAATTTCCTCGACCAAAAGTCTATTTCGCTGGATATGTGACTACTTAGATCTTTATAAAAGAAACGCGTAGTCGCGAGTTATTTTATCGTTTCTGGCTAAGAGACTAAAAGAGCTTAAGAATCGAATGAGGTTAAAAAAGTATTAGGATTCATTTTCTAAATGGATAAAAAATAAACTGCAACGGATCGTTGCTAAACTTTATCCAAAGTCATTTGAAATATTAATATGTTTATTCTTTTATTATTAATCATAATTAGTAGAGATTGTTGTAGTTGGTGCAAGGTGAAACATCTTTAATAAAGATAAGAGTAAATAAATATTATATTTAATATTGATTTACTATGAGTTAAGGATACTAGGTCACTTATTTCACTTAATTCAACTCATTTAATGTGAAATAAGTGACCTAGTATCCTTAACTCATAGTAAATCAATATTAAATATAATATTTATTTACTCTTATCTTCATTATTAATCAGATATCACTTGCTATTTGAAGTACATGTTGACTTAAATTCAAAAAAAAGTGATCGATTCTCATCTAATACTCGAGGAATAATCATTCTATATTGGATTTTAAACTTTTCGGTTATTATTGGTAAGCATTGCTGAAGACAATGGAGGAAGCGACTTAAAATCAAAAATAGCCATCGATTCCTATCTAATACTCGAGGAATAACAATTCTAGGAGGAAGCGACTTAAAATTAAAAATAGCCATCGTTTCTCATCTAATACTTGAGGAATAACAATTCTAGGAGGAAGCGACTTAAAGTCGAAAATAGCCATCCATTATCACCTAATACTTGAGGAATAACAATTCTAGGAGGAAGCGACTTAAAATTCATTAACACAAGTTACCTCTCTGTATGTGTAAAAAATATACTAGATTTCAGTCAACAATACAAATTTTTACAATTCTAAATAAGTTTCGATTTCGGTTTCGGCTGAAAATGTCGGTCGGACACTAGTTCGAATCATGGTTAAATGGTTAACATGAAACATCGTTAAAAGAAGGTTGCAGCACAATTGCAATTTTACGCTTTTGGTTGATCCCCAATTTATGAGTAAATCCAACTTATTTTGAATTTTTTTTTACCTAAAAATGTGAAAATATAACTTTATCCCAACCCAACAATGATAATATAGTTTTGTGTCTCAACTATCTATAGACCAATTTCTAATAATGGTCATGAATTAAAAAATATTTTTCAATTTTTTATGATTTTTCCCATTCAGGTGTGACAATCAAAGGGACGGAATTGACATTAGAGTATTTTGATTTGGTAATGTAGGCGAGAGACTGGCTTAAAAATATAGAAGGTTACAATTTTGGTTACAATTCACTAAAAGAAAAACAAAACTAGAAAGATTTTTAAATATATATTTTTTATCCAATAATTTAAAAAATGTTTCACAAAGTACCAACACCAAATTCCTTAAAAACTATTTTTATATGAATTTTATCGGAGGAACGGAAATGACACTAATGAACGACATAATTATCACTTACCTTTATGAAGTCATTTTTCCGTGTTATCATATAAATAAAATTATCACCACTGGTTGCCATTAACAAACCAATTCACCAACTGACAATAGTTTCTCTCTTGACCACTGCAGTGATGGCGTGAGTCAAGTTAAAATCTAAAACTATATTGGGGACGGAATTGACACACTGTCTTTGGACAATTTTAATAATTTTTCTAACAAAATTTTAATAACTAAAAAAACTTTATTAAATTATATAGTCTTCATTCATCTTTTTTTATTTAGGTGATATTTTATTCAGTCATATCTGAACATTTTTCAAGTAAATACACGGGTTTGAAGATTTAAACAACCAAATTGGACAGGGGACGGAATTGACTTTTTGTAGATTATTTGAATTGAAAAAATATGAAATTGAGTAAAATCGGCGTTAAAAAAATTATGAGTGCAACAATAAATGTATACAATTAAAGACTATATTTTTAAAAATGGAAAATTTATCTTAAATTGGAAAAATAAACCTAGTGGACTGTACAACGCAAAATATGTTGGATTTGCTCTTATATGAATTAAATGTGATTGTAACACATTGTCAATAAAGCAGAACTCTATTTACTCTATGATTATTTATTTAAATGGGTTTATTCTTTTTTTGTTTTCAGATCGAAGGCCGATTTCCGTGGCTTAAATCTCTCGCGCCGAACGTGACTGTTCTCGCTGATTCTGTCAATTTAATTGCCGCGCATTTCCGTTGGAAAATGGTCGCTATTGTAACTGTCGGTTAGTATTTCACGTCGCTTCTTTTATTTTCTACCGAGTGGGATTTATGAAAATATTTTTGTTTTCGTATAGAATCTGGCTGGTGGCCGTCGCTCGCCCAGGCCATCTACCATGCCCTGGACCAGGGGGTAGGAAACGCAACCCCCTACATCGCTCTTGATGACGCAGATGCATATTCACCGGCGGTACTCCGTGCTCGCCTTGCACCCCTCATTCATGCCGGCCCAATGCAGGGTGAGTATTTATTTACAATAATCCTTCAATCGTTCCTTTTGTATTATACTAACAAATAAAAAATACTTATTGAAAAACGTTTGATTATTTGTATTTTATTTTATTTTATTCGATATATGGGAGTTATCCTAGTTACAATATACATTTTTATACAATAAATTAACAATTTAACAAAACTAAAATACTAATTTATAATCTTAATTATTTTTGTAGAGAAAAATTTGCGGAATTTAACATAATGTAATGTATTTTTTTTTTTTTTTTTTTATTTAATGACCTCGGAAATGGATCCATTTGGCCAGTTTCTTTTTTTTTTTTTACAATATTTACATTTTTATATTAACATAATTATATACAGTTGCAATATTATTTAACAGTGTTTACATTTTTATATCATATAAATAGTTTGGATGCTATTAATAGTTTAATGATTATCTCTTGAGTCTCGGATTCATGACAGTCAGGATTGAGATAGCTAAATGTATTTATTTTTATTATATTTATATTATTTCATTTAAATTGAGTAAGTAAACAATTATTTTTATAGAGAAATGATTGTGGAATTTAACAGAACAAAATTCACATTAACAGATAGATACATACATACAAGTGAAGCTAATATAAAGAATGTAATAATATAATACAATCTTATTCGACATTTAATCGTAGTGTGAGCAGTATCTCTTGATATCCTCTCACACTACATGAAAAGAAGTCTAATTGTGAGGAGTTTGCCTTTAGCATCACTCTATTCAGCCCTGTATTTTTTGAATAATTAGTATTACAAATGGGGATAAAAAAGGTTTCGACAATGCGACTCTAATACTGAGGTACTTTAAAATTAGTATATTGGAGAATTTCACAACAATAAATCAGACCATTCAACAATTTGCGAAGGAATATCAAGTCATTTTGTAGTCTACGGGATGACAAACTTTGGATATTTAGTTCGGTTCTTAAGAGTCCAGAAGAGGGATAGTTATATGGGGTAAGAGGGTTGTTATTAGGTGATGAGAATTTATATGATATAATTTTTAAAAATTTATTTTGCACTCTTTCAATTATCATTTTTTTGCACGAAATTTTCTCTGGTGAGAGAAGGACTGGTAGAACTTTTAATTGAAAGTGACTGGAAGGCAGTCTAGGGGTAGTGAGGAAAGAAAAAATTAACACATAACCAAATAAGGTGTAATTTATTGACCCTTCCTCCTTTCCCCTCAAACTGACGTTTCGGAGGATTCTTCCCTCCTTCTTCATGGTTTCCTTCATTAACCCCTTGAAACCCTGATTTGAGGGGAGAGGAGGAGGGAGTTCAATGAATTACACCTTATTTGGATGTGTTTTATTTTTTCTTCCCTCACTGCCCCTGGGCTGCCTTCCAATACTTTCAATTATTAGTTTGATTATAATATGGTTGGTTCTTAGGAACTAGGACTTTGAAATAATTGCATGTTAAGTTTTTAAAAGTTACAAAGTTTCGTCGTTTATTTTTCGACTTTTTCAGGCAATTTTTAAGGTTTTCAAGCAATATGTTTGATTTATATATAAAAAATAAATAAATAAAAAAAAAAAAAAGAGAATGCATTGAAGAAGGTAAAAAGTAAATGGAAGTAGAGTAAGAAAAGATAAAAATATACTATTCAGGAGTTCCCAAAATTTTCCGAGTTGCGGCGCCTTTTTTCAATTAAAATTTTTCCATGGCGTCCTATTCTAAGTAAACGTACATATTACTATATATGAAAGCAAATAGCGTATTTGGTCTCTCTAAATACTCTTGAATTAGAATCAACAAAAGTATTTTCAGAATATTTAATAGTTTAATTTTCTATGCAAATCAAAAATTCCCACTCCAGGGGGGAGCCTTTGTATACATTTCAGATTTTTTCAAGGGTGTCAAAGTTACATTTTTCGGTTTATATCAAAACAAACACCCTATTTGATCTCCCTAAATATTCTTGAATTACAATCGATACAAATATCTTGGGAATTAATAGTTTATTTTTCTGTAAAAATCAAAAATTCAGACCACATGGATGACCATTTGTATACATTTCAGATTTTTTTCAATGGTGTCAAAGTTAAATTTGTTCGGTTTATATCAAAACAAACACCCCATTTGCTCTCTCTAAATACTCTTTTATTACAATCGATACAAATATCTTAGGAATTAATAGTTTATTTTTCTATGAAAATCAAAAATTCAGACCACAGAGGGGACAATTTTTATACACAAAGAGAAACAAAGAGGTTGTCCTCTGCTTGATGCAAATAAACATACACACATATATATCGAGATGATATATCTGTATATATATATTATTTATTTGTTTGAGACAATAGTTTCGAAGACTTGGTCTTCATCATCAGTCTTTTTAATTATAAATGTTGTTTTTCATGGAGTCAATATCGTATGGATATTGAAAATTTGATGTTCTTCTTCACTGGTGGTCGGCTTAGAATTCTAACAATTGTTAGCTTGTAAGCTGACCACCAGTGAAGGAACATCAAATTTTCCATACGATATTGACTCCATGAAAAACAACATTTGTAATTAAAAGACTGATGATGAAGACAAAGTCTTCGAAACTATAGTCTCAAACAAATAAATAATAATATATATACAGATATATCATCTCGATATATATGTGTGTATGTTTATTTGCATCAAGCAGAGGACAACCTCTTTGTTTCTCTTTGTGAATCAACAACTCTGCTACTCTCGGCAAAACAACAACTTTACAATTTTTATAGATTTCAGATTTTTTCGAGGGTGTAAAAGTTAAATTTTTTCGGTTTATAATCAAAAGAAACACCCCATTTGGTCTCTCTAAATATTCTTTGATAAAAATATCTTGGGAATTAATAGTTAATTTATCTATGAAAAACAAAAATTCAGACCATAGGGGACCCTTTGAATACATTTAGATTTTTTCGAGGGTGTCAAATTTAAATTTTTTCGGTTTATTTTTGAAAAAATTTTAAAATATAAAAATTCTAGGTAGGTTTGACAAAAATTAAAATCAAAATGCTTATTAGCAAGACTCTTATATATTTCGGCTACGAGAGAAAGAGTTTTCGCTTTGAACTCCTGAAGATGGGCTCGTACACCGAAATATATATATAGTCATGCTAATAAGCACCTTGTCTTTTATTTTACCTACCTAGAATTTTTTTTTCAAATTTTCATTACTTTATTTTATTTCTTGTTTTTATAAAAGTTTATAGAAAGAGGATGTGCTACAGTTCATTTAATCCACATTATTTTGAGTTTTTCAAGTTTGGCTGATTTAGGTATTACCCTAAATAGGAGGAACATGTCAAATAGGTTCACCTCACAGAGTAGCCAATTGGCCGGACTACTATTTTTGGCCCTCAGGTTCGATTCCCGAGGGAGTAAACACAACAGTTCGAACATGCAATAAAAAAACATCAATAACATTCAGATTTTCTAGATAATTTACAATTGTTTTAAAATTCAATGCTTGATGCAAATAAACATATCCACATATATATCGAAATTATACTGTATATATATATATATTGACTGATGATGAAGACCAAGACTTCGAAACTATAGTCTCAAACAAATAAATAATAAACCGAATGTTTTCTACATTTGATTCAATCGCGAATCTAATGTAGGGAATTTTTGTCAAATATTGAGTGAAAATAATATATAAGTTCAAATATTATTTTCACTCAATATTTGACAAAAATTCTCTGGATTAGATTCGCGATTGAATCAAATGTAGAAAACATTCGGTTAATTAATGGGAAGCATCTAACATACATGCTAATAGATCTAGCCCTCTGGACTGGGAGATCGAATATATAACATCTGAGATTTCAAATTCACTTGGTGATCCATCCGAATGTCTAGCGGGCTATACGCGAAATGACGTTGGATTGTAGCTAAGTGGATCACATCTTTTTCTCTCTTGGTCCAGACTTAATACTCCGCAGACTCCAATAGCGTAATCCGCAGTAGTCTCGCGAGATAAAAATATCTTTTTCAAATCAGCGCTGTCAAAATAATTCTCGTTGACGTATCAATAATTCTTTGATATATTAATGAGAAAAATTATAAAATTTAAATAAATAATATATATACAGATATATAATTTCGATACATATGTGTGTATGTTTATTTGCATCAAGCAGAGGACAACCTCATTGTTTTTCTTTGTGAATCAACAGCTCTGCTACTCTCGTCAAAAATAAAACTTGTGTTAATAAATAAAACGTTTCGGGATAAATGATCTCTTTATCAATTAAATAAGAATTGATTATTAAAAACACAAGATTTGCTGACATATTTTGAAGAGGCTTTTAACTGCTTCTTGAACTGAAAAATTTGTTCAACAAAAAGTGCCAACTACTAGTACAAAAGTTGGCCTTAAAATCTATTTAGAAGTTTAAAGTGAATTAGTTTTGAAAAAAAGTTTTTTGGTTTGAAACTTTTAGAGCATGCTCTTGCCTTAAAATAATAACTAACCATTTTCCAAGCTACATGGATGGCATGAAATAAAGTTTATTCGAGAAAGATGCATCTATTCAGAACCCTCGCCGTGTATCCATGACAAGATCAGACAATGCGTTTGAAAAACTTCCCTTTTTCGGGTTTTTACCCATCTTTGTTTGGATTAAACTTTTTGTCGAGGCAATTTCATGTGTAAATTGCGCCAGTCTTGTCTGTTCGGTTTCCCTGCATATTTTCCAGCCCAGTGAATTCAGGCTCAAGAGTTGGCCCTCAAGTCTTCTTCTTTGCAGTCGATAACAGGCTTTATTAAATGTCCGGGTGGCTTGATACTTGAGCATTTTTTTCCTCCCTAGACGATCATAACTTGTGGAAATTATTAGGATTATAGAATTTCAGATTGGTTGATGATTATGAATTGATTTCAACATACAGAATTGATATTTTATACAAGAGATAAAAATTCTTTGAACAAAAAAAAAAAAACAACATGTAAATTAAATTTTATATACATATAATTATAAAATAATTAAACTGTGATTCGGTTATTGGTTAAATTTTAATAATTTATACTACTCTATTAAAATATTATAATTTAATTAAAATATCATTATCAACTGAAAATTGAAATCAATATGATTGAATTAGATGTTTTTTATTGGACATAAAATCACCCTGGGGATGGAAGTGTTCCAACTGTCCCAGAAAAACAAAATAAAATACGATTTATACACAAGTCAAGGTCATCTAAGCAATTTATTTTTGAATCATCATTTAAATCTAATTTTAATGACTTCTTTGATTATAAAAATTCTCCAACTACTTCAAAAGAGCCTCTCTTAATACTTAGATATGCTTCTGGGCGGGCAAAGTTTGCTAGATGGCGTGAGATTTGAATTCACTCAAAAATTATCAAATTTTATTTTATTTTAGAAAATACTTTATAATAAAGCAGTAAGGACTCACTTGGTTTGTCCGGTTTCACCCGCTTATGGCTCCGCCTCTTCAGCCCCCCTCCCCCTCTGTGTACTCTATTTACCGTAGACTTTCTGGAAGCTTCTAGAAACTTCGGGAACATTTTTGAATGTTCCACAAGGACAGTCGTTCACAAAACCGAAGGCGGGCTTGGCCGCTGGCTTTAGATATAATGTCTAAAACACGGAGAAAACCATTTTCATGCATTTTTTCTCCGGTAACCACAATCACTACCTCTTAAAAATTTCATTCCGATGTTAAAATATTTCTATTTCCAAAACGAAGAAAATTTTAATCTTAAGATTTCTGATTTTCGAATTTTCAATTCAAAATTTGAGGAAATATCCAGTCTGATTCATTCACGAGTGCAAAAAACTTTCAGAAGTCATTTTTATCAAAAAAATTTATATTGATATAGGTAATATTTAATTTCTTTACAGAACTATAGCTGATTTAAAAACATGTATATATAGTATGCTACAGTTAAAGTATAAAATCTAGTCATTGTATTCATCCACTAGTTAATGTATATCTAAATTAAAAGTTTCAATTGAATATCAAGATGCACAATATATCTAGTAAAAGTATAAATACTTAGATAATGTACACATTGACACTGAGACAATATTAATCGTTATTTTAATCAAATTAATCCTCACAAAGCTACTCAAAACTTGCTCCTTGAGATCGTATGATACTTCCAAATCAATGAGTCACAAGCCTGTACAATCAAATTATTTGAACCAGAATTTCTAAAACTAGAAAGTTCTAAATTCAATGGCACCAGAACGAGCTTTCTATGACTATACATCGTAAAAAGGTATCTAGACAGCTACAATCAAAAATATTGATTGTAAATTACTTGTACCTCGTAAATTCAAGAAATGAGCAAAAACTTGCCGAGGACGGGGTGGAAAACCCCTTGTAAGATGAAAAGAAATGACTATTTTTTTTAATTGTTAAGCTGGCTTATGTAATTTAATTAATTCTACTTCACATAAAAGTGCAGATTCTAAAGTGTTTCTTGTGCATCCTTCTCCAAACAGCTCTGTTTCCTGGGTGAACAATTACTTCATCAATTTGCTTATGGCTTGGTTTCGAGGCGAATTGTGACTTCTCAAACAAGGAAGGTTTTTACAGAGTTATAGCTTGGAAACCATATCTCCAATCCCTATTAGTCGCCTTTTACGACAAGCAGGGGTTACTGTCGACCTATTCTATCCCCGGTCCACATGGGTAATAAACTTATGTACAAGATATTAATTTCAAATTTTAGAAGGCTTAAATTTAAGAACTATTAATTTCTTGAAGCTACAAGTACCATAAGATTTTAACGATACGAACAGAGAGCAAATACTTTACTAGTGAATAAAAGTGTTGCTCTAGTAGTGAATGAAATTATTTTTAATAAATAGTGGGTGCAAGTTTTGTCTGAAAATCCGGGATTTTCGAAAAACTTGTAAGTGTTACAAGCACCTAAAATCAAAAGAAATTTAATTCGGCCACTAATAAGATGCAATTGAGATATTTGCAGACTCGTTCAGCTTCCGAATGATATATCGAAAGAACAATTAAAAACTTGTTTTAAAACATGTCATTTGGTATAAGTATTCTGTGCCAACTTCTGTCCAAGAAGGGTTTGCGTTAGAGTGTTTATGCTTAGGACAAGCGTGCAGCTATCTAATACAAATTTTTATCCAAGTTTCAGCTCATTATCCACAAACCTTCAAGAGCTCTCTTAAAACATTACGATTTTTTTCTTCCTTTTTCATCTAAAAAACAACTTCCTAATTAATTCATCGTTTGATTAGATATGTATATGTTAAAGCTTATTTTTTTGTTAAATTAATGAAAAGCAAATATATTCCTGTGAAACTCCACATTTTTATATATAATTTTTATATATTTGCTTTTCATTTATTAATAATGTTTCATTTAAAACCTACACCGCTTTCCTTAGAAGTAATTTATATTTTTGTGATAAAACTACCATGTTTTCTGCTATCCTTCTGATGCATGAGCATCCAAATTTCAATTTAGTTTTGTGAATTAAATTATTTTGATAATTAAAAGATGTATGATGACTTCGGCCCGGCGTCACCTAGCCCCTGGCGGGGAGCGTCTCGTTCATATCAATTTAATATTTGAATTTTAAAATGATACTGTAAGTATTGAAAGAATGTGCAGAATGAAATTGATTCAACAATAAGGAACAATAAGGAAAGATTTATTTAACACATTGGCTAAGCACGATCACTATCTGACCGATCAGAATCGTTCTAATAATTTAACACTTTGCCATTGACTATGCACTGACCAATCAGATCGTTTGGATCCTACAAACATATATACATACAATATTTTCCATTTTATATATATATATATAAATAAAAATATAATATAATACACTAAAATTAAAATAAAAAAATCGAAAATTACATATGTCCGCAGCAGCAGCATCTTTTTGACTTTTACTTTAATTGATGATCTCAAGCCAAGCCCAAGTCCAATTTCAATTAAAATCTCGATTTTTATTCAACCTCTCTACTTCACTTTAATGAGAATTTCTTGCCCCACTCTTATTCTCCTTTTCGATTTTCGTCTCTATTGAAACGTCATAACCAACATCTTAACAATTAATACGTTATTGGTGAAAATCTCAACAAGAGCGACATCTCTCAGTATTATATAGAATTAATAAATACATAAAGCGGAATAGGGAATTCACCTCTCCTGACATAGATGTCAGGAATGGTGATTTTTATTCTCCCATAAGAACAATGAATTTACTTCCCAGTTAACTATCCCCTGATTTTCGCTGATTGAATTACATTCAACCAAAAGATTTGTTCGAAGATTCAAAAAGATTTCAAAATATCGTAGATTGTATTATTTTTATTTACCAAAAACAAATATATAATTCATGTATTAGTTGTAGAAAAAGGAATTTTTTTAAGTAAAGCTATAGTTTGAACAAATTTTGTAGAGTTGGTGATTTTTCGTAAGCGAACAGTTTGAGCTAGAAAAGTGAAAGTCATCACAGGCATAGCTTTTAATTCAAACTTGTCTGTTATATTTCAGCTCAATAGCTACTAAGACCTACACTAAAAACATTTCGATATTTTTTCAAGTTTCTGCTTTTTTCAAAAAACTCTCAAACTAGAAAATCCAAAATCACCAGTTCTTCGTTCTGGAATACAAACAGAAGGATCTTTATATTACATTCTGTTTTTAAATTATCGTTGAATTGGTAATCCAAATACACAGACAAATATGCTTGAAAATGAATTTTCTTCATGTTTTTTAGACATTCATAAACATGAATAAGCATACATTGAATTGAAAACTTTAGAGAGAATTCAATACTACTACGGGCTGTACCCACCAATGTAATTTAAAATAAGAAATAGAAAAATTTATTCAATACTAGCCTGTAGGGACCGTGCCTTAAACACAGAGACAGGACTACTGCCGAAGGTAACGCTCTCTTGTGTTTATTTATTCAAATAATTTGGGAAATTGGGGCAAATATTGTATTGTATTATGGTATATATCAAAGATAATGCTAGGGGACGTCAGCAAGTCGCTTTGTCTTGGACGTTTAATAAATCATCCCCCAAAGCTTACATTTTCGTCGCCAGTTGGCGCTAAAGTTGTAACACACAATCCCTATATAGTAAACAAATCTTACTGTACGAATGTTAAAGAATTTATGGCAACGCCTAGAAGATATGAAACTTGAATGCCCATCTGGCTTTCAACCTTTTAATTTTGTATTATGTATTTAAAAAAATATGAGAAATAATAATAATTATAAATGAAAAACAACATTGCTATTTTAAATATGAATATTATAATTGTGACTAAAAATATGGCGTGATTTAACACATCATGTTACTTTAAATAGATACGCAACAAATTCCTTCCTTTTTTGAGATCACATATTTTAATCAGATAAACTCAGAATGCACGACGGCGACGTTTCGAGACTTAATTCAGGTTTTGTTCAGAGAGAGTGTTGTAGGTTCTAGGTGAAACATATTTAATAATCTCCTAAAGAAAATCTCTATCAATATTTAATAAAATTAAAATTAAAATTGGACAATTTAAATTACTAGGTAGGTTTCAGAAATAATATCCTAGGAATGTCGAGTAATAAAATATAGAGATTTGGTTTCAATATCGGAAATTCGGGAAAACTTTTATAGTAATAAATGATTTAATAAAGTTAAATGATTAAATGATAAAGTAATATAAGAAAAAAAGAATTTGATTTTTAGGACAAAATCTAGGATTTTAATAGAAATATTTTTACATTGCTGACTGCCCGGAAAGCATGTTAGTTCTCAGGTTAAACTCCTGAGGGGATGAAATCCCTCTGATATCACAATGTAAAAATGTTTCTACTAAGATACTAGATTTTGTTCTAAAAATTAAATTATTTTTTCTCTTAATACTATAAATTGTTAATAATTATTATATTGGTTTTTAACCCGAGCTGATTTTTTGAAAAACATTCCAACTATTTACGAAAAAAATATGCTCAAATCTTTAGTTTTAAAGTAATATAAGTAATTTTACATAGAAAAAAGTGGTGTAGGTTTTAGGTGAAACATGATATTAATTAACAAAGTAAAGTGAATTTACTGTGAAACTACACACCCTTTACTTTATTAATTAATATAAGTAAGTAGATCAAATTTTTAATTTCTAATTTTTTTATTTTGTTTTTTATTTATTTATTTATTTTGAATATTTTAGCATGATTCAACATTTTAATATGTACATTATTTAGACTAGCATTTTCGAAATTTAATGGGAAAATTTTCAACTGTTATTTATTCGTGCATGGAAAAATAAATCATCCAAGCTTAAATAGTTACAATAATATACACATTTAACAAATTTTATTATTAAATACCAAATGTAAATAGGTACAGAGAAAGTTTAAAAGCAACTTTATTATTGTAACGATTTAATGCTGGAATAAAATTAGCAATTATTTAATCTAAGTAAAAAAATTATAACTCAAAAATTTTCTCAGGCCTTGGAATAAAGACGAAGTTTATTTATGCAAATTTTTTTCTCATTTGCTAATACAACTGGAGAGCTTTTCTAATTTTTCATTCGGAATTTTTATTTATAATTATTCAACATAAGAAGTCGGATGGGGAGCTTTCTCTCGAAGCCAAAATTAAAAAAAAATATATATAATTTTTATATATATTTTTGAAGAATATTTTTTTAAGTGTTCAATAAAATTGAGTGGATATTGATGAGGCAGTCCAAAAAAGAAGATAATTTATACTATCTTTTATTCATAAAATGACGTTTCGGAGGCTATTCCCTCTTTCTTCAGGGTTTTGAAAAGTCAGTGAAGGAAATTCAATGCGGAGAAGGGAATGTCGCATTGAATTTTCAAAACCCTGAAGAAGGAGGGAATAGCCTCCGAAACGTCGGTTTATGAATAAAAAGATAGTATAAATTATCTTCGTTTTTTGGACTGCCTCATCAATATCCATTCAATTTCACTTATCAGCCTGTCTTCAAAAATTACTCTCTTTTTCAATAAAATATTTATTTATTATTTATTAAAAAATCTTGCGAAACGGGGTAAGTGTAAACCGAGGGGTGAACCTTGACCTAATATGCTGTACACTTACTTCCACTTGTACTTCCAAATATTTCCAAGTTCTTCCAAATATTTCCAAGTGTTTCCAAATATTTCAAAGTGCTTCCAAATATTTCCAAGTACTTCCAAATATTTTCAAGTACTTCCAAAATACTTCTACAGTATACACCTACTTGCGATTGCGGATCACCCCTCGGTGTAAACTAAATTTTTTTATTTATTTTTTAAGGGAGAATGGTGTGGGTTCTTGGTGAAATATTTTAAATTAATTAAAGGAAATTTTGAAAAAAATTTGAAACTTTTTCAAATATACCTACCTAGTATTTTATATTTTAAATTTTAAAAAGTTTTAAAAAAATTTCTCTACTTTATTTAAAAATTTATTTATTTGTTAGTAGATGCCAGATTTGCCCATTTGCTTCAAACTATCAATTTTAATACAAATGTAATTATGCATTGAATTAAGTACTAAATAGTATTTAATTATTTATTAAAATGAAACACCACCATTGATAAGCAGCTTAAAACTGCCAGGATTTCCAGTGATGCTCTCACAAATGCCGGGAGTTTTCGTGAACGAGAAAAATCAACGAGATCCCTGATCCCCTGGATCTCGGAAAACAACAATCCCTTGTGAATTACTAAATTTTAATCAAAATTCTAGTGGGGTGTCAAACACACCAACAGACACATTCATTCACTAATGAGAAGAAATTTTATCAAAAAACACGACCAACTTATCAAATTCAAGTCTGGATTATTTTTCGACTCCCTCGATTATATACCCCGAGGTCCAAAAGGGTTAAATATTTCGAGGGAAAATATTAATAATTTTGACAAAAATTTAATTCTAATTATTCAAGGGAGATATTTTAATTAATAATTAATTACTAATCACCCTGACATGTAATTAAGATTATTAATGAAAGCTCGGATCTAGTAGATGACATCCATCCTCTCGTGATTCCTTTCTAAAGAATTGAAAAGTAATGAAATTCCATCTATATATAGATGTTAGCCTTCAGCTAGCCAAGCCCCCTAGACCCCCTCCCCAGCCTCCTGAACTCTCCCCTCCTCCAACTTCAACTACTCTCCATCCCACCGACACTCTCCACAACTCCCGTACCTCTCCCCCTATATATAAACTAAAAGTTTCCTCCATAAACGGGTTATGTAATGCAAAAAATAATAATTTTTCAAATCGGTTTAGTATTTCTTGAGATTAACTCTTTCAAACAATACAAACAAACTCTCCAGCTTTATTATAGTAATATGAAATTATTAAGGATTAGTTTAGTTTCGGGGACTTGCAGCTCAGCCGTTTACTTAAGGTCCTGAATTTGAAACCCGGTTGGTCGTTTTGTCTATGACAATATTTTCTTTATTTTATAACAGTATCCTGAATAGCCTTCAAAAGTTCTCATTTTAATATAATATTAATTATTGCTTATTTTAGATCCTTTAAAAGTTTCAAATAGATCCAAAAAGTCGCAAGGTTAACGCTTTACAGGGAAAGTGCATCACGATTTTGGCGCCGACTGGCGACGAAAATATAAGCTTTGGGGGATGATTCTTTAAAAGTCCAAGACAAAGGGACTCGCTCACGGCCCCATAGGCTCCGTCTTAGACCATGAAATATATAGACACGCCCTCTGCTACTCTCCACACAGAGTGAAGTGAGGCCAACATCGCCTACAGATGACGTCACCTTCTCGTATAAATATTTTGGTATATTAATTTAATATTCATTTGCGATTATTGGAATCTAAAAATAAATAATCTAAACTACGATAAATTTATCTCAATGTATAATAATTCCTATAGTGGCCATGCTCTTTCTGGGTGTTCCTACCTACAGATGACGTCACGTTGTCTAGGTGATGTTGGCCTCACCAAATCGACACCAGGGCGTGTCTATATATTTCATGGTCTAAGGGCTCCGTGCACTCTTTTATCTACGATATATACTATAAAAGAATATTTGCCCCAATTTTCCCAAATTATTTGAATAAATAAACACAAGAGAGCGCTACCTTCGACAACAGTGCTGCCTCTATCTATGTTTAACGCACGGCCCCTATAAGTATATTGAAAAAATGTATTCCTAATTCCCAAGAATATACATTTCCATTTAATTTTATATTTAGTCCATTGACAAATTTCATTAATTGTGCACATATTATGTGTAATGAGTGGATGGTTGTTAGCTGAATTGCAAATAGATGAGCATTTAGAAAGGGAGGTTAATCAATCTAGGAAATTAAAATGTTGATAAAGTGAATGTTATTTTTACCATACGAGATCGGTTAATATGAGGGTGAAATCTCTCCACTCTATAAACTGAATGTCATTTTTTTTTTAATATTCATTTATCAATTTAAGCGTTGATAAAATGGGGGAATGAATTTCTAATGGATGGAAAATTGCAAACGACAAGAGAACGATTTTATAGCAATTAAAAAAAGAATTCGTCTGGGCCTATCATTTAGTAAACAATTGAAAATTTCTATTATCCAGGATATAATTATTTGGTTAAAAAATATACAGATTGAGAAAACATTTCAGTTATAAAGATAGAAATTGATAAAATATTATTATAGGGTAGCTAACCGTGCTGCTGCGAGCTTTTATTCGAATGTACTATTCATTTTTAGTAAAATATACTGTAATGGGTTAAAAAATCCAGCCACTTTGTTATTTTTGTATAATAACGTATATAAAATATAAAAATAAAAATAAATTATATTTAAAAAAACTAAAAAACACGCTTCTAAAAAGTACAAAATAATGTAATAATCAAAAAATGTCGGGCGAAGAAACATAAACTTTTTAAATAATTTCGACAAATTGCCCCATGCTTTTTGATTATTAAATTAATTTGTACATTTTAGAAGCGTTTTTTTAGTTTTTTTTAAATATAAATTATTTTTTTACTTTTTAGTCTCAATTATTACTTTACCATACAGGGTATGGTCAAGTATTGTAATCGTGCATGAAAAAAGTGTTTTCTTTGCTTCGTTTTTTCAAAATATCTCAAAACGGTTGGAACTATTTTGATTAAAAAAATTGGGTGAAACCATGACATTTTGGTCTACAAAAAAGCCCTAATAAGTGAACATCGAAAAAATTATATTTTTTGAGATAATAACTGTTTTGTCAAAATGTCTGTTAGTCAGTTAGTACGTGCGTTACCAAATTTTTGTAGACGAACTAGCTCAAAAACTAGTGTGAATATCAAAACCAGATTTCAAATGTAGTTTTTGTGCATTGATATTAAGAGCTGATTAGATTTTGGTGTTTATCGACCCAAAATTAACGGGGGGAAGGGGTTAAAATTTAATATTATAATATTACCAAACTAAAAAAAAACAAGAAAAATGAAATATACTATAATGTTAATCTATAATAAGGAAAATATTTTTTTTCTGTGGACAAAATTTGGGAGGGGAGGGGGTCAAAAAATAAAAATCTATGACATTTGAGCAAACTCAACCAAATTTTGTATACATAATCTGTTGGCCCCCATAAGTCGAAAAATGAAAAAACTAACCGCCAAAAATTGAGAGGGGGCACCATCTACTTATTTTGGTTTTGCCCCTTGGTCGAGAGGGTTGAAAGGGGCCCAGAACCTCCCCCCCCCAAGAATTAATATTAAAAAAAAGATTTTAAATGTTTATCATTATAACTTCATTTATAATTTTACTATAAAAAATACGAAGGCCGGCCTCAAAATTTTTTAGTAAACAATATTACATACCAGTATTGTAATTTTACAACATATTTTTTACTAATACGTAAATAATTAATATAAGAAAAAAGTAAAGTTACAATTTATTTTTGTACATATTTTTGCAATAAGTGAATGTGATTTTACTAATATACCTAATATAGTATTTTTTTTTATTATACCTTGTAAATTTCCATATCTATTTGTATTGTAAACATATAGTAAATTTACAATTTTTTAACAGTGTAGCTAAAAATGATTCACATTTATTTAACATACCTTTTTATAATTATATTGATTGGTTTATTATTTAATTAAGTAAATATAGAAAATTGTAAAATAAAATAAATATTTATCAATCGTTCGACACCCTCTGTACGTGATTTATTTGAATGTACATATTTATTCTATTTTTTTATGTTTTATTTTCCTAACAGAACGGAACTACTAATAAATTGTCTATCTTTTTCTCGCTTGCTCTTTTATTAGATTTTTTTCCAAAAATCGTCTTTTGGCTTTCGTTTCTGACGTTTGTATTTATATCCTCCTCGAACACGGCCGTTGTTTTCTTGACTAGAGTGAATTTCCTCCACTTTCTAGAAACACCAAGTTCAACAGCCATCACTCCCAGGGAGACATTTGCCCTTTGTCAGCCCCTTGCCCTTTGTTCCCATTTCTATTTTATTCCAATTTTCCCCCTAGTTAATTTCAATTAAACAAATCTTCGCTTGTCACCAATGATAACGTTCTATCTAATGCGAAGTTAATTTCTTTTGAATTTAGGCATTTTAATACGAAAATATTTGAAAATACTAATTTGCCGATATTAACAAAGTTTTTAATTTAAAGGGACCGGGGGTTTGATCTGGCTATTTTTTCTTGGTCAAAAATAAAAAAATAAATAAATATATTTTAAGTATTGGCGAAAATCACAATAGGAATTCGAGTGGTGGGGACAAATGAATCGACTGCGCTGCTAGCTGCGGACAAAATGAGCATTAAATCTCACTTATATTGCCAAACTTTTAATAAAAATTATCAAAAATGTTACTTTTAGTTGTTGTGTAGTTAATTATAAAAACACAGATCGAAATAGCAATTGTAAATTGTATAGTTAGAAGAAGAGACAAGTCCAAGAAATAATAATTACATTTAATGGAATAGGTAAATTGAATAGTTAAAAGAGACAAGTCAAAGAATTAATAATTACATGTAATGAAATAGGTAAATTGTATTGTTAGAAGAAGAGAATGAATAATTACATGTAATGGAATAGGTAAATTGATTGATTGATTGATCTTTATTATTAGCTCTTCTCGGCTATTTTTTTTTACATTTATAGTTTACATTTATATTTTACATATAGTTTGACATATTAATTTACAATTTTAGGTACAAATAATATAATTCTTCACATTAACAGTTTCAATATAATAGGACATATTAATGAAAAATATGATGTATAGCTACAATAGCTAATAAAGATTATTATCTTTGTAAAATGTATTCTTTTAATTTTCGTTTAAATATTATAAGACTGTCACATTGTTTTAACTCTGTTGGAATGTCATTATACATTTTTATGCCTTCATAAAATAAACTTTTTTGCGCACTTTTCGTTCTTCGAAATTGTATCATAATATTGTCTGCTTGCCTCGTTCGACCCTCCACTAATACTATTTTATTTCCTAATTCTATGGGCAGCATTCCCTTTATAATTTTAAAAATAAAAATACAAACATTATAGTACAACCTTTGCCTTATAGACATAAATTGCAATACTTGTAGCATTTCTTCCACCCTAGTATACCTATTACACTGTATTATTACTCTCATAGCTCGATTTTGCATTATCTGCAGCTTCGACAGCTGAGTCTCTCCCATTCCACTAACAACGTCGCACAATATTCAAAATGTGGCGCTATAATTGATTTATAGACTATACATCTAGTATAGTCAGATATGCTATTTCCTATTCTGTTTAAGAAACTAATTTTTTTCCTATTTTCTTTAGCATGTAGTCGCAGTGATCATCAAATTTAAGTTCACTATCGATAATAACACCTAGATACTTTATCTTTTCCACGCGTTCTATTTCTGTGCCATCTAAACCTTTTAGTATTGTGTTTTTCCTCAGTTCTTTTCGCACACTTTTAATTAACATATATTTCGTCTTGGTAGCATTCATTTTCAGTCCATTATTATTCATCCACTTTTTCAATAATGTGTAATACTTCATTCAGTCTCGTCTCAATCTCAGCACTGCCACCCCCTTCACATATATATTGTGTCATCTGCAAACATTTTTATCGTGCATTCCTTTGGGCAAATCTGAATTATATCATTTATATACAACGAGAACAACAGTGGGCCCAATACAGATCCCTGTGGGACCCCGTACTCTGTTATAATAGATTTAGAGCATTGGTTATTAAATTTAACTTTTTGCGTTCTATTATTTAGATATGACTTTAACCATTTTAATACCATTCCTCTCATTCCATATTGATATAATTTATCTAATAATATTTCCCTATCTACTGTCTCAAATGCTCGTTTCAAGTCCAGAAATATGACTCCTATTATTTCTCCTTCACTTATTGTGAGTTTCCAATCATCAATAACAGTTTGTATTGCTGTTTCACAAGAGTGATTTTTTCTAAATCCCGATTGGTGTTCCGTTATTATTTTGTTGTTTTCTATATAGATTTCTATTTGGTTTTTTACCACCAATTCCAATACTTTTTCATAAATCGGCAATACATTTATTGGCCTATATTCACTTGCTTTGTTTGGTTTTGCTATTTTAGGAATTGGTATAATTGTTGATGTTTTCCATCCCTCAGGGCATATGCCCCTACTTAACGAATCATTTATTATACCCATTAATTCCCTCTTTATAACTAGGACGCTTGCTTTCATTAAGTCACTACTTATTCCTTCATCAGTTTCTTTCTTGTGTGGCAAGTTCATAATGATTCGTTCAACTTGATGTACATCAACCAATTCAAAATTTTCTATCATTCCCTTGTTTTCTATAGTATAAATAGTTTTTTGACTGTTGCTTTCTCTATTTATTGTCTTAGTTATATCCTTAATACTCTTTGTATAATATAAATTAAATTTATCTGCTAACTCACATTCCTCTGTATTATTTAATATTTCAAAATCGACATTATGTATCTTCCTTGTCCCCGTATCTTCTCCTTTTATTATTTCTTTTAGAGTTTTCCACATCATTCTCGGATCATTTTTATTCTTGTCTATCATATCTTCATAATATTCTTCCTTTTCCTTCTAATCAATTTGACTACCATATTTCTTTCAAATTTAAATTGAAGCCAAGCTTGTTCGGTATTCGTATTTAGCGCCGTAGTATATGATTCATCTCTTTTCTTCGTAGCTATTCTTATCTCCTCCGAGTACCATTTCTTCCCTTCCCATATTTTTGGTATCCTAAATTTTTTCTTAGGTGCAGTCGTGTCTAATGCACTCACTATACTCTGAACAAATTTCTCAGCTCTTAAGTTTAATTCTAGCTCGTCGTTATGTTCGAGACTTGTTTCCACTGTACTGAGGAATTCCCTATGTGAAATTTCACTATAATCTCTAGCTCAGTAATTTCTCTATTTTTCTATATTTTTTGTTTATAACAAATCTAACGCTTATATGAATGATCTAGTTAGCTTTGGTTCATCATGTAACTTTACAATTTAGATACATATTAGCGAAAACTTAATTCTATCAATGTTTTACTATCTTTCGTAACTCTTGCGTTGATTATCGTAACATATTGTTTCATACCCAAACATAGCATTTCTGTTTTTAATTTTGTCGTATAAAATGAGTCTGTCAATAAGTTTATATTAATGTCCCCCATCACTATACATTTTTTTTACTATCAGAGTGTTCAATATATTCTCTAAAAAACGTATAAAATCACCATCTGATGCACTCGGCGAGTGGTATACAACCGCGATCACTCCTTTATACATATTACTCTTTACTTCCACCGCAATACACCAACAGTTGTTGGGACATGAGTTTTTTCTTTGGCTATTAGCTCGATAGTATTGCAGTATTGTCTCTTACATATACGGACACCCCTGTTCCTGTTTACCGCATCACGTCTAGCGTACATCTATCACCCGGCACATCTACTCTCACTATCTTTCAATCTCCTCTGTCAACCTTGTCTCCGAAAGCTGCCAAGAACGCCATTTGTATCTGTCTTCATAATCTGGTGTTGAATTTCATCTTTATGTGCCATCAGACTTTGAGCATTCATGTATATATATTGATTCCCTCTGTTGTTGCTATTTTGTAGATCCCATCCTGTTCTCTTTTTCTTCTTTAACGCTCTGATATATGTCGGCATTCCACACTCGCAGCCTCCATGTGTTCATCATTCAGGTTCATGTTGTAAGCTCTGTTTTTGTAGGTAATCTAGCACACTTTTGTTGGTTGTCGTACAACATACTATTTGCTTTGTGGATTGCTCTGCACATTTGTAGTATGTCTCTTCCTTAGAACAATTCTTGGCAATAAGAAAATATCCCTAGCATTTGTAGCACCTTTTAACACTGAAGCAATCAAATGCTTGATCATTTTTTTCCATCCCATGCTTACCTTTTCTTTCTTATTATTTGTTCATGCGTTGTTTCATCTACCTCGAGTATTAGTTGCTTTCTTCTTCTTTCTCCTTCATCTCCTGTCGCTGTCCTCCCGTTGAACTTCTCAACAATTTTTTGCATTATTTTATAGTGAAATCCTTTTTTCATTGATTTCATTCTGTTTTAGAATCGTATCACCAGGTTTTATCTTCTTCGCTCTAGTTTCTTCTTTCACTTTACACTTTAATTTTTATCTTTGGTCTTTCGACGTTCCGTGATGTTGAATTATTGCTTAGCTTTCTGTACTGTGTCTTCAGCTTTTTTATTTCATTGTCATTGCTTTTGCAGCCCAGAAGCATCGATCCTGGCTTCCTTTTGATTTTTGTTATCCTCCTATTGCTAGGTTTTTTATGTCCACTTTTTCTTTAATCAATTTTTAGTCGTTTCACTTTCTTGTTCTGTCCTTTGGTTTGATGACTTAGTACTTTTGTTATTAGCTACTCCTGTTCTCAATCTGTAACTTTTCACTTGACTTTCATGGATTTTGGTTTTCATATTTATGATAATTTTCATACAGTACTTGAATTCTGCTTTGAAGTCTTAGTTCTTCGTGAATATTTGTTTGATCGATGTCTTTATTTCACTCTTGCATGTTACTCATCTCAGCCTTCCTTCAATGTTTCCACCAGTCTATTTTCGTGTCCATATTTTGTTTGTCGGTACTTTCGGCATTGTTTGTTGCTGTCCTGCGGTCTAGTGAATCCTTTATTGTTGGTCCTGATTTTCTCGTCTCCTGTTTTATTCTTCTCATTAGTATTCTTTGAATGGGCCTTTACATGGTATCATTTCGCTATCCTTATTGATCTTGTGCTTAGCCATGCAACCAGATGATAAAGGAATTCGCAGCACTTTTCGCATTCTAATCCACTGGTCTTCACTTCCTTCTT
>JALMQS010000917.1:0-244459 GCA_024734495.1 Forficula auricularia | reverse complement strand
GGAGGAGATAAGGACATTATATTTGATGCCGAATAGAGTGTCTTTTATTCCTAGTCCAGCGAAGTTTTCAATATCCATATGATATTGACTCCATGAAAAACATTTATAATTGAAGAAAGACTGATGATGAAGACCAAGTCTTCGGAAACTATAGTCTCAAACAAATAAATAATATATATACAGATATATCATCTTGAGATATATGTGTATATGTTTATTTGCATCAAGCAGAGGACAACCTCTTTGTTTCTCTTTTTGTTCATCATTAGTCTTTATTAATTATAAATGTTGTTTTTCAAGGAGTCAATATCCATACAGATATATCATCTCTGCTATATATGTGTGTATGTTTATTTGCATCAAGCAGACGACAACCTCTTTGTTTCTCTTTGTGATAATCTTAAAGTTTGTTTCATTTGTCTAGTAATTAATGACTTTTTTGACAATTAGGATGGTAGACATAAAATTTAGATACCTTCCCGGACATGTTGAAGTTGGTTTACGAAACCAATCTATATCTAAACTATTATCTTCTGTAATCTTATAATTTTCATTAAAGAAATCAATGAAATATTATTTTCTTTTCAAATATGAACTGTAATTTTTATGAAAACTATTAAATATTTGTAAAGTACTTTCTATTTTATTATAAGGTAATGGAATAAAAATTCCATCAACATATATTTTATAGAAAAGTATATTGAAAGGTATTTTATTAAATACTAAATTTTCTAAATGTTGCATAATTATACCCAGAACTTAAAAGAGAAAGAATTTAATTTTAGGACAAATTCTAAGATTTTAGTAGAAATATTATTAAATTGCGATATCAAATTAAATTCTTTCTCTTTTAATATTCATTGGTTAATTTTAACCCGAGCTGATTGTTTACTATTATCAAAAAAGAGATGCTCAAATATTTAGTTTTATATCTCAGAAATTATAGGCGATGTTTTTTCACACATGACTACCCCGAAAGTTTGACTATAAAATATATTATTATATTACCTTTATGAAAAACAAGAAGAGTTTAAAATCAATTCGAAGCCATTTAGAAATTCCATTCTCCGTAATTTTGTGTGTTCTCTAATATGATCCTATTGTTTTAATAATGATTTCATAAAATGAAATAATTGGGACATTTATGAAGAGAGAAACGAGATCACAAGAAATCAAAATATAATCTTTGGGTAAAATAACATTTGAAACATTGAAAAGTAGAATTATATCCCCATGACTTCAAGGAACTGGAACTCTCTCCCAGCCTCTATCTTTCCCAGCACCTATGATCTTCAAACCTTCAAAACCAGGGTGCATAGACACCTACGTCTACACCCTCTCACTTAATCAACTTTCCCTTCTCTTCGGTAATGCAAGGGTCTTTCCGAGATCCATAGGGGCTACATCTTTACTGGTGCACCCCTTCTTGCATTCGATTGCATTAAAAAAAAAAGAATCTTTTACAAAATATCTCTTTATTAATCAATTTATTTAAAAAAGATCTAATGAATATAGATAGATTTCTAACTAGAGATTTATTTATTTAGGTCTCAGTAATATCTTCCTTATGAATTTTTGATAGACAATACAATTTAGAACATATACCTAGCATGAGTAACCATCTTATTGTGTATTGATCTTTCGATATATGACCTGATAGTTTTAAATTGCTTGCAAATTTGTTTACAAAGATTTGAATGGAAAGAGTGGGATCTTTTTTTAGTTTGTATCTAGATACACGGCAGAGTGTGAGCCAAGTTCGGAAAAACAGGCGATGCACTGACCATGTGTATATTTACATGAGCCATTTCAAAAATACTTTCGGCCACACCATAACTCTATTACTATTAGACCTCCATACTTGAAAATTTGCATGCCTAATAAAACCCGGTGGAACACCTATAATTCCAAATTTCATGAATAAACTATTGAAGTTATTGGATTATTAAGATCGGATTAGTGCCATTTTTAACACTCACTCACTGACTCACATCCTAACACAAAAACCTAAAGTACTTCTGCTGATCCTAGAATACTGAAATTTTGCATACTGGTAGGGTTTGGGCTACAATTAAAGGAAAAATTGAAAAAGTGAACCTTTCCCTTTTTTTAGGACCTAAAATTAAGGATGAAATTTATTACATGGTTAATTAACATACAGGGTGGTGACTTGGCCGACGCAGCATAGCGATTACAATGTTAATTTTTGAATGTGCATTTATTTGCTCCCTAATTATTTTAGAGTTAAAGTTCTTATAGGTTTTTTGTAGAGAAAAAAATACTGAATCCGAACATATTTTTGTTTTCAAATTTTGAAATTTCAGAACTGTAATAATCAACATTATAAATAATTGTATTTTACAAAAATCACTGAGGAAATGGAATTATTAAAACAAACAAGGCATTTTTATTTGTTGTTTCTAAGCCTAGCATAAAAATACTTATTAACTATTTCAACTTTTCTCGTTAATGAATGATATTGTATTGATAATAAAACTGACTTCATAAAAAGTTAAAGTTTTGTTTTCATAATCATAGAATTTGTTCACCAATATGAATTTAAATTTTTTAAATAAATATCTACATTTTTAAAATCGTTTTTTTGGACTTTTAAATTATGAATTAGACAAAATCTGATGTAATTATCTTTTTAGAATTTTTAATTCTGCTCAGTTTTTGTATTCTAATTATGCTCTAAAATAAATAAATTCAATAATTTGCCTAATAGGTAGGTAATCTCGGTTCCATGACAATTTGTTTACAGTTTTTACAATATAAGTGATTTCAAGATTCGTTATGGAGAATCAGAATTTTCTGTTGATGATGAAAACTTCTAAGAACATGATTTAGGAATTTGGGTATAATTTGTTGACTTTTGCATCTCAAGAAGAAAATTCGACTGTTCCTGAGGTCACACATAATGTTAGATGTTTTTATCGTATTAATTATTTATTAAAGAGAAATAGCAGACATCGAACAATTTAAATTTTTATAGAAAAAATTCTGTAAAAAATAATTACCTATATAAAAATATCCAGTTGAAAATTTAATAAAACACTTTCCATGCATTTCCCAAATCTTTTTATTTGCAATAAATAAGTTTTCGGGTATCTGCTACTTTCTGTGTAATACGTTGAGATTATGAAGCCATTAGCTGTAAGTCTCGACCGGCTTCAAGGGAATAATAGCTATTTCCAACGCTATTCACCGGGGTATCGTCAAGTATTATAATCGTGCATGAAAAAAGTGTTTTTCTCCCTTCTTTTTTTCAAAATATCTAAAAAACGGCGGAAAATATTTTGATTAAAAAAATTGAGCAAAACCTTGGCATTTCGCTCTACAAAAAAGCTCTAATAAGTGAACATCGAAAAAATTATATTTTTCGAGATAATAATTGTTTTGTCAAAATGTCTGTTAGTCTGTGCGTTAACAAATTTTGTGGGCGAGCTATCTCAAAAACTAGTGTGAATATCGAAAGCAAATTTTACAGGTAGTTTTGGTCCATTGAGATTAAGAGCTGATTAGATTTTGGTGCATATGGGCTTAAAATTAAGGGGGTGAGAGGGATTAAAAATTAAAAATCTAGGCCATTTGAGCAAACTCAACCAAATTTAGTATACATATTCAGTGGGACCCCAGAAGCCTAAAAATGCAAAAACTAACCGCCCAAAATGGGGGGGTGTAGGGTCAAAAAATGAAAATCTAGGCCCTTGTACCAAACTCAACCAAATTTTGTATACATAATCAGTGGGCCCACAGTAATCTAAATTTCTTGAAGTACCTTTTTAGTCCAGTTAAATTGTTCTCTAAAGGGCCTCGCGCGGAAAAGTTTTGGGGTAGTTTTTATTTCTTGATCCTATATGTTTTTTGTTGTGCTGAATCCGAATCTGATGTTTGCTAACAAAATTTCGTGACGGAACATTGTTAAAAGTGCAAAAAAAAGTTAGATCCCATTCAAAATAAAATTTCATAGAATTTCTTAGAAATTTACAATTTAACCGGACTATTTGTTTTAATAAAAAAAATTCCCACTAAATATTTTGCTTTGTGGATTGACATCCCCCCCCCCCCCCCCACTAAGCTACTGTTTGGGACTACATGCATTAATTCTCATTGCGTCTTCGAAATAAGTGGAAACGCGATTTCGGTATTTATTTTTCAAGAAGCTCATTTTTTGGAAAATTAAGCTTCATAGAGATATTTCGAAGTAAATATTGTCAAAATAAATTGTGCTCAGTCTCGTAAACTTTTATATATAGTTACTTAGGCACATTTTTCCAAAATTCAATGTGTTCCTGTGTGTCGTATTTTCATGGTAGTTCAATAAGAGTTCGTTCATTTTATTCCTATGACCTCCAGAGACTGGAACTCGCTCCCAGTCAACGTCTTCCTCGTGACTTATAGCCTTCAGTTTTTTAAGACCCGTTTCCATAGATACCTTCGACCCCTACCCAGCTCATAATAAATCTTCTTCTTCTTCTTTTCACGATAAAGAGGCCAACCCAGGCCTTTAGGGGATGCACCTTTTTGGTGTAACTCCTTTCATCATTATCATTAATTTAAAAAAAACTAAGTTTCAGAAAATCCAAACTGAATGAATATTTTAATTTTTGCTATGTCGCGGGCCGCACAAATACCGGCTGTGAGCGGCAGTTTGACTACCACTGGTTTAATCTATGTATATTATTTTTATACTAAACAAATAAATAATTTGTAAATAAAGTTCTAGAGAGACGTTCTCCACACGTCCTGTAACAATTGCAAAGTGTTTACCGTCACCTTTAGGTTGTTATTTAACACTAGAACGCCCGGACTTTCAGATCCCCTAGAACGCCCGGATGCCGTCAATTTGACGACTTGCATTTTTCAACACTCAAACTAAATAAAATCATTCTGTTTCCTTTTATTTAATATTTTTTTATTTTTTCTAATAATAAATATAATTCTATTATCAATTTATATATTAAAAATACATATTAATATATTACATTTTAATAATCATTATGATATAAAATGAAAAATTAACATGCTATATTTATGGAGTATTATCATTAACAAAACCAGTAGTTCTATATTATATGTTATTATTATAAATATTATATTATTATAAATAATATTGAAATAAAAAAAAACAAATATACGAAAAAACTCACGAGAAATTGAGAGAGAAATTTGTTGTTGATGATTCTAAAGGCGGAACAAAAATGAAATGGCAAGACTAGGGGATCGACATATATATATATTTGGATTTCAAAACAGTAGGTTCCCTCGAAATGTTGTAAAATAATAAAGTGAATCATCAAAAGATAAAAAAAATTGACATAAAGAAACATAATTTTTTTAATTTACCCCAAGTTTTTTCAAGGAAGATTGTAAAATTAAAAAAAATGCAGAACAAATCTGAGGGTCAAAAAAGGATGGAAATGTTCCAAAAAAAGAATGGGAATTATTCGTACTTGAAAAATTAATTTAAAATATAAAAATTGGGGTAAAAAGTGTTACCGTCAAATTGACGGCTTTTGGGCGTTCTTGGTAAATCCATAATTTTCTCCTAAATAAAAATTCATAGGGTGCTATTTTTTTATTAGAAAGCTATTCAAAAATGATTAAAAGTCAGCGAGTTTCAAAGTTCTAACTTAAATAGTAACGAAATGAAAGAGAAATGAAATGTGAAAACCGTCAAATTGACGGCTTCGGGCGTTCTAGTGTTAAGTATATATTTGATTGCCTAAATAAATCACATATGCTTCAGGAATGGGAAAATGAAAAAGTATTATGAGTCATATATTATGTATGATACAAGGACAGCGAACGTATTAACTAATTCATTTCAGATATTTTCTTAGCCGAAACATGGACTACATCTGCCATCTAGAGTTAGGCAGTGGAAGCTTTTCTTAGTTCCGATGTGTCTCGAGAGAGTGCGGTGCTAGAGTTTTACAAGATTTAAATCGATTAGGAAATGAGAATTTTCCTTTTGCATTTAAAATTTACTTCAAATATAAAAAATAATAAATAATGTCTTAATATTGATCATCTATTAAAATAGTTAAATTTAATTTTCTAAAAATTAGACAGAGAATAAATCGCCTTCTGGATTGTTTTTCTAGTAAATTAGATACTATGTATTATAACTTTATAACTTTTCATAAAAACAATTTATTTATTTATTTTTTAATAATGAAACAAATACATAAAGCAAAAATATACAACTTTTTGATTTCGCATATTTTAAGTTCATGTTTTTAAATAGTCCCCATGAAGGCTGAAAATCAATCCTTCAAAACCCGAGTGCATAAACACCTACGTCTACACCCCCTCACTTAATCAACTTTTCCTTCTCTTCGGTAATGCAAGGGTCTTTCGAGATCCATAGGGCTGCTTCTTTACTGGTGCGCCCCTTCTTGCATTCGATTGCATTAAAAAAAAAATCAGTTGAATCAAATAGGTAACTACGATATAGAATATTTCTTGTTTTTAATTGGAATAACTTTTTTTAATAAAAGAAAGTAAATTTTCTATATCCAATCGGTTGATTGAGCCCATATGTAATAATAGATAAAATATTTATAATTAAAAAGACTGATGATGAAAGTCAAACCTTCGAAACTATAGTCTCAAACAAATAAATTATATGTATTCATATTAGAGGTATTTTAGAGAGACGGACTTGTATAATTTCAATGTAGAATTGATCGAAGGCACCCCAATGTTAATGAAAAAATAAAATTCCGATTAAAATAAATTTATTGGAAAGTCATTTTTGAAGGTGAGAAGATCTTCCGAAACGTCAGTTTTTAAGAGGATAAAAAAATACTTTCCAGAGCTTACGAGTTATTTAGAGACATGTTGGGTAAGAGTAAAATACTCGATTTAATTTTGAGCATCCTGGATCAGTGATACAAACTGATACCCTTCCATTGATGCGCGTTAGCACAACAGTCAACTTTCAAACTGAATTTCGAAAGTTACATATACAATTAAAATTTGAATTTTTAATGAAATCCCACATAATTAATTATTATATAATTATTTGTTCTTGTACAATAAATAATTATATAATAATTAATTATGTGGGATTTCATTAAAAATTCAAATTTTAATCAAATTGATCACAAAAATAAAAGCTTCAACATCTTCATTATTTAGGTACATATAAAATTTTAATATGAAAAAAATTGTTTTGGAAATTAGGTACCAAAGTAAATAAAAAATTTCATTGTGTTAAAAACATTTTTTTATCAAAGATTAAAATGCAATGTTAAATAATAGGTCTAAAGCAGGGTTGTCCAAGTTTTTGGGTTGGCCCGCTGATGAAATATACGTACTATTTGTATTGATATTTGTCAATAAAAAAAGATACCAGAAAATCATACGTTGGTGTCATCTATTAAATCCGATGGAATGGAATATTTTTAATTATATGTCAGAGGGGTTGTTTTTCACCCCCTCGGAAATCTAACGCGAGTGCCAGTAACAGCAATCCGGGCCACATGGCTCACCTGCAGAATGCGAACCTCTCTGACATATGTACACGTGTAAAATATTTTACTCAAAGATTGTTATCTTAATTTGTAAAATTTCGCGATATAGTGATTCTAAATTTAAACATATAGCCATGCCATATAATTTAAATAAAGGTCGTTGAGTGTTACGAATTTTGAAGAGATTCAAAATTCGAAGGGCAATGGAATGACCTTTATTTAAATTATATGGCGGGCTATATGTTTAAATTTAGAATCACTATATCGCGAAATTTTACAAATTAAGACAACAATCTTTGAGTAAAATATTTTACGCGTTTACATATGTCAGAGAGGTTCGCATCCCACAGGTGAGCCATATGGCCCGGATTGCTGTTACTGGCACTCGGGTTTGATTCCTGAGGGGTGAAAAACAACCCCTTTGACATATAATTAAAAATATTCCATTCCATCGGATTTAATAGATGACACCAACTTATGATTTTCTTGTAAATTTGAATCTATTACCATCGGCAAATTAATATCTTTCATAAAAAAAGATACTCTACCTATTTAATAATGTAGAATATAATGATATTCACCAAGCCAAAGAGGCAAACATAGCATAGCATTATAGCATAATAATCTTTGAGTTCTTTTTCTTCAGGATTTTGTTTTTAAATCATTTACCACTTCAAAAAGTTTTACTTACTGAAATAATAAATTTAGAAATGGAAATATGAGGTGAAGATTAATTTTTATAAAATTCGAAACTACAAATTTTTTTTTACCTGATAGTTGAGCTTTTAGTGAATTGCATTCTTGAAAATATGCAAATTAATATTTCCCAAAAGTGAATAAATATTGGGAAGGCAGAGATTTTAGTATTTAAGAGGCGACTGTGGGTCAGTGGCTAGAGTGTTGGGTCGCTGATTCGAAGATCGCTGGTTCGAGACCGAGTCTCGGCAGATAGATATTTGCAGTCGCCTTCTCGTGGAAAGTAATTGCAACCTACCAAGAGTATAATTGCCTAGTAACCTCTCCAAATTTGCCGTTCGGAATCGGCGTTAAAAAGTAGGTCCCGTATATCTGTGTAAAACAACTAAACACACTCAGCACAGGTATATGTGGAGAGGCGCCGACACCCGTTTCGGGTATGGCACTCTAAGAAGAAGAAGAGATATTTATTTCTTGGTAGATGATTTTTAAAAAATTCTAATAAAGAGACATTATTAAATTTTCTTTCAGTTGAATGTCTGATTGCAGCAGTTCCATACATTCAATCACAAAGTTTGCAGGTAAAATATTTACGTAGATCTAATAAAAATTGAGTCAAAATATGCTAAAATTGTGATTATTTTTTCGGAAATCTTAATATAATTTTTCACATTCAAAATTTAAAATCTGCCTTTTATTCTTCGAAAACTTTTGGGCAGTGTTTCCAATTTTTTCTTACGAGTATTTTAGAGAAAAAAATTATTAGGTCAAATTGTATGAGATATATTTTCCAATAAGTACATTAAAAATCTCAATGTTTTAAGGAAGTTTATAATTTTTATTTTTTAATGTGCGAAAGGGCGATTCTTTCATTAGAATCTGATCGATGAAAATAACTAAGAAAAAGCGCGGATAGAATGATTTGATTATTTTTTGTAATTTTAACCCGGAAGTTCTGAAATTAGAAAGTCTGAAATCTCTTTAATCAGTAGGTATATTGTTTTGGAAATATGTTCAAACGTTTAGGCAACATAACGATTTTTTTCTTGAGGTATGTCATTTTAATTCAGACAATTGAAAAAAAAATCAGATCAATCAAAGGATTTTTTTCTTATGTTTCAGACAAATTTCAACATGAAAATGCAAATTGAGTACAATACTATGGCCCGCCCGGAAGTCTACCACAATGATAACTTTTAATATCTTTGAACCACAAAGTGTGGCAGCGGACTAAGTGAAATATTTATGAAGATAAATAACATTAAAAATTGATTTATTGTTTAAATAAAGAAAGAATTTGTATAAAATAAAAGTGTTAAAGAATTTTAAAAGAATAATGACTGAAGAGGTGGAAATGGCGAAAAAAGTTTCAGCAATACGTTCGTTATTTTTCACTTCTTTCAACTAGAAGGGAAAAGCTAAAAATAAGGCTAAACTGAAAAAAAGTTTTCAGTGTCGGGCCCTTTATTTAAATAATTAATGGAAAGATTTACACATCTTTTTTGAGTTTCTTTTTTTGAAGAAAGATCGATTTTTTTCAAAAATCAACCCATTTAGGTTAGGTATATCTTATCTTATCTTATTATATTAAACGAGCAAATCTTGCATATAAATCCAATCGGGTTCTCGAAAACGGCTCTTACGATTTGGTTGAAATTCACGGGTTAGGAGGGTTTTGTGTTGGACATTCGATCTGTCACGGTCTCATTTTCTTTAATGTTGAAGTTAGATATAGTAATAAGAAATTAAGAAAAATTACTAGGTGGATTTAACTTAGAATAAAACAAAAATGAATTTTTATCTCGATATAAATATTATTTTATTTTATGTGAAACCCACCTTGTAATTTTACTTAATTTCTTATTATTAAAAAATGTTTCACCTTGAACCCACTCTTTAAAAGTAAAATATACTGGTATTGTTTTTATACAAAAAAATTGATTGTGTTTACCATATAAGTTTTCTCAGATGAAAATTAAGAAAAATATTTTTTTTTTAAATTGATCAAGGCCGTATTAAATATTTTTTTTTTCATAAATAAAACAAGTTTTTGTAAACTTTTAAGGAGATATGTGTTGGTTCTAAGTGAAACATTTTAATATAATAATAAAACATGAGTAAGAAGAGAGGTAGGTTTCACAAAAAACCTTTCCCTCAACACATATATTTCCAAAAATTGTTATTTGTAAAATTATTTTTCCAATTTATAATCAGTTTTCTCTGACTCTTGAAGATGGGCTGGACCCCAAAATATATCGAATTCAAAACTCAATTTTGTTTTATTACTTTTTTTGTGATACCTACCTTGCATCTTACTCAAGTTCTTATTAATTATATGGTTTGGATTGAAGAATACAAAAATGTCAACATAAAGATTTTAACCCTCAAGATTATTGAAGTATATAAATTTGTTTACATATGTACAATAAGAATTATTTAACAAGTAGAACATAAGTGCATATTAGAATTATATAAAGAGTTTGGTCGCTATTAATAAAATAATTTATTTTACCTACTAATACCATTATCATGGCAGAATGGATTAAAAAAGTGAAGTTTCATAGTTTTAGGCAAAACTCTTTTTCTAGATCTTTTATAAAATGTGTCGATCGCTTTTGCTTTATATGAACATTCCAGAAAGACTTGATTGACATCCCATTCACAAATAGGATAGACGTTTCTCAAAAATTAAATTGAAATAATTTTCTGGAAGTTCCTACATGATCTATTCTCGTCCAAACAATTATGGTCTTTTGAAAATGCCATGAAATCAAGATTCAGATCCAAAAATAGGTATTAACATATATATATAGTGAAAATGTCTCGATTTTGAGGAGCCCCGAAATTTCTGCCAGAGATCAGATGTTTTTTTAACAAATGTTAAAGAAGCTTTCTAGGTGAGGCCTATATTCAAAGGCACATATTGCATACACATACATATCATTTTCATCGCTGTCTGTTTTGCTAGGCTATCCACAAATTCATTGTGCTGTAACCCATCATGAGATGTGCCCTTTTTAATTAAATCACAGTTTTGAATGAATATACACTCTGTCAGAGATTAAAAATGTATTAAGGTCTTCTATATGCAATATACAAAGTATCGTAGCGTCATATTTTGCTCGTGTTGTGATGATAAGTTGCAGAAGAAGGAAGCACTCAATCTCTTAGTTTAAAAGTGCATTGAAGAAAAATCCTCGTGCTACTAAAACAAAGATCAAATAGTTGTAATTAAAGACTTATTAAATAGTAGGTATGTACATTATGCTTTGCTATTAATCGTTAAACAATTTTACACCTCACTATCTCTTAAACTATTTTTCAAAGTACTAACTCCATTAAATTGTCTAATCAATTCCAAAAACATTAAATACGTCCATTAACTATTTTACAATTACATCCAAAGACACAGCTCTGAAATATCTATCAACCTGGACGTGTACACCTACATGATCTATTCTCATCCAAACAATTATGATTTTTCGATAATGCTATGAAACCAAGATTCTGATCCAAAAATAGGTATTATATATGTATAGTGAAAATGTCTCTATTTTGAGATGCCCCGAAATTTCTGCCAGAGATCAGATGTTTAAACAAATGTTAAAGCTTCTATCTAGGTGAGGCCCATATTCAATGGGACTCTATTCATCGATGTCTGTTTTGCTAGGGTATTCACAAATTCATTGTGCAGTATCCCAAAATGAGAGGGACACTAAAAAATGTAAATTCATTTTCAATTAAATCACAATTTTGAAGGAATATACACTCTGTCAGAGATTAAAAATGTATTAAGATCTTCTATATAAACTAAAAACTATTTCAATGCTATCTATTTATTTTTCATATTCTATACAATATGTATATTTAATTTTCCCTATTTAACTCAATTTTAGTTTGATTTTTTACATTCAAGCATATGTACTTCAACAATTATACATTCAAATATAGACATACTTTATTCAAAGTGAAGTAGGATAAAATTTCGCTCGCGTTGTGATGATAAGTTGGAGAAGAACGAGGCGCTCAAATCCTCAATCTCTTAGTTTCGAAGTGGATTGATGATCTTCTGTGCTTCTAAAACAAAGATCAAAAAGATTTAATTAATGACTTATTAAATAGTAGGTACATTATGCTTTGTTAGTCAATCTTACACCTTACTATCTCGTAAACTATTTTTCAAAGTACTAACTCTAGTCTAATCAATTCTAAATTAATTAGGTTCATTAACTATTTTACAATTTTATACAAACACATTTGACCCTCCCCCCTAATTTGGGTGGTTAGTTTCAAATTTTTTTAAACAAAAATTACATTCTCTACAATTTTGCTTCTAATGGAAGTAGTAAACAGTTTAGGATAATCAGTAGAGATTGTGGTGTTGGTGCAAGGTGAAACATCTTTAATAAAGATAAGAGTAAATAGATATTTTATTTCAACTCATAGTAAATCCATATTAAATAAAATATCTATTTACTCTTATCTTTAACAGTTTAGGAGTTATATTAATCAATGAGGTGATTTTACGGAATTTTTTGACATCTTCAGGGGTCGTTACACCTAAATACGACTTGATTTGGCGAGTAAGAATTTGAATTTCGGGGTGTGTGGTGATCACACTACGGTATGGAATATGTTATTTGGATTCTGAAATCAGCTTCCAAAATGGTCAATAGCTCTCGGTCTATAAGTATTTACTTGATTTAATGATCAAAATTTTGTACATGTTGACCCACCAGATATGTTGATGTGGGATAAGAAAAAGTTGTTATATCATTTTTGTTTTCTTTGAAATGAATGAAAATTGACTTTCAAGTCAGCAACTATTCCCAAGCTTTTCTCAGTGTCAATGATAAAGATATCAATACATAACGATAACATCTCATGTAGTTATAGATTATACATAGAAATGCTGATGTTATAATTGTAATAGATTGTTTAACGCAGTGCCTAGCGAGCCTTGTGACTGTTTTAATGTGCCTTTAAGGTCTAATAAATTGATATCAATATTTAACTGATTTACTACTAATTTCCTTGTTTTCCGTTAACTCATCTACTAGGTCAGTTTTTGAGCAATTAACAACGTGTACAATTATAGAGTATACAACATATTATTTGTTACTTAAATAAAAAGCTAACTATTTTGAACTTGAATAACATTTTTCAATATATTTTGTAAATGTAGAAAACAAATTTAGTAGAGATTGTGTATTTTATATCACGTATTTAAACATCTATCTATAATTTGAAATAAAGAAAAAGTGAATTAAAATTAGTGTAGGTACTATATAATAACTGATACATTAAATTTTGCTAAATTTAACTCACTGACATATAATTAAATCTGGGAGTCTTTAATTATTACTAAAATGAAATTCCAAATATTAATAAATAATTTTTTTTGAATTAGATCTATAATTTTATTAAATGGTGAACTTTTAAGAGGACAATGGAATATAATAAATAAGTGTGGGAGTAGCACATTATGAATCGCGACGTTTCGCCTTTAATTAATTAAGCGCTTTCGCCAACTCTTTTATCCCTATAACTTCCAGAGACTGGAACTCGTTGCAAGCCACCGTCTTCCCCGCGACTTATAACCTTCATCTGTTTAAGACCCGCATCCACAGTTACCTTCGACCCCTACCCAGGCCATAAAATTCCCTCTTCTTCTTTTTTTCGCGATGGAGGGGCCAACCCAGGCCTTTAGGCAATGCACATTTTTGGTGTACACCTTCTCACAACAATTTCATTAAAAAAAACAAAAAAACATTGAAACTTCCTCAGGCTCTTAATCTTCTAATCTACACTACGTTATAGATAAATAAGTATGAGAAAGACGATTATAAATGCTTTCCTCATACTTATGTCTTCGAAAACCAACTTACAATTTAACAAAATTCGTATCAGGTCCTACCTATTTAATACATTCTAATCTATTGTCTCATCAATGAAAACCCTTAACAATTGTTACTTTACCATACAGGGTATGGTCAAGTACTGTAATCGTGTATGAAAAAAGTGTTTTTTTTTATTCGTTTTTTCGAAATATCTCAAAAACGGCTGAAACTATTTTGATTAAAAATTTGGGCGAAACCATGGCATTTCGCTCTCCAAAAAAGCCCTTATAAGTGAACATCGAAAAAATTATATTTTTCGAGATAATAACTATTTTGTCAAAATGTCTGTTATGGTAGTCTGTGTTACCAAATTTTCATAGACGAGCTAGCTCAAAAACTAGTTTGAATATCAAAACGAAATTTCACATGTAGTTTTGGTGCATTAAGATTAAGAGCTGATTAGATTTTGGTGCATATCAACCCAAAATTAAGAGGGATAGGGGGGGGTTAAAAATTAAAATTATAATATTTTCAAACTAAAGAACAAGAAAAATGAAATATACTAAAAAATGAACCTATAATAACGAAAATATTTTCTTTCTGGGGCCAAAATTGGGGGGGGGGGGTCAAAAAATAAAAATCTAGGCCCTTTGAGCAAACTCAACAAAATTTTCTATACATAATCAGTAGGGCCCCTGAAGAATAAAAATGCAAAAACTAACCACCCAAATGAGGGGGGGGTTGATCTCCCTAAATAATCAAGTATATATAATTTTATTACATATTAAATATAAGAGAGGGGTCAGGGGTTTATGGTAAAGTCATGTGGATGGCCACATCAGTTTATTTTTGTAAAATTGTAAAGAGTTGTTTTTTAGTAGTTGTAGACATTAGAGGTAAAGAAAACATTTATAGTGACAAGACCATTTATCTATAACGAAGTGTATAGTACAATAACAATATCCAAAGCTTGAGAAAGCTTTAATTAAAGGCGAAACATCGCGATTCACTGTGCTGAGGCAACATTAATTTGATGATCCTTTTATCCTTTTAAAAGTTCCCAATTTATTAATAAATAATTTAATGTATATAAATAAATAATAGAGCTACTTATCTCATTAATTAATTATTCAGTCTGTTTTTATATAGTTTAGGTTATTTTTGTTTCATTCGGCTGGCTTTTGTTCTTGTTTATGTCATATCATCTGATGTCAGGTTTTTTTTTTTTTTTTTTTTTAATGATAATGATGAGAGAAGGAGTTACACCAAAAGGTGCAACCCCTAAAGGCCTCGGTTGGCCCCTCCATCGTGAAAAGAAGAAGAAAGAATTTTATGGGTTGGGCGGAGGTCGAAGGTACCTGTGGATACGGGTCTTAAATAGCTTAAGGTTATAAGTCGCGGGAAAGATGGTGGCAGGGAGCGAGTTCCAGTCTCTGGAGGTCATAGGAATAAAAGAGTTGGCGAAAGCGCTTGTTCGACTTTTATCCAATTTGACAGCGAAGGGGTGCTGAGCGTTAGAAAACCGCGTGTTTCTCGTAAAGAGGGCATTAGGGGGGTTAAGAGATTTCAGCTCGACTGAACAGACACCGTGATAGTATCTGTAGTACAGGGAAAGGGCAGAAACGGTTCTTCGGTGAGCCAGGGAGTCGAGTGAGTTGGTTAGAGCCGGGTCTCCTATTAGTTTAATTGCTCGCTTCTGAATTGCATCCAGTGTTGCAAGAGAATGCTTGGATGCACCCCTCCACAGATGAGAGCCATATTCGAGACAGGGACGAATTTGAGCCTTATACAGCATAAGAAGTTGACTGGGAGTATAACAGCGTCTAGACCTAAATAGGAGACCAAGCTTGCGCGCTGCAGCTTTAGCAGTGGTTGAGATATGGTCATTCCATGAAAGGTCAGACCCTAGAGTTACGCCTAGCATTGAAATTTTATCCCTGAATTCTAGTGAGTTTGAGTCGAATGATATGTTTGGGAGGTTTCTGTCGACGCGCCTAGAAATAAGGCAACACTGAGTTTTCCCTGCATTGAAGTTAACTAAGTTTTGGGATCCCCAGTTTTTAAGTTTGCACAAGTCTAAATTAATTGAAGAGGCAATGTCTGCACGGTTTTTATGCGATGCAGGGGCGTTATGTAGGGTGCTGTCATCTGCGTAACAATGTACCGGATTGGAGGGCAAGTTTAGAAGGTCGTTGATATAGATAAGAAAAAGCGTAGGGGAGATAACCGATCCCTGAGGAACTCCAGCGTTGGTGTGGAAGGGGAAGATGATATTCCATCGATGACAACCTTAATACTACGGTCTGAAAGAAAACTTTCGAGCAACTTACAGAGTTTCGGTGCAAGGCCGACGGAGGTCAATTTGGCAAGAAGATTTTTGTGCCAGACCATATCGAAGGCTTTTGAAATGTCTAAAGCTACCGCGAGGGTTTCATTCCCGGCCTCCAGGGTTTTGTTCCAGATATGAGTTACATATGCTAGGATGTCACCAGTCGACCGGAATTTCCTGAAGCCGTATTGCCTATCGTGGATAAATTTATTTGACTCTAAGTGTCGTAGAACTTGCTCGTTGATGGCCTTTTCCATGATTTTGGATAAGACAGAAGTGATTGCTATGGGTCGATAGTTTTTTATGTTGGAAGAATCGCCTTTTTTCTTAATTGGTTGGATTCTGGCTAGTTTCCAGGCTTCAGGAAATATTCCAGAGTTATAGGAGAGATTGTATAATTTGGATAGTATAGGAGCAAGTTCAGGGGCGCACTTTTTAATGAGAATGGCAGGGATATCGTCGGGGCCAGCAGAAGAGTTTTTCTTTAGATTCCGGATGATCTTTAGAATTGCTGGTATCCTGAAAACAGTATCTGACATTATATTAGTACTGGGGGGTATGTGGGTGGTTCAAGCCCTTTGTCGTCCAGGTTTGAGTTGGACGCGAAATATGAGGCAAAAGCTTCGGCTTTGTCGGAGGCGTCAATGGCTATCGAGTTGTCGGAGAGATTGAGAGGGAAATGATGAGTTTGTAAAATTTCTTTTTACATACTTATCAAGGGACCAGAGTGCATCCATTTGAGGCTAAAGTAAAAAAAAAATATAGGTATTAAGAATATTTATAGGTATAACACTTTTAATTAATCTACTTAATATTATCAATATGTGAATAATTAATATATAAAATTCATAAGAATCTTCTTATTCTTCTATATAGAACACCTGTTTCTCCATATATTCAGTGATCAGGGTCATAACTCTCTTTCCATCTTTTCTTCGATCTTCCACGGCTTCTGGCCCCCTCAGGACGGTTTTTTGCCAATATTTTCAGGAGACTGTTGTCTTGCATTCTAACTACATGGGCAGGCCAACATCTTCTTCTAACGTGAACTAAATCGACTATGTCCTGAAGACCGCTTATTTGCCATAAGAATAATCATTTAAAAAATTTAGTTTGCCCAGAGAAGCAGAGATAATGATTCAGAAAGAGAAATCAATCTATGCAAACACACACACACACAAATATATACATATGTGTTTACATTAAGCAGTGGGCAACCTGATTAATTACTTGAAAAGTTTTTGTTTTGCCTAGAGTAGCAGAGTTGTTGATTCATAAAGAGAAACAAAGAGGTTTTCCTCTTCTTGATGCAAATAAACATACACACATATATATCAAAAATATATATGTATATATATTATTTTAGACTATAGTTTCGAAGGCTTGGCCTTCTTCACCAGTCTTTTTTAATTATAAATATTATTTTTCATGGGGTCAGTATCTTGTGGATATTGAATTTTTTTGCTCTTTACTTAGCCGAAAGCCAGTTAGAATTTTTAATTAAATTAGCGAAGTAAAGAGCAAAAAAATTTCAATATATTTTCTCCCAACTCCTTCCATGAAAAAGAACGAAATGAAAGAGTTCTGTGGTAATTTTCTAGGTAATTTTGTGCCTGTTGACGTTTAGAAATGAATCAACTAAAAATTATTAAAGAATTCTACGGATTTCCTCATTATCTCCTTATCAACGACAAATAAGATAGAATTTGATATACCATGTATTTTGGAAGATAGAAGGTTATGAACCCTCGGTATGCGGTCCGACTCGCAGTTGTTCAGCTGTTTTTGACATGCTATCTTTTAGAAAAATAATAAATAAATATCTATGAAATGATAAAAAAATTAATGTTTTTATTGACATTTCAGTTCTTTTTACTTATTATTTAAAGTGTGGTCTTTAAAGTCTCAAAATGGGTGATTTGAATAATTATTACTAACCACAAAATAAATATTGATATTTACTTACATTCAAAGATTTCCTTTTAGAATATTATTAATACCTTTAGTTAATAGTATGACTTTGGCATATAGCTTACTAAGGAATATAATTTGGCAGTATTTTCTCAAATAAATCGGTTTTTCTCTGGTCCGAGTGTCAAGTCAGTTCATATCTACTTGACGTAACGTTTATTTTTTATTTTCTTTCATAGCGGGAAGTTTTCAAACCTTTCGCATTAATATTGAAATATTATCTACATATATTATATAAATAAATTAAAAATTGTATCTTCATTTGGGCTTAGATAAATGGCACATACTAAGCTTAAAGTAGCGTAAATATCCCCCCCCCAACCCCTGCACGGCAAGGGAGCGCAGAAAAAAATACTTTAAAATGTAGGGTTTAAGGAAGGGTTGGCGGAGGAGGGGAAGGTAGTCTCAGTTACGTCCCATATAATTACAGATAAGTGTGATATGTAATGCGAAGTCTGTACAAAGTGACTTTTTCTCATTCGTACAAATAATAAAAATTATCTTAATATATATACAAATTAAGGTTTTGTCTGTACATTGCTCCAAATCACGCCAAATTTTGGTTGCACACGTTTCAAGCAAAGTTATGAACGAAAACACCCTCAACAAAATTCATGTATGTCTGTCTGTCTGTATGTCTGTTTCCGTGGTTTCCGCGAAAAGTTGCTCACGATTCACGTCAAAACGGCTGAAGGGATTATTATGAAATTTCCTATTTGCATCAGACGTCTTCTAACTTAATTTTATTGCTATATAATTTTTTGATATTTTGACCACAAAAGGGGCTTTGGAGGAGCGCACCAATGGAAATTATCAAATAACTCCTAAACTATTATCTCTAAAGCAAATTTTGTTATGAGAAAAGTTGTAGGGGGTTGTGATTTCTGACAACTTTTGTTTAAAAAAATCCCCCCCCCCAAAAAAAACCACCTAAAAAGGGGGAGGGAAAGGGTTAAAAATGTAAATTCTTGCCCTTGGAGCAAACTCAACCAAATTTTGTATACATAATCTGTGGGCAACTAGAGGGCTAGAAATTCAAAAACTAACCACCCAAAATGGGGGGAAAGGGTCAAAAGTGAAAATTCTTGCTCTTGGACCAAACTCAACTAAATTTTGTACACATGATCTGTGGGCCAATAGAATGCTAGAAATACAAAAACTGGGTGCGGGGGTGGAAGTGACGGTGGCGGTGGGTGTGAGGAGGTGCAGTAGTGTGTGGTCCGGCAGAGGAGCGGGGTGGGTTCAGGGGGTGCGTGGTGAGGTGTGGAGGATCTAGGGTTCTCGGGGGCGTAGCCCCCTGGCTAGCATGAGGGCCACCGAAGGCGGGCCTTGCAGCTAGTAATAAAATAATATAAAAAAGTTATCAAAAAGTTTAGCATCCTCATAATTAAATATATTTTTAAAAACAAGGCAATCAAATAGAATTTAGTTGAAGAATGTTCAAATTCAGTGTAAGGATGGATATTGTATAATAGTACCTATGTGTCTATTTTTTTATAATAATTGTTTTTTATAATAATTACATTTATATACCTATCTGCTTGAATGCGAAAATAACGTCCATGAAAAGGTAAAACTATAATTGGGTTAAATTCCTTAAATAAAACAAATCAAAATAAGAGTAGGAAATAAACTGTAGATATAGATAGCATATTTCAAATTTAATTTAATTAATCCCAATTTTAAAGTGATTGATTTTTCAAATGAGTTAGTCTCAATCTGAAGCTGAATGCTGAAAATGATTAGCCTCTAGATCAGGGCTGTCCAACCCGCGGCCCAACACTGCAATCAGGGCCGGCGCAAGGCAGGTTTAGCGCGTTCTCCGGAACCCGGCCCAGCGTTTTGAGAGACCACCGGTCTACGAAAATTACCCAATTAAAAACACCGATTTTGATTTGCTTTTTTGAAATTTATATGTACTTACTGGAAAACGTATTTGAAACAATTTGCCTTGATAATTTTTTTCTTTCTCTGTAATAATAAATCTGAAAATAAACTGAAAAGTTTTCGACAAATAAAAATGTTAATTTTAAATTTTGAACCTGGAACTAGATTTAAGATTTCAAGATTTGCAGAAAAATAATCACTGGACTATTTTTGGCTTCATTTGCATTAGATATACATTTTTTACCTGCAGACTTTCTGATTGAATGTACAATTAGACACCGATCTGAAAGAAAAATTTAATAACTATTAGAATATAATATTATCTACCCAGAAATAAATATTACTTAAAACTGACTTCACAATATTCATGATATCACTTTTTTTGATGATATTGACACAAGAAGAAGTTGAACCAAGAAGGTACAAACTCTGTAGTCCGCGGTGGACCCTTGTATCGTGAAGATAAGAAGAGATTTAGGGATTGGGTAGGAGTCGAAGGTATCTGTGGATGCTGGTCTTGAAAGATTGAAGGTTATAATTTGCTGGAAAGACGGTCGGGGGAAGAGAGTTTCACTCACTAGATGTCATAGGGATAAACGAATTGGCGAATGTAAGTATGCATATATTTACATATACATATATTTACATATTTTAGGAGAAGAAAAATAAAATTTACGAAAAGTAAAATAAGAATCTGACTATGAGGAAAAAAAATAATAATAAAGTTCTTATTTTAAAACAAACATTTTGAACAAATAGAAATCAAAGATAATTATGCTATGCATGGATTTTATTAACGATCTTTTTGAATAACAAAATCTGTAGAATTAGTAAATTTTACCCGCAGTCAATTTTTTTCTTCAAATGTGGCCCGTGTAAACCAAAAGGTTGGACATCCCTGATTTATAGTTTTTTTTCTTCCTATATTCAAAATATATCACAAATGTCTAAAGCTAGTTTGATAAAAAAATATGATCGAATTTAGCGCGTTTCGATCTCCAATAAAACAACGAATAGTGAACATTAAAAGATATTATTTTTTTTGTTAAATTGTCTGTTAGTGATTGTGTGGTTTGGTAGTGTAGATTTTTAACCAGGTGGTCATAACTCCTGTAGAACTGTATTTGATTTTGTAAATTTGTGATGGAATTTATTAAACATAGATGATTATTTGTTAATTTATTTAATAGTTTTCATTCTAAAATGTTGATATTTAATTAATAAGGAAAAGTTAAGTGAAAATCATTTGACGCACACGCTAGTTTTTTAAAAACAACCTCCAATCAATTGGGGATTTCTTGAATACGTTTTTATTTTATCTGGAATTATTTTCCTTTCTGATATCTAATCAAGTAACGGGATTCTTTCTCTTTGCTCTTATTTTGCATTTGAAAAATGCATTTCATTCCGAGTCGAGCAGCCAGCGGGTCAAATGCGTAATAAATGTGTTTTCTGGGTGTTGAGTTTTGTGCATTTCCAACTGGATTATGGAGAATTCTTCAATCCTACCTGGACATAGACAAGGTATAAACATTTAAATAACATTTTTTTACTTTACCATACAGGGTATGGTCAAGTATTGTAATCATGCATGAAAAAAGTGTTTTTTTTCGAAATATCTCAAAAAAGTCTGAAACTATTTTGATTAAAAAAATTGAGCGAGACCATGGCATTTCGGTATACAAAAAAGCCCTAATAATTGAACATCGAAAAAATTATATTTTTCGAGATAATATCTGTTTTGTCAAAATGTCTGTTAGTAGTAGTTAGTTAGTACGTGCGTTACACAAATTTTTGTGAACGAGCTAGCTCAAAAACTGTGTGAATATCAAAATGAAATTTGGTAGCTTTGGTGCATTGAGATTAAGAGCTGATTAGATTTTGGTGTATATCGACTCAAAATTAAAGAGGGGGAGGTGTGGGGGGGGGGGTCAAAAAATGAAATTTAGGCCCTTGTACCAAACTCAACCAAATTTTGTATACATAATCCGTGGGGTCACAGAAGTCTGAAAATGCAAAAACTAACAGCCCAAAATTAGGAGGGGAGGTTCAAAAATGAAAATACAGGCCCTTATACCAAACTCAACCAAATTTTGTATACATAATCCATGGGCCCTCAGAAGTCTAAAAATGGGAAAAATAACCACCCGAAATGGGGGGGGGGGGGTTGTAGGGTCAAAACTGAAAATATAGGTCCATGAACCAAATTCAACCAAATTTTGCATAGGTATATAATCAGTGGGTCCCAGAAAACTAAAATTGCATAATCTAACCCACTAAAATTGGGGTGGGGGATGAAATTCTATGCTCTTGTATTAAACTCAACCAAATGTTGTATACATAATCAGTTGGCCCTCAGAAGTCTAAAAATGAAAAAACTAACCGCCCCCTACATGATTATAAATAATTTTATTAAATATTAAATATAAGTTAGTGGCCAGGTTATATGGTAAAGTCAAGTGGATGGCCACATCAGTACGTGTCAGTTTATTTTATCATTGGATAGAAATTTATCATCTTTCTAAAAGACAGCAGTTTAAAAATCTGACAACTAAGGGCCGGACCGAACTTTATATCTTCCAAAATACTTGAGATATGAAATTCCTTCTTATTTGTCATTTTTGCCATTTTTCAGTTTTCTAGCTTAAATCGTTCGCTGGTAATAAATTGACAAATGATTAAAATTGAGAGAGTACCGAGTCTTAAAATAGTTTTCATTTTTTATTTCCATTTAAAAATATCGATTAATTATATTGTTATCATATTATAATGATGTTTGTTCGTGGGATTAAGAAAATAATCTTTGAATGCTTATAGAATTGTTTATTTTACAATGTTTTTGCCTCAGTGTGAACGAATAATATAATTATTGAACATTAGAAACAAAAAGAACAATAAATTAGATACTTGTACGATTTTCTCAATTAGTTAGGATATTTTAAAACGTTGGTTCAAAACAATAAATATCTTGAAGCTAGACCAGAGTGTTATAAAATTACACTTTATATAGGTACTAAATAAAAATAAAAATTAAGCTCTCACAGTCACTAATCATATTTTTTTTATCTTTGCATAGAAATTCATCATCTTTCTAAAAGACACTAGTTTAAAAATCTGACAACTACGGGTCGGACCGAACTTTATATTTTCCAAAATACTTGAGATATCAAATTCCTTCTTATTTGTCCTTTTTTCCATGTTAAAAATGGCATAAACAGGTAATAATTCCCGGAAAAGAGTTTATTGCTGGAATACCTTTATTAATACTCCAATATTAGTACCCTAAGTTTTTCCCCCAAATCTGTGTTGTGGATATTTTTCTACGCGGCTCAAAATGAGAAAATTTCAGAGATTTTTCAGTTTTTCTTGAATAATTCTAAAACGGCTTATCAAATCAAAAAGATATCCATTGGATAAATTAAAGATCTTTAAATTACGCTTAATATGATAACAATTTTATCTATTTAGGTTCAGTAGAACCGGTACTAGGGCCTGTCAAAAAAAACACTTTTTCCGATTTTTTTCAAAAATTAGTACTTTTTGTATAAAAATGGCTCTTAACGCCTATTCCTCAGCATTTGAGTACCAATACCATGTATTAGAATACCGTAGTGTTGGTATACACACAAATATAAAACTTGTATTTATGGAGTACCTACATGTAGAAAAACTGAAATTTGAGGCGCGTAGAAACATTTCCACAGATTTGGGAGAAACCTTAGGGTAGTAATATTGGAGTACGAATAAAGGTATTCCAGCAATAAAATCTTATTATTTCCTGTTAAAATCCTAATTTTTCTGGACTATATTTCAGTTTTCTAGCCCTAATCGTTCGCTGGTAATAAATTGACAAATATTTAAAATGGAGAGAATACCGAGTTTTAAAATAGTTTTCACTTTTTATTTCAATTTAAAAATATCGATTAATTATATTGTTATCATATTATAATGATGTTTGTTCGTGGGATTAAGAAAATAATCTTTGAATGCTTATAGAATTGTTTATTTTACAATGTTTTGCCTCAGTGTGAACGAATAATATAATTATTGAACATTAGAAACAAATAGAACAATAAATTAGATACTTGTACGATTTTCTCAATTAGTTAGGATATTTTAAAACGTTGGTTCGAAACAATAAATATCTTGATTTTTCAAATAAATTTCGCATTCTCTTTATCTTTTACGATAGTATTACCATTTTGCTAATAAATATCAGCCTCTAGCATGTGGTCTGTTTGCTTGTGAGAGAACTTTTTTTTTCTTTGGATTTCTTTGTGGGTTTTCTGCACTCTTTTCCGAAATAGACACGAGTTGTCCGTTTCCGCTATAAATACTGTATAGTTGTAGTTGTAGTGGCGCAGAGGCGTCGGAGAACCGCAAGAGCGAGATGTGCTCGTGCTAATGTTACGCCAGTTCGTTTACATTAAGTTCTATCTTTGACCCGGAGCAATCTTTCAGCGGCTGAAACGATTGCGACGGGCGCGATAACAAACGCAGTTGCTGGCGCCTGGTCAGGATCAGATGGCGGCCCTTGGGCTCAGACCTCAGGTCCTGTTTGGCACAAGGGCAGAAAGAACCACCTCGACACCACATCGGACGTGTCGAGCTGCCAATTTATCGCCCATCCGTTTATTTTCTTACCAACGAGACCACACCAGTCCAATTTTTCATCAGCAGGTCAAAGGAAAAATTTTCAAAAAGGAACACTTTTAAGGGTAATAAATTTTCAGTTTATTTTCATGGAGGTAGTAATCGTGTAAGCAAGCGTTTCGGCAATATTTAAATAGTAGAGGATGCTCAATGTCAGCTGTCAGGTGTCGAATTGGATCCAAAGATGATTACGATGCAAAACAGTTTAAAAGTTAAGCTGAAAATAGAACTATCTTATATTACTCATCTATTTTTTGATAGAAATAACTATATAACTTATATGCAATGAAATCAAAATCGGTTTTTGATCTTAGAAAAAAACGATGAGAGTGTAGTTCAAAATCAACAATTGGTTTGAAATATGTTCCTAGTAAATCATTATTATAGTAAATAATATAAAAGTTTTAAAAATTTTAGTCTCATAAATAAGTTATTTTTAATACAGGTAAGATACAACATATTCATCTATATTTAGGACCGTTGATGAGAATCTTCCAGACATCCCTTTGAATTGAATACTTTGGGATGTTGTCAGAAATTGTCAATGTTATGTTCAGTGACTGAGGACTTTGTTCCCCCCACCCTGTGAAGAAACGTTTTTTCAAAATTTACTTTAAAATTGTATTATGAACCCTTGCAGGTACAATGAAATATGAATAACTAAGTAATGGTGACCAGAGCCGGATTTAGGATCTATGGGGCCCCTAGGAAGGGCTTGTGGCGCGGGCCCTACAATGAAAAATATTTTTTTTTAATTAACCTACATAAACCAATTATCCAATTAAAAGCTTAAAAATAAACGTGATTGACTCTTTATTGAAACCTCGTTAAATATATATTAAAAAAAAAAACCTTTGTGGTTTGGACCCATAGGCTGAAGTCTGCGCTGCGTAGCCTGTGCTTAAATCCGGCCCTGTGTGCGGCATTGGGACAAATAATGCTGCAGTATATTTAAGTATAAGATGACAATTGCTCACTCGGATAATTTTTTTGGGGCCCCCAAGAAAGTGGGTGCCCTAAGCTATAGATTGTGTAGCTTATATGTAAATCCTGCACTGATGGCGACTCACTTGACTTAAATAATTATTTATCTAATGGTTTTAAATAATATTCGGGCTGATTCAAATCGTATTCATATCCTGAGTCACCGGTCCGAGGTGGTGAATAGGTCATTCACTGTCACTGCTACCCGACTGTGGAATTCATTATCTTCATTCACCCGTTCATCTTCATCATCACTTATCTACAATCGTGGTCTCTTGGCATGTATTCGCGGGAGCGGGTCTCGGGAGTGAGCGTCTCTTTTTTAGCGTCTCTCTTTTATGGTGTATCTTTTCCCTCCTGCTGGCTCTCTCACCTTCCTCTCAACTTCCTTTCGCTGGAGCTTTCTTTCTTTTTCGCACACACTTGTTTTTAATTTTCTCCTCTTTGTTTTATGTTAATTATTATTTTTTACTGCTCATATGAGGCAAACTGCCTCAGAGCATTGTGTAAAGTTAAATTGTAAGAATTATGAATAAATAAATAAATAAATAAAAAATAAAAAATAAAGTAATTTTTAACCGACTTCAAAAAAGGAGGAGGTTCTCCTATTCGATTGAATTTTTTTTTTTTTTTTTTTTTTTTTTTTTTTTTTTTTTTTTTTGTGCCTATGTTACCTCATATCTCCGCCAATTGTCAACCGATTTTGAAAATTTTTTTTGCATTGGGTCCAGTCTAACTTCCGATTGGTCCCATTTTTTTTTCGATTTTTTTTCATAGGTATTAGACCTTTTTTATTAGGTTTGTTTAGGTTTGTTTAGACCTAACCTCTTTGTTTATGAACCGATTTCGATGGTTCTTTTTTTATCCGAAAGGGGGTGTCTTAGGGATGGTGTCATATTAATTTGGTCAAGTTCTGATGATATAATCACTATTAATAACATCACTAAAAAGAGAAAAATAAAAATTTTTAAGAAAAAAATAAAAACCGACTTCAAAAAATTAAGTGCAACAAATATAAAAATACACTAAAAGGTATAAAATAATTATTATCTTATTTAGTTACAACTAAACGACGAAATATTAACACGAAATTACTTTTTGAAGTTGGTGCCAAACATATACCTTTTATGAATCACTCGACGGATCTTACTTAGTACGTTTGGCGGGTACGCTCGCTTATAGGTATAGTTTGTTTGGCACCGACTTTAAAAAGTAATTTCGTGTTAATATTTCGTCGTTTAGTTGTAACTAAATAAGATAATAATTATTTTATACCTTTTAGTGTATTTTTATATTTGTTGCCTTAATTTTAGTGTTTTTATTTTTTCTTAAAAATTTTATTTTAAAATATACGTTACATAGAAAAACATAAGAGAGTACGTGTTATCTATTAGAACCGATGGAATGGATTATTTTTAATTATATGTCAGAAGGGTTGTTTTTCACCCCCTTGGAAATCGAACCCAAGTGCCACTAACAGCAACAGTTACTGGCACTCCTGTTCAATGCCCGAGGGAGTGAAAAATAACCCTTCAGACATATAATTAAAAATAATCCATTCCATCGGTTCTAATAGATGACACGTACTCTCTTATGTTTTTTTTTCAATTATTTATTGACAATCCCGACGCTCTCTTATGATTTTCTAAGAAAATTTAAATCTATTTCTATCGACATCTTGAAATCTCTAATTATACGTTACAAACAGATCTATGAGACCCTCTGCCATTGATTTCGAAATCCTACTCGACAGGTACTAAAAGAGATGAGTCTTCATTGTGAAATTCTGAGGAAATTGTTCCTTTATTAATACATTATTGCAGTATTACGCATTAAATTATTATTATTATTGTTTCATAGGGCCTCCACCACTCCCCTCTTATTATGATCTTATGATATGGTAACATAATTCGTGACATACATATCTAACAATGCGTAAAAGCCAAGTTTTAGAAAATAATTTCAACTAAAAATGTGGATTTAATAAATATAGATGGACATGTGAAATGAAAAACATGCGTTTTAATTGAAGTTAGTATATTCTCGACCCATTTACACATACACTGATGATGTTGAACTTGGCAGCACATTAGATCTCACTACTTTTTAACGGTTATTATCCCGTCAATAATGTAAATAAGTTCTTGAATACTTGAAAAAGAAACCCTTAGGACTTAGATTGAATTCCTAAGGTGCTTCACAATGGAACCACATTTTCAATAAACTAATTTTCTACTAAAAATAATCAGACAAACAGCTTAGAAAGGAATATGAAACCTGGATTATGCTCTTTGTAATTTAGATATAAATTTGAATCGTAGAATTACTTAAATGGTTATAGAAATCCAGGAAGAACAAGTAATGGAATTTAAGAGATGATTAATTTCAAATTCTTCCTACGGACAAGATTCCAGGATTTTTACTTTATCCAATGCGAAGCATGGGAGAAAGTATTGGAATCGCTCTCGCGGCAAGCGCGACTTCAAAGGGTCCTCAGGTAAAGACTACGGAACCCATAGACTCAATTAAGGTCACAAATTGAAGTATTCAATGAGATTGAATTTTAGCACGTGACGGTTTTGCCAAAAATTACCTGGAATCTCGTCGAGAGGCCAAAAAGTGCCATTTTTTTTGGAAGTGCGTGGGGATGGATGTATGTATGTATGTGTGTGTGTGTGTGTTATCGTTTTTTTCGTCCACGATTTTTTCCACACCTTTGCGCTGATTGAAATGAAATTGAAAACCTACCATTAGTTTAACAAAATGAAGCGCTGATTAGTTTTTGGAACATATCGGTCCACAAACATTAGTACTTTATTTCAGTACTTTTTTAGTTTTTTCTAAATATCTTGAAAATGACTTAAACAATTTTGATGAAATTTAATATCCTAATTAAGTACCTTGGGGACCACAAAAAAGGTTAAATAAAGTTTTTAGTAAAATCATATTTTAAAGTACTTTACTCTATAGTAAAATAGTACTTTTTTAATTTTAAATTCTTTAAAATTTATTCATTTGATCGTTTTAATATAGCTCATTTAACCTAACTTAAGTAAGAATGGTTAGGCTTCTCGCTGTGAAATGGTAAAAATTTGGGAGGAAATTTTATAAGTAACCATATCAACCGCGTTGTTTTCTTATCAGTTACCATTGCTGACGACATGGAGGAATCGACTTAAAATCAAAAATAGCTATTGATTCTCATCTAGTACTTGAGGAATAACCATTCTATATTGGATTTTTGACGTTTCGGTTTCTCAAGCTTGAGTTGTTTTGCCATAAAAGAATTTAGTCTTTTTGATTTTTAAGTCGATTCTTCCACGTTTTCAGTAGAGGTTGCCATTAATAATCAAAACATCAAAAATGGAATGCAATAAGGTTATTCCTCTAGTATTAGATGAGAATCAATCGCTATTTTTGATTTTAAGTCGATTCCTCCATGTCCTAAGCAATGATTACCAATAATAACCGAAATGTCAAAAATCCAATGTAGAATTGTTATTCCTCGACTGTTAAATGAGAATCGATCATTATTTTTGAATTAAAGTCAACATGAACTGCAAATTGCAAGTGATATCTTATTTATATAAAGGAATAAACATATTAATATTTCAAATGAATTTGGATAAAGTTTAGCAACGATCCGTAGCAGTTTATTTTTTCTGGAGAAAAAACTTATTTGCTTCATTAACCTTATTTCGATTTCGTACTTTTGTAAAGACAATATTCGGTTATATTTTATAGGGAAGAAATGTAGGGGCTTTAGATAAGTTGATAGAGAACTTTCTTTTTGTGTGATAAAAGTTCGGCCTAACCCAAAGGGACAGTGACACTAAAGTAATAGAATAAGGCATTGTGAATATGTGGGGAATCGCTTTTCAATATCAGGTATTTATTTAACGAAATAAAAGATATGATATATATTAAGTACGATTGCTAGGTTGCAATCAGATAAGGGGTAAGTTTCAAAAGTTTGTTTTGAACATTAAAGAAAATAAGCTGACCTGTTATTATGTCGCCATCCACTTGACTTTACCATACAACCTGGTCCCTAAAATTATTCATAATCATGTAGGGAGGGGGGGGGGTAGTTTTTTCATTTTTATACATGTGGGTTCCCACTCATTATGTATACAAAATTTGGTTGAGTTTGGTAAATGGCCAAGATTTTCATTTTTTGACCCCCCCCCCTATTTTGGGCGGTTAGCTTTTACATTTTTAGACTTCTGGGGGTCCACTGATTATGTATACAAAATTTGGTTGAGTTTGCTCAAATGGCCTAGATTTTTAATTTTTAACCCCCCCCCCCCCTCCACCACCCTTAATTTTGGGTCGATATGCACAAAAATCTAATCAGCTCTTAATCTCAATGGACTAAAAACTACATGTGAAATTTGGTTTCGATATTCAAACTAGTTTTTGAGCTAGCTCGTCCACAAAAATTTGGTAACGCACAGACTAACGGACAATCAGACAGACAGACTAACTAACAGACATTTTGACAAAACAATTATTATCTCGAAAAATATAATTTTTTCGATGTTCACTTATTAGGGCTTTTTCTAGAGCGAAATGCCATGGTTTCGCTCAATTTTTTTTACGCTCTCTATATATAACTTCATACTACGACCCTGAGGTACCACTTTTCTGTTTTATCAAGCCTCATTTGGTAACCAAGACAACTGTTTTTGTTTTCTCAAATACTTTTATTTTAAATGAAATTATATAAAAATTTTAAAAACATTTCATTTTGTTAAATTCCGCAAACTTTTCTCTGTAAAAAATACGATATAAATCACTCGAATTTGTTGGGAACAATATATTGTATCTCTTATATGAATCGAGACCACGAGGCGACCCTATGTAAAAATCTGCACTTTTCACTACCTACAGGGTATGGTCAAGTATTGTAATCGTGCATGAAAAAGGTGTTTTTTTGCATCTTTTTTTCGAAATATCTCAAAAACGGCTGAAACTATTTTGATTAAAAAAATTGAGCAAGACCATGGCATTTCGGTCTAGAAAAACCCTAATAAGTGAACATCGAAAAAATTATATTTTTCGAGATAATAATTGTTTTGTCAAAATGTCAGTTAGTCTGTTAGTGGGTTACCAAATTTTTGTGGACGAGCTAGCTCAAAAACTAGTGTGAATAACAAAACCAAATTTCACAAGTTTAGATTAAGAGCTGATTAGATTTTGGTGCATATCGACCCAAAATTAAGGGAGGTGGAGGGGGGGGGGTTAAAAATTAAAAATCTAGGCCATTTTTGCAAATACGACCAAATTTTGTATACATAATCAGTGGACCCCCAGAAGTCTAAAAATGAAAAAACTAACCTCCCAAAATGGGGGCGGGGGATTGTAGGGTCAAAAAATGAAAATCTTGGCCATTTACCAAACTCAACAAAATTTTGTATACATAATTCGTGGGCCCCCAGAAGTCTAAAAATGCAACAACTAACCGCCCAAAATGGAGGGTTCCTCAGGGGTAGGGAGGAGGGAAATGGTCCAAGGACCGAGGATAGAGTTGGCGGGGTGGAGGATGATCCTAAGTAGGAAGAGAGGAAAGGGTCCAGTGGATCGAAGTTGGCGTTGATGGAATTGGCTAGCAAGATGCCCTCCAGAGACGGCAGTCGCCCCTAGTTTCTTAAAATAAGGAAGAATTCTATTAAAAATATTTATCTATTTTCATATTACCTATACATATAGTATTTGAGTCAAGTGCTATAGAGTATTATTGTTTCCTCTTCTTATGTCTAGAAAGTATAGTTTTGCTCTAGTCTTTCATCTTTTTAGAATAACAGAAATTTTGAATGATTTCTAATCGACTAAAACTTGTTTAAACATGTCTTAGAAGTCAATTGTGAGTTTGATGATTGCTCTATACGCAGTTTTTAGAAAATACATTCTCAATTCCCATCTTTGATCAGTTGAATTAAATAATCGATTTCATCGCGCTTTCATTTAAACATTAAATGTCAGAAACAGGTGCTTTGAATCAAACTCGTACATACCAAGCCAGTTGTCGAAATTGATAACAAATATATTTCCCAATTTGTACATTCCTACCATTTATACTATAAATATTGTTGGAGATCGTGGCTGAGATAATATTTAGTGGGATGAAGGAGTTATATCAACCAAAAAAGTAGGGATGCACCGGGTACAATAAAATTCCCACAGTAAAACGTTTCGGCCTAAATTTTATTAGGCCCTCTACAGTTATTGGGCTATAGAAATATGTAAATCGTTGTTATCATTAGTAAATGACATTCTAATCATTATTATATCAATTTAAGTTGGTAAGGTTGATTTTTATTATAACTTACAATTATAATTGTTGCTCGACAAAAATGAAAGAAAAATTTGTACCTCGTAAACCTAACAATGGATTCCAGTAGAGTTTTTACGCTGATTATCATGCAATTTCCCATTTTTTACAACACGTCAGAGTTTTGAGATATTATCGGTCAAAATGACGAAAAAGGCCATTTCGACTTATTTTCGAGTCCCATTAGATATTAAACAGCAATATTTGAAATCAAAATATTTTATTGACGTAAGAGAAAACAGCTTCCTCTTTGATTTCCAAATTACCACTTGTTTTTATCCAAAGTATAACTTGAGTTATAACTAAAAAACTAAGACCCTATGTTTTACCTATGTTTATTATCCTTTATAATCACTTAGTTTTAGTTTTTTAGTTATAACTCGAGTTCTAATTAAGCTAAAACAAGTGGTAATTTGAAAATCAAAGAGGGAGCTGTTTTCTATTACGTCAACAAAATATTTTGATTAAATTGAAAGTTTTTTTGCCGAGAGTAGCAGAATTTTTATATTTTGAAGGAGACAATAAAAGAGTGTGTCTTCTGCTGGAATTATAAATTTTATTTATTTATAACGAGACCAGTTTCGCTATAAATAAATAAAATTTATAATTCCAGCAGAAGACACACTCTTATTGTCTCCTTCAAAATATTTTGATTTCAAATATTGCTGTTTAATATTTAATGGGACTCGAAAATAGGTCAAAAAATGGTCTTTTCGTCATTTTGACCGATAATATCTCAAAACTCTGACGTGTTGTAAAAATTCTGGAAATTGCATGATAATCAGCGTATAAAACTCTACTGGAATTCATTGTCAGGTTTACGGTGGAAATTTTTATCGAACAGTCTTATAGACATATTTAATACGCACATGTGATTGAGCCCAATAAAATTTAGCCCGAAACGTTTTATTCTGGGAATTTTATTGTACCCGGTGGATCCCTACTTTGGTTGATATATCTCATTCAAGCCACTATTTATACTATCAGTCATAAGTCATTCCATGTAATTTTTCAATTGTATATTTTAAGAAACATGAATGATTAGTAAACATATCAAAACATATCTTCATGAAATTTACAATTTTAAGATACCTATACCATCAAATATTATGAATACATATATAAAACAGTTTTAATCAAGAGGATAAATGTTTTTCGGGCAAACGCAATGTTTGTAATTCAAAGAAAATGGTCCCTTTTGAGTGGCTCTAATTAGCAGTGGTCTTGGGGGAATTGAAACGATTAACAATTTCAAATTGCAAAGTTAAACATTTACATATGGGTAATCAAGTTTAATAGTAAACAGAGGCTGTATATTACTATAGTAAACTCAACGAGCTTTGAATGACTAACTTGATTTTCATTGCAATGCTTCTCGGTCTTGTCCTTCAAATAAAATTCGTAAATACTGTAATCAATATCCTTCGGATTTCGAAATATTTTTCGATAGAAGTAAGATAAAGAAAACTTAAACTTGACCTTAAAGAAAATGGTGTTTTACTCAGGTTCTGAAAAAAGATGGTATATTTCAAAATTTCAACAATACTTAGAGGCTCACTAATCGGGCTCTAAAATTAATTTTACAAAAATGAATTTACACATATCGGATCAAAGATCTTTTTAAATATGTTTCATGTCCAAAGTGCCCTTATAAATGAACCCAAGTGCCAAACTCGCTAGCCGAGCCATTGACTTATTTTTTTAGATTAACTTGCATATTTTATAATGCTTATAGAAGCAATGAGATTCTCTTAATTTGTAATATAGCTTATTTTGAAATCATCATTTAGAAACTTGGTAAGTGCCATATTAATATTGATTTTCCAATATAATATACAGGGTTATTGGTAATTCGATAGATATCTTGAAAGGGGTTATACTAATATTCCAAAAAATTTAGTTTTGACCTTCTATTTGGAGTCTATGTAAGAGTTGAGGGCATGATTTTTTTTAAATATTCTCTTATTCAACAGCCATTAGAAAAGTGTCTTTTTAGCACTCAGAGTGCAGTACTGGTACTTTTTTACAATCAGCAATTATTCGTAGAAAGTCGGAAAATTTCAATAAATAAATAAATCTCCGTAATAACTCCAAAACTAATGATTTTTAACCCCGGGTTCATAGGTTCAGATTTATAGGAAATTATAGTATAACCCTTTTCAAGATATCTATCGAATTACCAATAACCCTGTATATAAAAAGAGAAAACAAGAGGGGTCACTGTGACTCTTGAGCAGCCCAAACCGCTGGACTTCGAAAGATGAAATTTGGAGTGTATATTCTTTCTACGATTTAGGGTTGAGCTAAGAAGGGATTTTTTGAAATTCGAAACCTAAAGGGCGGAACGGGCCCTAAATTTTTTATTAGATTTTTTTTAAGATCTCTTAAACTAGAAAAGATCGATATTCTTTTAGCTTGTAAAGGTGAAGTATTAAAATACAAAAATAACTTACTTGAGTATTTTGCTCTAGTTGCGCCTGAAAGGGAGATATAGTAATTTTGGTGTAAATTTTTGTTTCCTGGACAAAATCTTTTGGGTTTTTTAAGTCTTAGCATTCAATTTTTTTTTTTTTTATAAATTTTATTAAACCAATTATTTTACATGAATTAATGTATACATTGTATTTGAGCTTCGACTCCGGAGATTAATTCTCCACCATCGACTGTCCTTGATCATCTTTTTAGTCCTTGTTTTTAATAAGAGGAAAAAACTAATTAAATAAAAAAAATCTTTTCCGATAATTATTTCAATTCCCTCTAATCCAATCCTGTCTTAGCATTCAATTATACTATTATATGTAGGTTTATTGTTGAAATATCTTTAAATAATTATTTCATTTTTTCAAAATTTGACACCTGAGCCGAAAAATGGGGGATTTTTAACCGACTTCAAAAAGGAGGAGGTTCTCTATTCGACTGATTTTTTTTTTTTTGTGCCTATGTTACCTCATATCTCCGCCAATTGTCAACCGATTTTGAAAATTTTTTTTGCATTGGGTCCAGTCTAGCTTCCGATTGGTCCCATTTTTTTTTCGTTTTTTTTTTCATAGGTATTAGACCTTTTTTATTAGGTTTGTTTAGACCTAACCTCTTTGTTTATGAACCGATTTCGATGGTTCTTTTTTTATCCGATAGGGGGTGTCTTAGGGATGGTGTCATATTAATTTGGTCAAGTTCTGATGATATGATCACTATTAATGACATCACTAAAAAGAGAAAAATAAAAATAATTTTTAAGAAAAAATAAAAACCGACTTCAAAAAATTAAATGCAACAAATAAAATACACTAAAAGGTATAAAATAACTATTATCTTATTTAGTTACAACTAAACGACGAAATATTAACATGAAATTACTTTTTGAAGTTGGTGCCAAACATATACCTTTTATGAATCGCACTCGACGGATCTTACTTAGTACGTTTGGCGGGTACGCCTCGCTTATAGGTATAGTTTGTTTGGTACCGACTTCAAAAAGTAATTTCATGTTAATATTTCGTCGTTTAGTTGTAACTAAATAAGATAATAATTATTTTATACCTTTTAGTGTATTTTATTTGTTGCATTTAATTTTTTGAAGTCGGTTTTTATTTTTTTCTTAAAAATTATTTTTTAACACAAAAGTCTTCGTATATGGTTACTAATAAAGGTCGAAACTTCACAAATAAAATATTCGAACGGTTATTTCTTAAATATTTAAGTTAAAGATCAATAGTTATTTTTGATTTTAACTCGATTTCTTTATGTTTGCAGCATTGTGGTTACCACTTAAGAGAAATCTAGGGAGTATTTTTTTTTATTAATGTATTGTCACTGGGCTTATGTATGTATGTATGTAAAATTTCAGAGCTCTAGCTAGTCGCGAAATAGTCGAAATTTCGATTACAATATTTGACTCATTATATTATACATACGAACAATGTGAGTTCATGTAAAATCTTCCATTTCTTAAGACGATTAAAAGGCTTAGTAAAAAGTGACCAAATTTCTTAGTTATTCTTTTATATACGTTTAATTAATTGGTGCTAAAGGATGAGTATATTCTAGCTAGCGATTTGAATTTTTGAGTTTCAGTGCCGTGGGCTCGAGACCCCATTTTGGTGTCTGGTGCTAGCAAATTGAGCCCTCGAAATATTCCTTTTCGAAATTTACAGCCGCGTCGAATTCCACGATAGGTGGTGCTTTACCTTGAATTTTGAGGGACTATTTTCCATCTTTTTCTCTTTAGTTCCATGCTTTGGTGTCTATAAAAAGGCCTGAACCATAATATTTTGCCCCCTTTTATTTTGAACCCTACGCTGTGGGCATCTAGTATGAATTTTGAGACTGCTCAAAATTCATATTAATTCCATAGCCAGATAACGCGTAAGCATAAATTTATTTATTTTTTCATCAATTGAGATTGATATTGAGTTTTTCTATTTGTTTAGTTGATTTACAACCAACTAGAAAATAGATTAAATTGTGTTGAACGCTTCACGGTTATCTGGTTATATATTTAGCAATTTGTGCTAAAAACGCGATTGGCGTTAATTAATTAATTTTTAATAAAATTGAACTGGTTTCTCAAATCCCTCCAAGGTATTTATCATCTTAATTTTCTTTGAATCATGTTTCTGTAGTCTTGCATAAGCTAATTAATTATATGTTTTTTATTTTCTGTTATCAAATAATTCCCTAAGGTTTTTTGAAAACCAAATATAACTTCATTGGATCAGGAGTCCGGGTAAACGAGGAGCATTTCTTCCATTTTTCTTCATCTAAAGTTTGATTAATAATATTCTTAGGTTAATTTGTATATAATTGATTTATATATAAACTTTGTCAATATTTGTGCATATTTGTATTTTTTCAAATAGCTGAATTTTAACATTCAATTTTCAAACTTTTTATCTGTATTTATATAGTTTTAAGTTACTCCTAACATCACTTACTAGTATTCAATTTTAAAATTCATATTTTTATAATCCAAAATTTATATTAAATTCTAATAAACCTACTTACAGTCCATTTTTTATCTATAATTAATTTTTTATTTTATTAATATTTAAATTAATATTCCACGCTGCTATAAGCTGCACCAGTGTCTAATAAATAAAATTCAATAATATTTTCGTTAAAGTATTCATTTTGATAAAAAGACTAAAATTAATATAATTAATAATTAATATCCTCATTTAAATAAATAAATGGAATTTATTTTTCTCAATTTCTTGTCAAAATTGAAAGAACTCAGCTTCTGAACATTGACTGCCAAGCAAAATCCTTATAATTCTTTATTAAGGTCATAAACTTTTTAATTTAAATACCATAATCGAATTTGATGTGTGTTGCATTTTTAAAAATACATTAAACTACTTTTAAAAGAGATATAAAATGAAATTAAAGCTTCGTCATTAACGCATGAAACCTTTTATTGGACTATTAAGCCATGTGCTTCCATATGGTTGGAGCGGAACCTTCGGGCCAATAGAGGACCACCCGATCCGTTTCCAAATAGCTTTGTTTCCAAAAAGAAAATACGTTAAAATATTAAAAAAAAATAACTTGTCGGTGTACTGCATTTGGTGTTGAATTCCCTGAAAAAGACCCCTTTCAGAGGAATGTGTAGGAAAATTCGCTGAACAAAATGTTTCCTCGTTAAAACATCGTAAACAGTCAACTATATTTAGCAGAGGTACTGATCAAAATCCAAATCATAAAATCCTTTGAGAAGACAAACATTCATTCAAAGAAATTTATCTTCTAATTAAATTTTATTTTACATATTAATATAATTCATTTTTTGAATTTAATGATGGGCTGTAAATTATCTTCCAACAAGGTTTGGCATTGGGCACACAGAGGCACAAAAATTACGATCTAAACCAGGCAGGCGATCGTGTTGTTTATATTCTAATGACACAATCAAGAGAGAATCGAAGAATAGATTAATGGCAAGCAAGCAAAATCATCACTAAAATTAAACCAAAAGTTAACTATATCTATTCAAACCAAAGAAAAAAAGTTTAATCGAAAATTATTATTATTGTCTCTATAGTTAGTTAAAATTAAATTCATTAAAATGTAATTTTTCACGAGAAAGCAGCTTGATTAAGAAATCTTGATGTTTTAGGTATAGGGACATGATATATCGTCTTAAAGCATTTTTCTTCGTCTTTCAATTTAATGAGTAATATACAGGAGGTCTCATTTGAAAAAAACGAACTTTTGACCCCTTTTATGAATAACGGAAATAATAGTAATTTTAGCACGCCCTGTATGTTATGGAGTCGATTTTTCGGCGTAAATTAAATACTTCGGGTGTGTCTAAACTTTCACCAAAATATCAACTTTTCATGAATTGAGAGCACTAATTTATTTAAGTTTAATTAGGGCCATGTTTTGGACCATATTTAACACAAATTATTTTTTATCTCGAAAACCGATAGAGATAAGTATAGGACAGGGGTCGGCAACCTTTTGAGAGGAAAGAGCCAAAAATTACAATTTCCCAGTTTTTAAAGAGCCACTAACATTTTTGTTTCAATATTATGGTATTTGATTAGGATTAGGTATATAAATTTGACTTTTGATTTAATATAAATAATTTTAAATATGAAATAATATTTATTCATATAAAAACATAGAAATGTTTCGCACAAAACATATTAAAGTATTTTAGCTAGCTCTTCTAGATTAATAAAATTAGTAATCAAATAATATAACTATAATTATTGAATAATAGATAGTTACATCAATGGGAGTATTGGCTTTGCATGCCTTTTGAAAGTTTGGTTAAATCTGGCTCATAACTTGTTGTTTTCAGTTTCAAGCACGCCTCTAGATTTTTATTTGTTAGTTGGCATCTTACTTTACTTTTTATTATACAATTGGGAGCAAAAAAATCGGCTCACCTCTAAATTTTTACATTCATAAGGAATAACTCGATAAAAACGCTTTTATTTCGAAAAATGATAATGTATTCTCAATGTTCTCTGTTGAGTGTTCTTATCCTGTTTGCAGTATATATATTTTTTTAAGAAGTATAATATTTTTTATGAGTTTTGAAAATAAAATAATATAATTATTAATATTTGCGCATGGAACTGGAGAGCCGCATCTTGACATCGAAAGAGCCACATGTGGTTCGCGAGCCGTAGGTTGCCGACCCCTGGTATAGGACAATATTAACAAAAAAGTATTTTAATAAAAGGGCGGTTCTAAAAACGTGTTAATATTCGTAGTGTTCTATTTAAAAAGATAAAGTTGCTACGACTTTCCGATAGAAGCCGAAACGTCGCAATGCTGAAAATATTTTAAATCGATAGAACAGGTAAGAAAATGTTAGGTGCTAAATTTTTAGAAAAATCCTGCGTTCCGTTTTTCATAAACGTCTAACGTGCCATCGACCGTGAATCACCCTATATATATATATATAAGAAAATTATATATAAATTAAATAATTGTTAGGGCCATAAAAAGAATCAGATACAATTGAGTTAATTCAGAAATATGTCCATATCTATTATATCTTATAATTGAGTATGATCATTGAGAAGCTGAAATAAAATTGGTGAAACGTCGCATAAATCGATGAGAATTTTTTGATATGCTACTTTCCCGTCCAAATACCTGCTAAAATACTTGATTAATTTATATTTATTTTTTAACTAATCGTATCCATAATTAAATTTTTGTGAAATGAAGGAGTTGGACAAAAACATCAAATTAAAAACAGAGATTTATCATTTAATGTGCCGAACGTTTCGTCAATTTATTTCTGACTTCTTCATGAGCTCATTACACAACTCAATTGTCTGATGCCCTCCAAACTATGAGAAAACACATTAAGAAATTCTTTCTTTTTTTTTTAAATACTTTAATTTGTAGTTCACAATAAAAGTTAAAATTCAAAATCAAAAAATTAATCAAAACAAAAAATCCTATATATTTTTTTAATCGATATTGAACCAAGATACTTAGATACCCCCGTCCATATATGCAAGGTCGTGCGGTGGACAACGGCGCCTAGGCCTCAAAGGCGCCGACAGGCGATCATTGACCATTAGTTATATTTATATTTATACCGGTCAAATGAACAAAATTTAAAGACTTAAAAATAAGTATTATCTTACTCTATAGTAAAGTACTTTAAAATAAAATTTTACTAAAATCTTTATATAACCTTTTTTGTGGTTCTCAATGTACTTAATTCTAATATTAAATTTCATCAAAATTGGTTAAGTCATTTTCAAGATATTTAGAAAAAACTAAAAAAGTACTGGGATAAAGTAGGTACTAGTGTTTGTGGGCCGATATGTACCAAAAAGGGCTTCATTTTGTTAAAGTAATGATAGGTTTTTAATTTCATTTCAAACGGTGGAAATGTCGATCGAATATTTTATCTGCTTCGCATTGGATATAGTAAAAATGGGGTTGTGCCTTTTTTGCATTGTATTCATACCCTTAACTGATCTGCTAATCTAGTTGTCTATATAGAAGGGGCTCCCATTATACGAGGTGCTATTAGATGACCGGATTTATTTTGCTACTGGCAAGCGACAGGTTTGAACATGATTGTGTCTGGTGATGCTTCACCCACCCTATCTGCATAGGTATGAAGAAATGTTGTAATCGAGCATTAAAAAGTGGGGGTTTTTTTGTTTTGTTTTTGATTTAATGCAATCGAATGCAAGAAGGGATGCACCAGAAAGATAAAGCCCTCGATCTCGAAAGACTCTTACCTTATCGAAGAGAAAGCTAAATTGATCAAGCGAAAGGGTGGAGGTTTAGATGTTTTTGTGCCCGGGTTTTGAAGGTTTAAGAGTTATAAGTGTCTGGAGAGAGTTCCAGTTCCTTGAAATCATGGGGACAAATGTATTGGCGAATGAAATATGATTCGGGTCTTTTCAAATTTAACCGCAAAAGAGTGTTCTGAATCGGCAACACGCGTGCTACGTGCAAAGCATGCTTTGGGGGATTTACTGAGTAGAGAGAGTCGGTGATTGTCGCATCGACAATTAGTCTGATACCTCGTTTCTGAATTGGATCCAGGGTGTTAAGAGAATGGTTGAAGGCCCCTCTCCACAGTTGCGAGCCATATTCGAAATTCGGGCCTTGAAGATGGTAATTTAATTTTTATCTTAATATACAATGTGGTGCAAAAAAGTGGAGCACTTTGAAAAATTTGGTTTTTTCAAATAATTTTCAGAAAAAACATATTTTATTTAAACTTTTAATACATTCTGTGATTGTACAAATATTTTTAAATATTCTTTCAACGATTTATGGGTGTGTTAAGAAGGAATTTTTTGAAATTCAAATCCTAAAGGGAGGAAAGGGCTCCAAAATGTGTTTTTAGAGTTTTTCAAGATCTCTTAAACCAGAAAAGATATCGATATGGGTTTAGATTAGAAAGGTGAAGCATTGAAATACAAAAAAAAACATATTTGAGTATTTTGGTCTATTTGTCCCCGAAAGGGAGATATAGTCATTTTGGGGTAAATTTTTGAAATTTTTAAAGTGCTCTATCTCCTCGAGTTTTTAAGTTTTAGCATTCAAATTTGGTACATAGGTTTATTAATGCTAAATCTCGGGAAGTTTTTTTATTTTTTTGAAATTTGACCTCTGAAGTGAAAAAATGGGGGGATTTTTGATTTTGTGGTCTAAAACACAAAAGGATTCGTATCTTTATTGCCCTTGTACCAAACTCAACCACATTTTGTATATATAATCTGCTGGTCACTAGAAGACTAGAAATGCAAAAACTAACCACGTAAAAAATGAAAATTCTTGCCTTTCTAAGAAATTTTATATACATAATCTGTGGGCCTCTAGGGAGCTAGAAATACAAAAACTGGGTGTGGGGTGGGGTGCAGGGGGGCCGAGATGGGTGTGTAGTGGGGTGCGGTGGTGGAATAGGGTTGTGGGGATGGGGGTGGAATGGGGGGAAGGGTGCGTGGGAGGAGGTCCAGGGGGCGCAGTCAGCTAGTATTAAATAAATTTTATTAAATTTGTTTCCCCTAAAGCCTACACCATGCTCCTTAAAAATTATTTATTTATTTTTGTTTTAGTTATATACATTTATTTATTTCTCCAGGCCAAATAAATACACAAAAACTGAATTATTCAGTTAGCTTAATAGGTGGTTTCCCAACTTTATATCATAAACAAAAGTGAAAGAATTATAACTAGATAAACTTTGGCTTAAGCAGGATAAAAATGCACCAGTATGAATCCGCCCCACAAGGAATATCGACTACATTAAATAGAACTGCTAAACATGATTTCGGTCGACGAAGCCACCTTCTACATTTGTTTTCCTAAACATGACAATCAAGCGTCAAATGCTTTTCTCTTTTTTTCTCTCTTTTTTTATAAAAGTGGTTACTGGTGGGTTCTGAGGGAACCGATGGCGATGTGCACAGAGCAAAGAGACATCCGACAAGCACAAAGAGCAAGAAAATGAACAAGAACAAGCGCGCCGATGAGTTGGTTGATCTGGGGGGACAAGGGGGGCCGAAGTGACGAAAAGACGAGCAGAGATGTAAAAAATTTGTTCCCATCGACAGGGTGGGTGCTGGTTCAGGGAACGACGTGTGTGGCGCGCCCTGGCGAGCGCCACAGAGATGCTGTAAAACACTACGAAAATAAACAGGAGCAGCCGTTGGCGTTGTCGGCAGCCATGATGCTCAGCTGACTGAAAAAGAGGGCTGCAAGGCGCCGCGACGGCCGCAGCTGCCACCCGGCCTTCCTCTTTCTTCTTCTTCAAAGCAATACCTCTCCCCCTCACCCAAATCAGAAGAAATCTCAATCAATCCCTTCAGTATCACAGATCAACAGAACGAGTCTGGCATTTCCGCAGGAATAGCAATTAATGATATGAATATTCACAAGAAATCATAAGTTGGTGTCATCTATTAAATTCGATGGAATGGAATATTTTTAATTATATGTCAGAGGGGTTGTTTTTCACCCCCTCGGGAATCGAACCCGAGTGCCAGTAACAGCAATCCGGGCCACCTGGCTCACCTGCAGGATGCGAACCTCTCTGACATATGTACACGCGTAAAATATTTTACTCAAAGATTGTTATCTTAATTTGTAAAATTTCGCGATATAATTTGAATCTATTACCATCGGCAAAGTAATAACTTGCATATTAAATTAGTAAAAGTCATTCCATTACCCTTCGAATTTTGAATCTCTTCAAAATTCGAAACACTCAACGACCTTTATTTAAATTATATGGCATGGCTATATTCACTATATCGCGAAATTTTACAAATTAATATAACAATCTTTGAGTAAAATATTTTACGCGTGTACATATGTCAGAGAGGTTCGCATCCTGCAGGTGAGCCAGGTGGCCCGGATTGCTGTTACTGGTGCTCGGGTTCGATTCCCGAGGGGATGAAAAACAACCCCTCTGACATATAATTAAAAATATTCCATTCCATCGAATTTAATAGATGACACCATCTTATGATTTTCTAAGAAAATTTGAATCTATTACCATCGGCAAATTAATCATTAATTCTCAAAGTTGTAGGTCCCCCTAAGAAACCTCGAGATTCTAACAAGTAGAGTCAACGAACAGTCGCGAAATCGCATCATATAAAAGAAAAAGGCTATATAAAGCAATCACAGCAGAACGATCTTAGGCCAATGGAGTCAAAACTTCGAACGAAAATTTTTCATTATTTATTCATTATTATCTCAGAAACTGTGTTGTAACTATGAATTAAAATCTTCTTAAAAAATGTACTAGTCATTGTTTAATGTTGGTTTAGTTTTTATAACAATGGTAAGAGGAAATAATTTTCTTACTTATAATTAATAATGTATGTAAACTTCCGAAATTCCGTATAGTGCAATCTATAAGAGTATGAAAAACTTTGAGATTTAATATCTCCGGAACTATTGTTATTATATTGTTCATAAATTTCGTTTTGCCGGCTCTAACCAACTCACTCGACTCCCTGGCTCACCGAAGAACCGTTTCTGCCCTTTCCCTGTACTACAGATACTATCACGGTGTCTGTTCAGTCGAGCTGAAATCAATTATCCCCCTTAATGCCCTCTTTACGAGAAACACGCGGTTTTCAAACGCTCAGCACCCCTTCGCTGTCAAATTGGATAAAAGTCGAACAAGCGCTTTCGCCAACTCTTTTATCCCTATGACCTCCAGAGACTGGAACTCGCTCCCTGCCACCATCTTTCCCGCGACTTATAACCTTCAGCTATTTAAGACCCGTATCCACAGATACCTTCGACCCCCGCCCAACCCATAAAATTATTTCTTCTTCTTTTCACAATGGAGGGGCCAACCCAGGCCTTTAGTGGTTGCACCTTTTTGGTGTAACTCCTTCTCTCATCATTAGAATTAAAAAAAAATCGATGCAGAAGTATTTAAATAATAATCTGTCTAAATTTCAAAAAAATCCTAAGAAAAAGCATATGCTGAAACAACTACATTAATACATACGAAGTTCTAAAAAAAGATTACAGAAAGAACAAATGTAATGTGACTAATAGGGAAATAATTTTGGGGAGCTGTAATAACTGATTACAGGATCTAGCTCGAGTAGGATTCCAGATTTACTGCAGCATGAGATCAGTCTCTCTAATAGAAACAAATGGAGAATACGACCGCCACAACTGCGTATAAATCAGAAATAATTTACAACTGATAAGAAAAATGAAATTATTATAAAATGGTCATTTAGATGGAGGGAAATTAAATGTTAAGTTTTTCGAAATTGAGACTTTAAATATATTTTAGAGGGGATAGATAGATTTCCAAATAGTAATTTGAAATATATAAAATTATTTATTGTAAACTATTTGTGGGTCTAAAAAAATGTATTTTAAAGTGAAAATTGAAATAAAATCTTTATCATTACAAAACTTTAATACAGTGATTCGTAACCTTTTCAGTTTGGTTACCCCTATAACCAAGCAACCCATAATCATTGAAATAAAACATATTCTATATCATGAAATCGTAAATAATTTTTAATATTCGATCCCTTCTAATGAAATATTTTTTTTTTAATTTTCTCTTCATATTTTAGCATAAAATGAAATATTATAAAGCAGTGCTTCCCAAAGTGGATGATGGAACAATTCAGGGGGTGGTAGTGATCTCAATTGTATTTAGTGGGGGATTGAAGAAAAAAATGGAGAAAATTTTAAATAGGCTAAATAAATTAATTGAAAGAAAAGAAAATTGAAAAAAAATTTAATTTTTTTCCACTTTGACCGAGTTTTTTCTTGGTATGTGGTTAAGTAAAAATTCGAAAAACACTAGGTCAGCGACGCCCAGCTTTCCCCTGCCGTGACATAAGCCCTGTAGTTGAGAAAGATCGCTAACCAGGGGTAAAGTGTTTAACCGAATTTTTAGAATTTAATAATGAATTGTTGGCATTTTTTCAAATTAATAAAAAAAAATAATATCTACCCTTTTGAAAAATGTCTCAAAAATGATATTTGTTTACTAAAGTTGTATATGTGAAGATGGTTATTTAAAATTTCTTGAAATCAAAAGTTTTCTTAATTTCGAAAAAGGTTAAGGTAACTACTGTAAAACATGGATGGATATATAGATACAGAAAATAGCGCTAATTTGTTACTATATCTTTCTCTTTGTGCATTTGAAGAAGGTAAATTTAAAGGGGGGGGGAGGCGTTGAGTAATTGTTTTATTAAAAAAGTAGGCGTTAGGAGCCTATCTTATAAAGTCTTTAGTTTTATAAATTAAAGGGTTTATTTAGTCACATAAAATAAATAAATAGAGTAATTTTAGTCAATTAACAATATTTATTTGATAGATTTACTAATCAGCGACAAATCCCCTTGATTTAAGACAGGGAGATAGGGAGGGAACGAGAGAAATTGTCTCCAGCTGACGTCACCAGCCGCCATTTTGGTCAGATCAAGAAATAAGAATACCCATTAGAGCAATGCTAATATTTTTATAATTTAATCTATATATCTTTAAATAAAAAGGTTTTTAAATAGAACAAATATATAAATAAATATTCAAAAAATATTATTTCTTAAATTTGCCATGAATTAACTAAATACTTTCAGTAAAAATTAGATAAAACAAAGAGCACTTGTACTTATTATTTTTCTTGCGGACACTTTTAAGATAATTTTTTTTATTTTAAAGGATAAGGACAAACATAAAAGATGATTATATCTTCTTGATATAAGACCAAAAGAATAAATGACAGAAATCGATCTTATTTTATCGATTGCATCTATCTGGTGGTTCATAATAGATTTTTAATATAAGAAAATATCATTTTGATTAAGAATTTTGTAGTTTAAAAAGAAATTTTATGAGAAGATCCGATTTCTTCTCTGCCGGGAGCGAATCAACTAGAAATGCCAAAAAGGTTTTATTTTTTTCTCATTACAAATCTAATAAAATTTTTTAAAATTTCATATCTGTCTGTTATTTTCTTTTATCTTTTATAGAAAATATTTTTTTATTAAAATATTTTAATTTTAATGGGTACTTTATTTGAAGTCTAATTTGAAAAAAACGCTTATAACTCCTTGGAAATAAATAATTGTTAAAAAATATGAAATAAATTAGATATTATAAAACAGTTAATTATTAATCATTTAATTCAATTTTGATCCAAATCGATTAACAACTTTTTGAGAAAATCTTCAAAAACTCCGAAAACCCTCTATGAAAGGCCGTTTTAGAAACATTTTAAAATTCACCTTCATGTCACAGGTCAATGTTTCCTTTCATATGACTTTTTAAACTTTTTCAAAGTCATCTTGTGCTTTCAAAAAGCATCGATTTTTTGACAGTTCGCATGGTTTTTGACAATTTTCTCAAAAACTACTGAATTGATTTCGTTCAAAATAGAATTAAATTATTAATAATTAATTGTTTTATAATATCTAATTAATTTCATATTTTTAAAAAAATTTCAACGGAGTTATCAGCGTTTTTTCAAATTAGACTTCAAGTAAACTACCCTTTAAAATACAATTTTCCTAATAATAATTTTTTATATAAAAAATAAATGAAAATAACTCATGGATAAGAAATTTCAAAAGATTTAAATAAATATCTAATGAGAAAATAAATAAAACTCTTAGTCATATGACAGTTGATTTGCTCCCGTAGAGAAGAAATTGAATCTTTTCATACAATTTCTTTTAAACTACAAAATTCTTAATCAAAATGCTATTTTATTATATAATAGACAAACTGTGAACCTTCAGATAGATGAAATCGATAAAATAAGATCGTTTTCTTTCTCATTTATAATTCTTTTGCTGTTTTATCAAGAGGCTGGGTCGCAAGTCACCCGGCATCAGCGGCGAGTAATTTGTTACGGTTTTCTAGTTTTTTACCATTTTTTAAAAACTAATCAATCAATTTCGTTCAAAATTGATTATAATTATTAATTGTTTTATACTATTTATTAATTTCATGTTTTTAAAAATTATTTCAAAGTAGTAAAAAATTAGCGTTTTTTCAAATTAGACTTCAAATGAACTACACTTTTTGAAAAAAACTTGTCAATAGATTTTCAAATTTCTGATTTTAGAGAAAAAAAATTATTAGGGCAAATTGTATCAGATACATTTTCCAGTAAGTACATATAAATGTTTTTGTCATTTCTAACAGACGTTTGGGGGTGTAAGCCTTGCTGATTTTAGTAGATACACATAGATTTTTGTAAACAACCTCGAATCCGTGTAACCCGGCGCCATTCACTTTTATTTATACTAAAGTGACCATTACCCATTACATTATTTATTGATACAATTTACCTTTAATCTTATTCATGTTTTTAAATCAAATTAAATTTTACCTAAATATAACTATGTGTTAATTTTCTTTCAAATCGTTTTTTCTCAGCTAGTATTACAAAAGATATAAGTGTATGGGCATTGGCATAGGCGTAGTGAGAATCACCTGACAATCATGGCTATTCGTAGGCTTATATTACATTCACCTGAGTATTCTTATGAAGCACTGCGGCTGGTGCGTTGAATTTATTTGAGTACTCAGGTGAAGTCACTATCAACTCTCATCTCATTTGGCAACTCTCGCTTGGTGGATATTTCTCACTTTATAGAAATAACATTTGTGCATTTTTGAACCGGAAGTTATTGAACTAGCGAATCTAATCAGATTTCATTATACACACATTTTGACAGAAATGATTTTTTACGACTTTTTGTTGTTGACTTATCGTGAGTATCGCAATCCAGACACCCATGCAGAAAAAACATGAATGAATATTATTTTTCTACACTGTTTTGTTTTTATACTCAATGACCAAATTACTTATAAAAAAGTGAATGCAATACTTTACTTACATCTGCTTCCCACTGTAAATATAAATAAAAAAATCTCTAATGAATTCAATAATAGCTTTGTCCGGCTAAGCGGAGAGATGAAACTTTGGGTTATCCCTCCACTGACCCACTGACTATGGTCTTGCAGCAGGGTGATTTCGCAGTGATTCCCTACATTTTTAATTCTATAATTCTTCAGTAGATGTCACCTCCATCGTGATTATCGCCACTCATGCAGAAAAAAATTATGTTTTTGCTATGTTATTTTAAAATATCTTGAAAAGACTTAATAGATTTTAATTCAATAAATTTAAGCGAAATCAAGGTGTTAGGATCTACAAAAATCTTCTTAAAGTGCTGATTTGTGCAAGCTGGTGGGGTCGGTTGATTGGTGAGTAGCTTACAATTTTAACATCTGTAATTAACAGACAATTGATGTCTTGTGAACCCACTAACTCGCTGTTATTCTGATTCCGCAGTTTTCACTAAGGAAGAGATGCCCTAGTGCTCTCGAAATATTTGGATTAACCACTTGAATTAATAAAAAATTAATGGAAAGAAGCAATTGAATTTTATTTATCCTCCTTTAAAAATGAACATATCCAGTACACACCAAGCATATTAGTAAATATGAACTATAAAAATATATTTTAAGATATTAATATTTATCAGTTTTTGAACACGATCCCAAAATTTTATAACGAACCTAAAAAAATTGTCAAAATAATTTAAATCTTTTAAAATAACACTTTTTTGACGATATTCATAACTTTTTGCATTTCATTTTTGATGTTTTGACTATTAATGGCAACCTCTACTAAAAACGTGAAAGAATCGTCTTAAAATCAAAAAGACTAAATTCTTTTATGGCAAACAACTCAAGCTTCTTTTAAGTAGATTCCTCCATGTCTTCAGGAATGGTTACCAATAATAATCGAAGCGTCAAAAATCTAATGAAGAATTGTTATTCCTCAAGTATTAGATGAGAATCGATGGCTATTTTTGATTTTAAGTCGATTCCTCCATGTCTTCAGCAATGGTTACTAATAATAACCGAAACGTCAAAAATTCAATGTAGAATGGTTATTCCTCGACTATTAAATGAGAATCGATCATTATTTTTTAATTAAAGTGAACATAAACTGCAAATTGCAAATGATATCTGATTAATAATAAAGGATTATTAATATTTCAAATGAATTTGGATAAAGTTTAGCAACGATCCGTTGCAGTTTATTTTCTAATTCTCAGCAACGTGATTTTTATTGAAGCGTTTTTTCTTGCCTAGAGTATGATTTAGTTTCTTTACTATTTCTTAAAATGAAGCGAAAAAACGAATTTTTTCAATATTTTCTTACACGATTACAATCCTTCTTCATACTATACAGGGTGATTCATCGGCCTGTCCTCTCTTATAACTCTTTTATTTTAAGTCGGATAGAAAAACTCTTCAAATATAATTTATATGATAAATTATTGTTTAGCTACGTACTATATGCATTGGTATAAAGGGTACTTCGTTTATGCGCAACAATATGTAACTTTATCTACTCTTATTAAATGAGCAAAAATTGTATATTTATTTGTATATATATTTTTGAAAACGACTCTACCGATTTTGATGAAATTCACGGGTTAGGGTGTTTTTGGGGTGACAATTCGATCTGTCACCGTCTCATCTTCGACTTTTGATGGATTTTTTCGTAATCAAATTAATTATTCTCAGGTAGACAAATCCCATTCTTAGGGTTTTAAAAAAGGTTACTCTTTTCCTTTGTACCCAGGCAGACAATTGGTTGCCTTAATTCATTGTTCTAAAAGGCCTTGAAGAAATATTGTGATTGTGGATTTTAACATATTTTGTTCTCCATAAACGTTAGAAAAATTAATAAAAGTTTTATAATTGTTTTTATAAAGAACTTTATTTATTTAATAGAATAAAGAATAATCAAGAATTTATTTAAAAATATATTTCGCATAAGCAGTCTCAATTTTCTGAAAAAACAACACATTTTGATAGGTTCTATTTATTAACAATTGGATGAATAAAAATGAATCATATGGTTGAATCAAAGCAGGTGCAGGAGGTGGGGTTCAGTGGTGGAGGATCCGGGGGTAGGGCGAGGTTTCAGGGTGGGGTCAAGTGGGGTGGGGTGGGGGGGGGTACAGTGGGCGAATACTATATATATTTGTATTTTTTTTAATTTGAAAACGGCTCTCAAATAAAAATCGACCTTTTTATCAGAAATAAAGATTTTAACTGAAGGAAGAAGTTACCGAGCATCGCTCGGTGCCTCCAGGTACTATCTTGATTTTCTTCATGATTTCAGTTTTGGTTTTGAAATCTCGAAACAGTTCTTCAGCTCCATGTATGAAACAATCTTTAACGTACTCACTATCTGTGAATGGTTTCCCTCTTTTTGCAATTTGTTGTGATATTGAAAAGCTTGCCAGATTTACATTATTTGAAGATTGCGCTCAGTTACTTAGCATAGAACTCAAGGGCGGATCCAGAGAGGGGGTGGAGGGGGCGATCCCCCACCCCCCACCCCCACCCCCATAGCGAGATTTCCAAATCGCCCCAGTCATATTAAAATTTCGTAGAGACAAAATTTGCCACCAGTACTTGCCACATTTGCAGCCAGGAGGCAGACGTATCATCTGAGCACCAATCACAGAGCGATATGAATTTTAGTTAATTTATAATTTTTGAGGGCCTAAAAACCACGGAAATTTCGGAATTTTTTCAGATTTTCGCTGATAAATCGAAAACCATGGATCTGACAGCAAATTTTTTCCTTGCCAAAATGAAAGAGCATAAAATTTCACCCCGGATATGAACTTAAAAGTTAAAATTAATTCAGCCGTTTTGCCACAAATGATCTTCAAAGATAGGCAATTTTTACCAATCTAGAGGAAAATTGGATTATGCTAATTAGGTGGTCACAAGAAACCACTCTTCGAAATTTGGTGCTGCCCCTAATAGTTGCCAATTGGCTAAAAAAAATATTGGCAAAGTTTCATCTTAATTGGACAAAGTTATCCCGTGCCGCAATGAGGGCGGATCATGTCTTGTCTTGGAAAATGCTGGATATTTACAAATCTAAAAGTTTAAAAAAAGTGGCTCAAATAAACTTTAAGCCATCAAAATTTCCTTGTTCTTGATTCCTATCTCATTATATAGAAAAGTTTGTTGCCTTGAACATTTACTTGGACCACTTTTTTGTTTAAATTCTTAGATTTATAGATATCCAGCATTTTCCATGACAGGAAATGATCCATTGTTTCAAAAAATCGCAGTTTTTCCTTCATAAAATGAAAACCACTTATCTTAGAAACTTGATTTCTATCTCATTCTCTAGAAAATTTTATTGACTTGAACGTTTACTTGGACCACTTTTTTGATAAAACTCTTAGATTTATAGATATCCAGCATTTTCTATTATGCTTTTGAGGATTCGGATCATATCCTGTCCAGAAAATATAGAATATCTATAAATCTAAGAGTTTTATCAAAAAAGTGGTCCAGGTAAATGTTCAAATAAATAAAATTTTCTATACAATGTGATAGGAATCAAGTTTCTAGATGAGTCATTTTTTGAAGGAAAAACTGCGATTATTTCCAAAAAATTGCATTGTTTCAAAACTTCAACCTCATGTTACCATTATCCAATTAATATGAAACTTCATTAAAATTGTAGAAAATTTAATCTAGTTTAAAATTGTCGAAAATGTGCTCCTTCGTGGTCAAAATGTGGAAAAATCGAAAAAATTACGAGTTTTAGAGATATTCAAAAGTGATTCCGGGGGCTGTTTTTTGACAGGCGCTAGTACTGGTTCTACTGAACCTAAATAGATTTAAAGAGCTTTAATTTATCTAATAAAGATCTTTTTGATTTGAAGAGCCGTTTTAGAGTTATTCAAGAAAAACTGAAAAAAACTCCGATATTTTCTCATTTTGAGGCGCGTAGAAAAATTTCTACAACACAGATTTCGGTGAAAACTTAGGGTAGTAATATTGGAGTACCAATAAAGGTATTCCAGCAATAAAATCTTTACCGGGAATTATTTCCTGTTAAAATCGTAATTTGACTGGACTAAAGAAGCTGTAAGTAAATTTTTTTTAATTTTAAAAAATATCTATTTTATTTTCCCCTGCTTCATGCGCTCTTTTTGTTTGTTTTTAATTCCACAGAGGGTCAAAATCGCCTCTAAAAACTACTTTTGAAGCCCAAAATTTCAAAATCCCCCCCCCCCCCCTGGGGGGGGGGGTCCAGTACATAGTCCCCAAAATGAAATTGTGGTACCGCCCCTGGTATAAGTGTAATATTTCTTTACAATGTAAGTTAATATACATTAATTAATTGAATATCATACTAAAATACATTAAAATTATTCATATATTATTGTATTTTTTTTAATATCGTCCCCCCCCCCCCCCCGATTAAAAATTTCTGAATCCGCCCTTGATAGAATTCGACAGTTGTTTTTGTTTTTGAAGTTCTTTAACAGCTTTTTCTGTGCGTCACCGGTTGGATATTTAGCAGCGAATCGGGTATGTTTTGTAGTGAAGTGTCTTTCCAAATTTGACTTCTTAATGTCACTACTCCACCTATTCTCACTGTTTTCTGTTGAGTGTTTTTATCCTGTTTGATGTATTTTTTTTTTGTACTATAATATTTTTTTATGAGTTTTGAAAATAAATTAATATAATTATTAATATTTGCGCATGGAACTGGAGAGTGGCAACTTGACATCGAAAGAGCCACATGTGGCTCGAGAGCCGTAGGTTGCCGACCCCTGGTATAGCTCAAAGGTAGTCAAGATACCTAACTTTTTATTTATTTATTTATTTTATGTATGTTCAGCGAGAACTTTTTGCCACGTGGATCGATTTCGATGATTCTTTTTTATTGGAAAGGGGGTACCTTAGGGGTGGTCCCATATTAATTTGGTCAAGTTCTGATGATAGGATCAATGACAAAATAACAGAAATCTTCAGTTCTTATTAACAAATAATCGAAATTATAATGAATAAAATAAAATAAAATCTTTTATAGAAAAAAAAACAATCTTAAAACGTCTCGAAACTATTTCGTTATTTATGAATTGAATTTTATTATCATTTTCTGATTCATTCGCCCAACACTTGCTCTTACGAGATGCATGCAAAATATTATCTTAAGACACTATTATTAACATCACTAATAAGAGAAAAATAAAAATAATTTTCAGAAAAAAATAAAACTGTCTTCAAAAAAATTAAATGCAACAAATAAAATAATAAGAACTCAAAAATAAAATAAAATACACTAAAAGGTATAACATAATTATCTAATTTAGTTACAACTAAAGGACGTAATATTTCAAGAAATGACTTTTGAAGTCTAGACAAACTATATAAGCAAGTTTACGAGGTGTTGTCTTCATTACACACCAAACGTACTAAACTTAAGATCCGTCGAGTTTGATTCATAAAATGTATGTTTGGCACCGACTTCAAAAAGTGATTTCATGTTAATATTTCGTCGTTTAGTTGTAACTAAATTAGATAATTATTTTATACCTTTTAGAGTATTTTATTTGATTTTTGAGTTTTTATTATTTTATTTGTTGAATATAATTTTTTTGAAGTCGGTTTTATTTTTTTTCAAAAAATTATTTTTATTTTTTAGTTTTGTTAATTTGTTAATTTATTGTATAAAAATGTAAATTGTAACTGGGATGAAAAAAATAAAAATAAAATAAAAAAATGATATGCAATGTAAGAATATTTCTCTAAAATCTATGATTGGTCCTTAAAGATAAATTCATTTATTAAAATAAAAAAAATAAAATATAATTATTTATCTTCCCTATGAGGTTTAATAAGTCACAATTGTAAAAGTTATATTTTCACTATTTAGGACAAAGGAAATTGAAAGAAAATTAATTAAATTTTTCTTCTTTTTTCTTTATCTTGTTTGTTCTTTTAATTTAAATTTTTACAGATTGAGACAGTTTCAGCAACCATTCATCGCCATCTTCAGTCTATTTCAGTAATTCAGTATTGAAAATTCTAAAGAATGAAAATAAAGAATAGTATGACAATACTAAAGAATACAGAATTACAGAAATATACTGAAGATGGCGACGAATGGTTGCTGAAACTGTCTCAATCTGTAAAAATTTATATTAAAAGAACAAACAAGATAAAGAAAAAGAAGAAAAATTTAATTAATTTCCTTTCAATTTCCTTTTGTCCTAAATAGTGAAAATATAACTTTCACAATGACATAATATGGAAGATAAATAATTAAAATATTAAGTCTAATCAGTATTCACATAAAAAAAAAAATTATATTTGAAGAGTTTTTTTCTATCTGACTTAAAATAAAAGAGTTATAAAGTGAGGACAGTCCGATGAATCACCCTGTATACGTAGGTTAAAGCAAAAACTATATAATTAGAAGTACTTATCGAAATGTAAATTGTGAAGAGATTTTATATCTCTTAATAAGGAATATTTAAATTTAGACTAGAATCTCCTACTGAGTCGTTTAAAAATAATTTATTCCCCAAGGAAGGACATCATTCAGAAGCCAGATAATAAAGCGATGCGTTTTGGATTGTGATCAAATGCTGGTAAGTTAAGCTCGAGTCCGTCCGTCTGCCAGCCCAGCTTCTATAGACATCCACGAATGAGACAATTATAAATTCAAATGAGCCCCAAAGCCAATCACAAGCAAGATGTCTACCCTGGGTGAAACATGTGTAAATCATTTTGATAATTGCCTAGCTGGTCGTAAACGTCGACGGGGCGAATCGGAGCGACAAATGGCGAGACGTGGGACCCGTGGATGATGCTAATGGGTTCATTTCGAGTGTTAATAGCCCCCTCTACTCTACTCGGGTGGTCCCTCTCGCTCCACATTTTGCCCAAGCGTTTTGTCACTTGGCTTAAGAGCGCGATTTTATTTTGTCATCTTAAACAAATATTTATTTTATTAAGATTTTAATTGGCCGTAGACCATATTTTGAAAACACATGTTAAGAAGTAGAGTCATTTAACAATTTACAATGTAAACAAACGGAGGAGTGAAAAAAAAGGTAATTAGAGGATGCCTTCAGGTATTGAGAGATGACTTGGAAAATAAACAACGTTTCTTTAATTAATAGGAAATCTACTTATGTTAGATTCTTATGGAATATATAAGAGTGAGATTTAGATCTTGAGCTTCTTCCTAATGAAATAATTTTTATTAAAAATTAGGGCTTTATATTAAACTTTTTTTTATTATTACTTCCTAAAAAATATGTTAAATTAAAATATGCTGATATTCATTTGATTTTAATATACACCTGTCTCTCCCTCGCAGAGGCGTAGCCACGGGGGAGGGGTCAGAACCCCCCCCCCCAAGGGCAGGGCTCATGGAATAATTAACGGCAACGACAAACCGTTTCTTATGTCAAACTAACCGTAATTAAATATATTTCATATATTTAATCAAGAATTATGTTCTTTTTTAATTTCTTGAAGTACCTCATTAGTCCAGTTAAATTGTTCTCTAAGGACCCCTCGCAGGAAAGTTTTGGAGTAGTTTTGATTTCTTTATCCTATATGTTTTTGGTCATCATTTGATCAGAATCTGACAACAAAATTTCGTGACGGAACATTGTCAAAAATGCAAAAAAAGGTAAAAAAAAACTTTTGACGGTTTTTTGCTTATAACTAAAAAATATCAACTTTTCGTAAATAACCTTCCTTTTCAAAATGAAAGTTCATAAAATTTCTTATAAATTTCATCATTTAGATTTTTTTCTCCGGCTAACCGTTCGGGCTCAAGCGCTAGTTGAAAATTGGCGTATTTTTTTCGGTTTCCGCAAATCCCAAAAACTCGCACTTTTTCGATTTTTTCACATTTTTACCATGAAGGAGTACATTTTCGAGAAAGACCAGACTATCCGGCTTCAAACACAAACGAAAAAAAACCATCTCCTTACCTCGCAGTTAGGGACTTTTTTAAGAAAATAAAGTTTTACTTTTCAAGAAATTTTAATTTATTCTAATAGTATATTTTATTGAGAGCTCAAATTTAATATTTATTTTTATATCTCTCCTAAAAATTAAATTTATGAACCCTTCCAAAAATACTGAAGTGATACAAAGGGGACCCCCTTACCTGCACCATATAAATAAACGTCTAAAAAAAATGAAAATTTTTATTTGATTTAAATAAACTAATGTGACCATCCACATGACTTTACTATACACCTTGCCCCTTTCTTTTATTTAATATTTAATAAAATAATTTATAATTATATACGAACGTCCCTCTTAATTTTAAGTCCCATTAGCAATTAAAAATATCGTTTTTTAATTTTGCAAGTATTTTATTTGAAATATCTACTTTCGAAAATTTTAATATTTTAAATTATTTTTCAACCCCCCCCCTTCCCCCACCATCTTTTTGGTCACTATCAATTTGACAAAGTGAGTGATTTTCATGAGATCGTACAGGGTGCATATGCGAAATTTCGTACGAATCGATCAAAGGTTTTCTGAGTTATATTGATAGTTCTATTTTTTGAACCCCGAATTCTCCCCCCCCCCCCCCCCCCGAAAAAATAACTCTAATTTTAACACTCTTTTTTTCAGCTTCACTTGTATGTAACTAACTAATGTCTGTATGTAAGCTCTAGAAAATCGAATTTTTCTAATACTTCTCTCTTCTTCTAATTGTCGTATCGAATTGAAACATTGCAAGTCTATGTAATTCGGATGGCAATACAATAATTTTGTATCATCGAGCTGATCTGATCCATTATCATTAATTGAAATTAATTATTTCTTAATTCTCCATTAAATCCTGTAGATATGCAATCGTATTTACGTTGGTGGATTTCAGAAGCCTACCCTACAGGGGCACCTGTACTCTTTTAGTCTTAATAAAAATGGAATTAAAGGTATGTCATATTTGTTACATCTCGGTGGGCAAGCCAAGTGCTCTGATTTATCAGTTGACCATCTCTTGATATTTTATTGGACCAATCCTATTATCACAAAGGCTTATAAATAATATCATCACCACTCAGCTTTTTGTGTTTAATTGAATAATACTACCATATAAGGCTCCCGTAGTTGGAATTTTTAGCCTACCAAGTTTATCAATGATCAGTATCGGATCAAAAGATCCAGATTATACCATGTTATAGGAACTTATAATATTTTTTTTGCAGTGAATAGGCTTGAACTCGTATCTGCTACTTTCTTTCTTTCTTTCTTGTTTTTTTTCATCATAGGCTCCACGGAGGAGCGCTTGATGAAAGTCATGATTTAAAAAATAAAATAATAAATAAATAAATGTCTAGATTAATTTGTAACAACGCTTAGAGAAATTTCTCTAAAAAAATTACCCTCTTGCCTAGAATCGAACCGACGAACTCTTGAACTATGGTCATCAGCTCTAACCACTAGACCAATGTCACATTAATATTTATATCTTGATTTCTTTTACTATAACTATATATTTTTGATTTAGACTTTGTGTCTAGATAATATTGTATTCACTTGAACTCGAATGAAAATGAAAAAACACCAATAGATTTTAAATTAAGAAACATTAAATATATTTTAATTAACGAGGCAAATTTGAAATATAATTCTCAGTTCTGATTTTTAACTGATGGCTCCAATCGATTTTCATTAACCAGGCAAATTTGAAATATATATATATTCGAATTTTGAAATGAAAAGACTCCAATTCATTTTAAATTAAGAAACATTAAATATATTGATAATTGTTCCTCCCCCCCCCCTCACCACTCAAAAATTAAAGATGCGAAACTTTTAAGAGACGATGTATTTTCGGTAGTTTACGGGTATACATTTGGAGTGTGGTTTTTTAAGAGGAATAAAATTTTTGGACCGAGACGCTGCCCGCTAGGGTTCCAGCCCGGAGGGCCGAGCTTCGAGGGCGTGCCGAAGGCACGCACGAAAAGCTCGTAAATAAATAAATAAATAAAACAAATTAAAGGAGACAATAAAAGAGTGTGTCTTCTGCTGGAATTATAAATTTTTAATTTATTTAGGTATAACAAGAATATAGTTTCAAGAGCTTTGCCCTCTTTATCAGTCTATTACAATTGATTCATATTAATGTGAATAGGGAAAAGCTTTCGAAACTATATTCTCGTTATACCTAAATAAATTTAAAAAATTTAATTCAAGCAGAAGACACACTCTTATTTTATTGTCTCCTTCAATTTATAAAAGTTCTGCTACTCTCGGCAAAAAATTTTCAATTTAAAACAAAACAAATATAGAAGGTTAATCAAGGCCAGGTACGATCGTCGTCTAAAAACTCGCCAACTCGATAGTATGACTTTTTTAGTAGTGTGCGCTAGGATTTAAATTTATTTATAGGTAGACTCGGAATTTTTGTAAAAGCGCCACCCGGGGAACATAAAGACTACTCTCTCATAGAAATTTTTTCACACATCACAATAAATTCCTATAAGACTAAAACAATTCTTAATTCGAAGATCTAGCCGGAAAAATAGTAACATATAAACACACAGTCATTTTCTAAAAAAAAAACATCTATTTGGATTCAGTAAACCTTGAAACTTAAAATTGTGTTCTTGCCTCACAATCAATTTTTTCAAGTAGGTATACAAACTATGCTTGTTGACTAATGAAAATTAAATACAGGGTGGGGCATAACGATCTACCACATTTTGAAGAGGTATAAAAAATGAAAAAATTTAACTAGAAAAAAAGTGAATATATTTTTGAAAAGAACATCAAATACATTTTTTAAAAAATGTGTTTTAAACATTATATCAGACAAAATAAAGTAAAAAGAGAGGGGAGATCAAAAATGAAAATTCTAGCCCTTTCGGCCAAATTCAACCAAATTTTGTATACATATTCTGTGGACCTCCAGAAGGCTAGACATGTAAAAACTAACCACATAAAATGAGAGGAGGGTCAAAAATGAAAATTCTAGCCCTTTCGACCAAACTCAACCAAATTTTATATACATATTCTGTGGAACCCAGAAGGATAGAAATGCAAAATCTAACGACCCAAAATAAGAGGGGGGGGGGGGTCAAAAATGAAAATACTTGACCTTTCGACCAAACTCAACCAAATCTTTATACATAGTTTGGTCGAAAGGACTAGAATTTTCATTTTTGACCCTCCCCCCACCATTTTGCGTGGTTAGTTTTTGCATTTCTATCCTTCTGGGTTCCATAGAATATGTATACAAGATTTGGTTGGTCTAAGCTAGTTGCGAGGTACCCATCGGACACTTGTCGAATCCCTCTAGCTCAGTATTTCCCAAATAATGTTCCGCGGACCACTAGTGGCCCTCGAGTTCTGATATTATTTAAAATAGTTAAAATATTCTAAATAGTCTTAAAGAGACCTAATTACAACCCTGTATATTTTCTTCAAGTGCCATATTCGCTCGATTCCTAGCGTCGGCGATTACTATGGAGAGATTCCTCTCAATTGTAAGTTTCCTGGGGAAATTTTTCACAGGGGTGATTTCCCACTGCCTTCGCCTGAAGGAATCTGATTATAGCCAGTGAAATGTTTGCAGCTAGTCGTGCTTAAACTCGCGGTAGCTTGATTAGAAAGCATGCTCTTTAATCACTCAGCCAACCTGACACTTACCCTTTATATATATATATATATCATATTATTTTCGAAAAACCCAAAAACTTATATATTTTTGAAAATAAGTTAAAATATTCTAAACAGCCTTTAAAAGACTTAATTACCACCCTGTATAAATATTATTCACGAACAACCAAAAATACTTATATATTTTTAAAAATAAGTTAAAATATTCTAAACAGCCTTTAAAAGACCTAATTACCACCCTGTATATATATTATTCAAGAACAACCAAAAATACTTATATATTTTTAAAAATAAGTTAAAATATTCTAAATAGCCTTTAAAAGACCTAATTACCACCCTGTATATATATTATTCACGAAAAACCAAAAATACTTATATATTTTTGAAAATAAGTTAATATATTCTAAATAGCCTTTAAAAGACCTAATTACCACCCTGTATATATATTATTCACGAAAAACCAAAAATACTTATATTTTTTGAAAATAAGTAAATATATTCTAAATAGCTTTTTAATTACCACCCTGTATATATATTATTCACTAAAAACCAAAAATACTTATATATTTTTGAAAATAAGTTAATATATTCTAAATAGCCTTTAAAAGACCTAATTACCACCCTGTATATATATTATTCACGAAAAACCAAAAATACTTATATATTTTTGAAAATAAGTTAATATATTCTAAATAGCCTTTAAAAGACCTAATTACCACCCTGTATATATATTATTCACGAAAAACCAAAAATACTTATATATTTTTGAAAATAAGTTAATATATTCTAAATAGCCTTTAAAGACTTAATTACCAACCTGTATATATATTATTCACTAAAAACCAAAAATACTTATATATTTTTGAAAATAAGTTAATATATTCTAAATAGCCTTTAAAAGACCTAATTACCACCCTGTATATATATTATTCACGAAAAACCAAAAATACTTATATATTTTTGAAAATAAGTTAATATATTCTAAATAGCCTTTAAAAGACCTAATTACCACCCTGTATATATATTATTCACGAAAAACCAAAAATACTTATATTTTTTGAAAATAAGTAAATATATTCTAAATAGCTTTTTAATTACCAACCTGTATATATATTATTCACTAAAAACCAAAAATACTTATATATTTTTGAAAATAAGTTAATATATTCTAAATAGCCTTTAAAAGACCTAATTACCACCCTGTATATATATTATTCACGAAAAACCAAAAATACTTATATATTTTTGAAAATAAGTTAATATATTCTAAATAGCCTTTAAAAGACCTAATTACCACCCTGTATATATATTATTCACGAAAAACCAAAAATACTTATATATTATTTAAAATAAGTTAAACTATTTTAAACAGCCTTTAAAAAGACCTAATTACTACCCTGTATATATAGATATACCCTATATGGTATATAAATATTAATCATAAAAAAAAATTAAAATTTTCTCAAAAATGAGATAAAAATTTTTACCCAGCCTATAAGACACTTTTTAGACACCCTGTAGTGTTATCTGAATAGTTAGGGATGATCAAGTATGAGTCTTACCCTCCCTGATTTCTATTTTCACTTTATTTATTACCTATTTCTTTGCCAAAAACAAATATTGAAATTATCATTTTTCCGGAATTCGATAAAGGCAAAAAGTCGAGCAGTTTATCAAAATATATTTCAGTATAAAACGAGCCTTCCTCAAGGCAAGATGAATTATTTCTTGTGCATTCTAGAAGAATATTCGCTGTTTTCCACGACATCTAGACACTGAAATAGAGTAAGTAAATGCTGATAACCTTTTATTAAGTATTGTTGACTCTATGTTATGCCATAATATTCTAATTACTTTACAAATTAACTAAAAAATGGAATGAACAAGTGAAAGAATCTTCAGAACTCGGTATACTTGCTCTGTTATTAATAAATTAAAATACAGGGGGTCATAAAAATATACCGCATTTCGAAGAGGTATAAAAGAATGAAAAAATTTAACTAGAAAAAACTGAATATATATTTTTGAAAAAAATATAAAATAAATTTATTTTTAAATGTGTTTTAAACATTATCAGACAAAAAAAGGGGTGGGGTGGGGTCAAAAATGCAAATTCTAGCCTTTTCGACCAAACTCAACCAAATTTAATATACATATTCTGTGAACTCCCAGATGTCTAGAAATGCAAAAACTAACCACCCAAAATGAGGGGGGGGTAAAAATAAAATTCCTGCCCTTTCGATCAAACTTAACCAAAATTATATACATATTCTGTGAACTCACAGAAGGCTAGAAATGTAAAATCAAACCACTAGAATTGGGGGGGGGGGGGGTTAAAAATGAAATGGATTTTGTGAACTTTAAAACTTAAAAATGTGTTCTTGTCTTACTATCAATTTTTTCCTGTAGGTAAACAAAATCTGCTTATTGACTAATGAAAATTAAATACAGGGTGGGGCATAAAGATCTACCACATTTTGAAAAGGTATAAAAAATGAAAAAATTTAACTAGAAAAAAATTGAACATATTTTCCCTTTCGACCAAACTCAACCAAAGTTGTATACATAGTTTGGTCGAAGGGCTAGAATTTTCATTTTTGACCCTCCCACCGCCATTTTGGGTGGTTAGTTTTTTGCATTTCTAGCCTTCTGGGTTCCTTAGAATATGAATACAAAATTTGGTTGAGTTTGGTAAAAAGGGCTAGAATTTTTATTTTTGACCCCCCTCGTCCTTTTTAGTTTGATTTAATGTTTAAAACACATTTAAAAAGATGTATTTTAAGTTCTTTTCAAAAATATATTCAGTTTTTTTTTTGTTAAATTTTTTCATTTTTCTTATAAGTACCTCTTCAAAATGTGGTAGATCTTTATGACCCACCCGTATAAAATAGTTTGATTTAAAAAACAATAATAATAATCTACTATACTACTAAAGGGCATTGAGGATTTTCAAATTTCCACTTGTTTTTGGCTCAATTAGAAATCGAGTTATAACTAAAAAAATAAAACTACGTGATTATAAAGGATAATAAACTTAGATAAAACAAAAGGTCTTAGTTTTATAGTTATAACGCGAGTTATAATTGAGCTAAATTCAACTGGTAATTTGAAAATCAAAGAGGAAGCTGTTTTCTATTACGTCAACAAAATATTTTGATTTAAAATATTGCTGTTTAATATTTAATGTTACTCAAATAAGGGTCAAAATGTCCTTTTTGGTCATTTTGACCGATAATATCTCAAAACTGACGTGTTGTAAAAAATTAGGAAATTGCATGATAATCAGCGTATAAAACTACTGGAATCCATTGTTAAGTTTAAAGGGAGAAATTTTTGTTTAATTTTTGTCGAGCAGTGTAGACAGGATAGACTTGTTTGACAAAAAAACAAAACCGACTTCAAAAAAATTTTATTCAACAAATAAAATAATAAGAACTCAAAAATCAAATAAAATCCACTAAAAGGTATAGAATAATTATATAAATTTTGTGACAAATAAACGACGAATTTTTTACTTGAAATCACTTTTTGAAGTCGGTGCCAAACATATACACATTTATGAATCGCACTCGGCGAATCTTACTTAGTACGTTTGGCTGATAATGAAGAGAACATCGCGTAAGCTCGCTTATAGGTATAGTTTGTTTGGAACCGACTTCAAAAAGTGATTTCATGTAAAAATTTATATATTTGTAACTAAATTAGATAATTATTTTATACCTTTTAGTGCATTTTATTTGATTTTTGAGTTCTTATTATTTTATTTGTTGAATATAATTTTTTTGAAGTCGGTTTTGTTTTTTCTAAAAATTATTTTTATTTTTCTCTTTTTAGTGATATTAATAATAGTGTCTTAAGATAATATTTTGAATGCATCTCGTAAGCGAAAGTGTTGGGTGAATGAATCAGAAAATGATAATAAAATTCAATTCATCAATAGAGAAATTCTCTCGAGACGTTGGCGTTGGCGGGATTTAAATGAACGTTTTAAAAAAATTTTTATAAAAGATTTTATTTATTATAATTTCGATTATTTGCTCATAAGAATTGGATATTTCAGTTATTTTGTCATTGATCATATCATCAGAACTTGAGCAAATTAATATGGGACCACCCCTAAGGTACCCTCTTTCCAATAAAAAAGAATCATCGAAATCGGTACATGTGGCAAAAATTCCTCGCTGAACATACATAAAAATGAATAAATAAATAAAGAATTAGGTATCTTGAATACCTTGGAGTTATACTGATCCAAACGCAGAAAGAATCATTAAAATCGGTTTACAATTGGCGAAAAAATCAGGCAACATAGATAAAAAAATTCATTCGAATTGATAACCTCCTCATTTTTTGATGTCGGTTAACAAATAGGCTTTCGTTTTACTTTTGAATAGAATCCTAAAAATATGTTTGTTAAAAATATTTTTCATAAAAGTGTTTCCAAAGGTCTGTAGCAGAGTTCTGAATTTCCATTGAACATTTTCTTGAGTTAAATTTAAAAATAAAGTAAAAATAAAAAAAAAGGGCACGAAAAAAGATTTGATTGCTTTCTGGGAAGCCTGCGATGGATGGGAAGGAAGTGTTTGCCGAGGTGTTTTCAAGCTCGTCGGATTGCGCGTCATGTGCGCCTGGTGAGAACCCATCAGCCGGGGTCCTGGGGTCCTGCACAGCATCACTGCTCGGATAGCGTTGGCGATGATCGCCGCCGTCGCCATCTCACTTAGAACGGGGCCCGTGACGGACGAGGCGATGACGTGGCCACTTTGCCCCCGGCCCCTAACCCCCCCGCGACCCCGTCCCCGATAACGCATTCACATACTTGCACATACATATCCATGCATCCATTCACGACGGCGACGAAAAGACTATTTTTAGCAAACTTCCTTCTATCTCGACGTCAACAAATGGGAACAAACCATTTCGACAAGGAAAATGATCGATCTCAAGCAAATCAAGTACAAAGCAAAACAAAAGATTAAAAGAAGGAATTGAAACCCGGGAGATAAATCGGAAACATATTTTTCCTCCGAAAAAAAAATTCGAACGGAAGATAATATTTGCAAATCCAAGTATTACAAATAATCAATGGTGAGGGGTTTCGAAATGAATTGGAGAGGGGATTCATGAAGATGTTGTCAGAAATTATTTTTAACCTAATTTAGAAAAAAAAAATTTTTATTATTGAAAATGAAAGAGGTCCATGGATGCTGTGGATGTGGGGCATCCCTAAAATTTCAAACATTTAGAGTATTTTCATAAGGTCAACTTCAAAATTTCAGGAGGATCTTTAAATTTTCAAATTATTATCCGTTATTTCAAATATTTCTATATAAAACATTTGGTTCTCAAAATGAAATAAAATTGTTGCATAGTTTCAAGGGGCAATTAAAATGAATGATTTTTCCTAAAAGAGTGCGGATAGAAGGTTTGAAGTCCCCGCCTGGTATATTTTTCAGTTCTAGCAGGTTAATGACAAGTCCAGACGAGTATAAATCGAATAAACATTGTTCTCTCTGAGGAACTATTATTATAGAAATAATACAAAAAAGGAATAAAGATGAATCGGGAATTTCTGGAATAATCCATTTCTAAGAATTCTCAATATATAAGATCGGAAATAACTAAGAGTACTATATACCAGCTATTCTCAACCGCTGGTCCGGCGGACCACCAGTGGTCCGCGGATAAATTTTACTAGTCCGCGAACAATTATTTTTATCCGCGAAAAAAATTATAAAACAAATAAATAATAATAATAATAATATTAACTTATAATAAAAATGGTACAATTAACTTATGTAGTAGTTATTATTAGAGGCGACTGTGGGTCAGTGGGTAGAGTGCTGGTTCGCTGACTCGAAGATCGCTGGTTCGAGACCGAGTCTCGGCAGATAGATATTTGCAGTCGCCTCCTCTTGGAAAGTAATGGCAACCTTCCAAGAGTATAATTGCCTAGTAACCTCTTCAAATTAGCCGTTCGGAACCGGCGTTAAAAAGTAGGTCCCATATATCTGTGTAAAACAACTAAACACACTCAGCACAGGTATATGTGGAGAGGAGCCGACACCCGTTTCGGGTATGGCACTCGAAGAAGAAGTAGTTATTTAATACCTAGTAAAATTTTGTTGTTAAAAAATTATCACAGGTCCACGAATTTTTTTTACAAATTTTACTGGTCCGCGGGCCAAAAAAGGTTGAGAAACGCTGCTATAGACAAGTCTTAGCTTGCTTATAGCAAGAGAATTAGAAGAAATTTGAGATTTTCTTATAGAAAAGGGTAATTCATTGTGGAAGATGGTCGATTTCTATCTCAGGGACTGTAAGAGTTTAAGTCACAAGAATTAATATCTGACTCCTACCTTCAATCACACAAAGCACTATTCCTTTGGGGCGAAGGTCCCAAAATATATTTTTAAAAAATTTAATGTTAAATTTGATAAAAAACCAAAATGACGCCGTATTCGATGAAATTTGAGAAAAAAAGCGAACATTAAAATAGAATTTCAAAAAATGAAGGATACCTACTTTTTTGGACAGCATCCCCTGGTTGAAAAGTCACCAACCGCCACTGATAAATACATGTATATTTTATTTAAACTACCTGCTAAGATTTCATCAGCGAATGTAGTAATTTTCCAAGGGTGGAGGGCAGGATTTGTGAGAATTATGGACAAATAATATACCTATGGATAATCCATGTCAATTCAATGACGTTTTGTCAATGGCCCTCTTCGATTTTTTGACTTTCTGATATGGTATTAAGTTATTATATATGTATAAAGAAGTATCCAAGTAAATTTTTAGCTTTCTATCTCAACCCATACCGAAATTTCGATTTTTGAAGAAAATAAATCAAAGTATTTTTGTTAAGGGAGAATGCTGTGGGTTCTTGGCGAAACATTTTAAATAAAATAAGAAAATTTTTGAAAAATTTTAATGTAAAATATAAATACTAGGTAGGTTTCACTATTTCAATTTTTTTGTGAAACCTACCTAGTATTTTATATTTTTAAATTTTAAAAGTTTCTTAAAATTTTTCAAAATTTTCCTTACTTTATATCAAAGTATTATTAAAATAATTCATAGCTTTGACAAGAATAAAGATATTCTAACTTAATAGGGGTAATTTTCTTAATTTTTGACCAATTTTGAAAACTTGAGGTTATCAATTCAACGGAATGTCCTTTTTTTTTAATTTACTTTTTGACAAAAATTTTAAAAATTGAGAAAAAAATTTTAATGCTTTTTTTTGCCTTTTTTTACTCAAAATTTTGGATTTTTTTTCGATGGAACACCTTCAAATTTTCTAAAAAAAATTCACAAAATTCAACTTTAAAAAATAAAATTTTTGAGCTACATGTATTAATGAAGATAGGATTCAAATAGTTTTAAATTAAAAAAACAAATTTCATTTTTTTTTTTTATTTGTAATTTCGTTTTTTCTTTGTTCTCAGGATACGATAGTTGATTTAAATAACGTCAAAATAAAGAATTTTATCCCTTCGAAATACTTACACTGTACAATATAATAATTTACACCAAAATTGATATGAAATGATTGAATAATGTGCAAAGACTACTTGAATGAAAAATTTTTGTGTAAATTATTATATTTTACAGTATAAGTATTTCGAAGGATAAAATTCTTTATTTTTACGTTATTTAAATCAACTTTCTTATTCTCAGAACAAAGAAAAAACTGAAATTACTACAAAAATCAATTTTTTTTTTTATTAAAAGTTATTTGAATCCTATCTTCGTTAGTAGTTCAAAAATTTTAATTTTTAACGTTGTATTTTTGAATTTTTTTGAAAAAAATTGCAGGTGTCCCATCGAAAGATAATGCAATTTTTATAGTAAAAAAGGGAAAAAGGCATTAAAATTTAAGTTTCTCAATTTAAAAAAAAAAAAAAAATCAAAAAGTAGGTACAATAAAAAACGAAAAACTACTACGATAACGTGACACAAATTTGAAATTTTGGTTTAATTATTCTTAACTTATTTTCCTTCCCAATTAAAATCGTCTCCTTCTCAGGCTAACATAAATAAACTGTGAAAATTTAAGGTCTGTAACTTACCCCTTCTGGCTTCTGGCTGGGTGGTGTAATTTTATTGGCAGGAAGTGTATTTCAGAGGCACAATAAAACTAGTGGCTGAGTCCGCCCTTCGACAAAACCAGAGCTGTGAAGTCGGAGTTCAGGGGGGGGGGGATTTATACCGACTCCGACTTTAAGTTTAGGTTGAAATTTTCAAGAAATAATAAAATTCGACTCGACATTGAATACATTTTTCTCTTTTTTAACACACACTATAAAATACCTTAGTACAGCGTTTCCCAAAGTGTGGATCGCGACCAGGGACCGGGTCGTAGAAAAATTTTACCGGGCCGCGAAAAAACTTGTAAAAACACAAAAAAAATTTACATATTATTTTTTTACATCAGTTAGACTCTAGGAATAGAATAGATTCAAAAACATCTTTCGGAGCTAATAAATAGTTTTAAAGACTACTTTCCGGATATTCCTTCAAATAATATGTGGATTAAAGATCCTTTTTCTGTCGAAATTGAAAAGGAAGAAATGTTTAATCTTAGTGAACAAGAAGTTGATAATTTAAATGAAATTTCATGCGACACCGATCTGAAAAAAGTGTTTGAAATTGTTCCACTAATTAATCTTTGGTTGCACTGTCAAAAGGAGTAGCCAAGCGTAGGTAAGCGAAAAAGCGAAACAATTTTTAATGCCTTTTGTCACCAGTTATACGTGTGAAGCTGCGTTCTCAGCCTTGGTGTACTTAAAAATAAGTATCAAAACAAATTGGATGTCGAACCAAATCTATATATATAATTAAGGTTTTGTCTGTACATTGCTCCAAATCTCGCCAGATCTTGGTTTCTCACGTTTCAACCAAAGTTATGAACGAAAACACCCTCTACAAAATTCCTTCCTGTCTGTATGTCTGTATGTTTGTATGTTTCCGTGGTTTCCGCGAAAAGTTGCTCACGATTCACGTAAAAACAGCTGAAGGGATTATTATGAAATTTCACATTTGCATCAGATGTCTTCTAACTTGCGTTTATAGCTATATAAAGTTTTAATATTTTTACCCCAAAAGGGGTTTGGGGGTGCGCATGAATGAAAATTATCAAATAACTCCTAAACTATTAACTCTACGGCAAATTTTATTATAAGAAAAATTATAGGGGATGTGATTTCTGACAACTTTTGTTTAAAAGAATTCCCCCAAAAAGGGGGGGGGAAGAGTGAAAAATGTAAATTCTTGCCCTTGGAGCAAACTCAATCAAATTTTGTATACATAATCTGTGGACCCCTAGAGAGCTAGAAATGCAAAAACTAACCAACCAAAATGGGGGTGGTGAGGGTCAAATAATGAAAATTCTTACTCTTGGACCAAACTCAACCAAATTTTGTATACATAATCTGTGGGTCACTAGAAGGCAAGAAATGCAAAAACTGGGTGCGGGGGTGGAATGGATTGGTGTTGGGTTAGAGTATGAGGTGCGGGTGGTGGGGGTATGAGGGTCCGGGTGGAATGGAGTGGGGGTCCAGGGGGCTAGAGGGGGTGCGCGGGGCTGGAAGCCACGGGGTGGGGTCTGGGGGTTGGTGGAGTGGGGGTTCAGGTGAGGGCCCAGAGGCGTAGTGGTGTGGTACGGGGGTGGGGGTCCGAGGTGGTGTTGGATGGTAGTGTGGGGGCGGAGGTTGGGCATGGGTGAATGGTGCAGGGGTAGGGGTGCTGTGTGGGTTTCGGCGGGGGGTGAGGGGGGGTTGGGGGGTCAAGGGGGCTTGCAGCTAGTTTGAGAATAAAATTAACATCATTACCTCCAAATTGGAAATTGATATGTGATGACAAACAACATCATCATTTACACTAAGGACAAAATATGTGGAAACAAAATTTATTTCATTTACTAAAGTTGTAAATAAATATAATTGTTAATTTTTTAATTACTTATATTTTTCTTATATAATTATTTTGCAATTTTTGTGTATGAAATAAACAAGCAAATAACTTGATTTTTATTAAAAAATAAAATTTCTTTTATAAATAAATGGGGTTTTTTTCATAAGGTGGGTCGCAAAAATTTTTAAAACCTCGTACCGGGTCGCGGTCAAAAAAATTTGGGAAACGCTGCCTTAGTACATATTTAATTACTTTGGAGACAAACAACAGAAATTATCTCACAAACATACAGGTCTGGATCTACCTTATATTCCCTCTGATAAAAATTCTTCGGTATATCATCACGATCTAAAATGAAATAAAATTCAAAATATCAACACCAGCTCATAAATTTTAACATGAAAATATTAAAAACTCTACTCTAATACAATAAAAATTATTCAAATAGACAATTAATTATTTAATTCAGTATTCTAATAAGGATGATTGTTATTTGTTATAATGCATCTAATCAATTTGAACAGGTGTCTAAAACAAAGTAGTTAGCGAAAATTAAATTATTACATCTTATCTGTGTGCTGATGATTAAGAAAAATTTCGATGATAGAAGTGTAATTCGATACTTGTAGAAAAAAGACCCTGAACTCTGAGAGATGCAAGATTTGCGAAACAGATGCCAAGCCACTAGCCCTCAGTTCACATACCATAGTGATTGATTCTGGACCGAAATTAACAACATTTCGTGAAAAATAGATTTCTATCATTAAAAAATGCGGATAAGTGCAAGCCTGACTTGTTTTTAATGGAAAATACCATAGTTTATACATACCTATATATGTTTACGACGAGATGAACCACTATAGAGTTAAATACGAAATGTGTCTTGATTATCAGAATTGTGCAGAATCAAGTGGTGGAAAAAATATGAATTATTATTAATATTATATTTATTTATTCTACACTCAAATACAGGGATATTTAAAAGTAAGTACAAAATATTCAAACAATTTTTAAATCAACAACATTAAATTTTTAATTGAATGTAATGGAAGGCAGCCCAGAGGTAGTGAGGAAAGAAAAAATTAACACATATCAAATAAGGTGTAATTTATTGGAATCCTTCCTCCTTTCCTTTCAAACCGACGTTTCGGAGGATTTTTCCTCCTTCTTCAAGGTTTCAAAGAGTCAATGAATGAAACAAATAAAATGTTTCCTACTTCTCTCCACAGTAGTGTTCAAAAACTTTCTTCATTTTTAACAAAGGCATAGAAAAACATTTTTTTTCTCCTTTTCTTAATTAGAGGAGAAAAAAAATGTTTTTCTATGCCTTTGTTAAAAATGAAGAAAGTTTTTGAACACTACTGTGGAGAGAAGTAGAAACATTTTATTTGTTTCATTCATTGACCTTTTGAAACCCTGAAGAAGGAGGGAAAAATCCTCCGAAACGTCGGTTTGAAAGGAAAGGTGGAAGGATTCCAATAAATTACACCTTATTTGATATGTGTTAATTTTTTCTTTCTCACTACCTCTGGGCTGCCTTCCATTACATTCAATTAAAATTTCTACCAGTCCGTCTCTCTCCAGAGAAAATTTCTGTTGCAAAAAAAATTAAATTATACGATTCCAAAAATTATAGAATATATATTCACACATAAGGGCCGTCCATAAATTACGTCTCAGGAATTTCAAAATTCCATCCCTATGTGTTTCATTCTGTAACATTTCCATTGAGTCCCCCCTGTATTGTGACGTCACACTATCACTTTTATACCCTATGATTTAATAATTGTAGAATTTTTTTTTATAAATTAAACTTAACTAAAGGGATTTAATATATTTTAAGTTTATCATGATATCTAAAAAATATATTTAAAAATTTTTCAATTTGACTTTTGTGACATCACAATTTTTAAGATCCCCGGCCTCCCCTGTCACATTTTGTCACAAATCTGAGATTCCCCAATACCTCCTTACTGTGTGACGTAATTTATGGACGGCCCCATATATCTACAAGTATTCTTTTAAAAAATCAAAATATAGTTTAACAATTTAGATACCTTATTATACCTACTATTTACTAACACAGTAAATATTATGAAAGATATTAATTTGCCGATGGTAATAGATTCAAATTTACAAGAAATCATAAGTTGGTGTCATCTATTAAATCCGATGGAATGGAATATTTTTAGCCAGGTGGCCAGGATTGCTGTTACTGGCACGCGGGTTCGATTCCTAGGGGTGAAAAACAACCCTTCTGACATATAATTAAAAATATTCCATTCCATCGAATTTAATAGATGACACCAACTTATTTCTTTCACAGTAAATATTCATAGCCCTTTTTTTTAATAGAAAAATAAATAATCTATAATTTCAAATATTTTCAAAATCACCTAATATATGTATAATAAAGTAAAGAAAATTTAAAAATAATAAAATTCTAGGTAGGTTTCACAAAAATAAATGACAAGATGTTTATTAGGATGACTCTATATATATAATGTATTTCGGGGTACGAGGCCCATCTTCAGGAATTCAGTTCTTTGGAACTCCTGAAGATGAGCTCGTACCCCCGAAATATATATATAGAGTCATCTTAAGGTGGCTCGAACAGTACTCCTCAAGTCAAAATAAAATCTAAATTTTTTTTCGACTAAAATTAAAAATTTTAACACATAGGTATATTAATTATTTTAATTTAGATGATAGCTAACATCATTTTAATCGGATATATGAAATAATTTAATTAATAAATATAATAAATAAATGTCTTTTGACTCGAGTCACGTGATTTATTTATTTTTTACGTGAAGTGGAATGACGATCATTTAGATTTGAATATTTACAAAACCCTGGGTCAGAAAGTTTTGTTTTTTGTTTTGTTCCTCATCATACGATTTGGCTAGATTAATCGCTTTCAATAATATTCTAATTAATATATTAAAGAATAATTAATATATTAAATAGAATTGTTTTTTGATCGCGTTTTTAGGCAACATATATATATATATATCGCAAGACTACTGCTGGTTGAGGCTATTGGAGTCTGCTGAATCTTAAGTCTGGACCAAGAGAGAATAGTCCAGCGCGCTCGATCTGTTAACACGTGTGTAAGGTGTTTGCTATCAATTAATCAACAGATTGAGCGCGCTGGACTGGGGGATTGAATATATAACATCTCAGATTAAAAATCCATTTGGTGATCCATATCAGTGTTTGGTATAAAAGCGTCTTGCAGGCTAATCGAGAAATGATGCTGGATCATAGCTAGATGGATCACATATTTTTCATTCTGTCTTGGTCCAGACTTAAGATTCAGCAGACTCCAATAGCCTCAACCAGCAGTAGTCTCGCGATATATATATCTTGCCTAAAAACGCGATCAAAAAACAATTCTCTTTAATATGTTAATTATTCTTTAATATATTAATTAGAAAATTATTTAAATTCATTATTTTATCACCGAAATATATAAATTCGGATATTATTTTCACTTAATATCTGACAAAAATCACCTGTGTTCGATTCGCGATTGAATCAAATATAGGAAACTTATGATTATATGATTTCAGCCAACATTCCCTATTCACTACGTGTTAAAAGTCCGATTTTTAATAATTAATTACACGAAAACCCTTGGTCAGATCTTTTTCAAAAAATTATTTTATACGTATCTGTTATCAATTAATAACATGTTAAAAATTCAGATTTTTAATCCAATATTGCCTTAATTTCTCTGAGCAACCTTAATAAACATCTTGTCTTTTAGTTTTGTGAAACCTACCTAGAATGTTATATTTAAATTTTTTTTTTTCAAATTTTCTTTACTTTATTAAAATATATATGTTTCAACAAGAACCTACGCCATGCTCCTTTAACAAAATTAATATACCTACGTATATTTGCGATAATTGAAAATGGCAATAGTTTATATATTTTATTAACATAATAGATCAAGAGCCCACGACGGCCAGACCTTCGTTATTTTATAAAAGCTGAAAGTTTTTCTGTGCATGTCCCCTATACAGGTAAGAACGACCAGCGACTATAGAGTTTGGGTTGTGGTTACTTTGGCAGGTAACAGGTAATAAAGGTGTATAAAATAGTACTTTAAATTCGTTAAAGTATAAGCCAATCTTTTATATTTTCTTCGGGATAACTTTAGAAATCTCGTCATCCATTGCCGGACACTTATGACAGTTGCTACCCCTGCCAGACACCCCTAAACTTTAATAAATCACAATTATACTTTCGTTATAATATAAAAGATAAATTTTATATATGTTACTTGGCGACCTATAAAAAATTGTTACCTCAATAGGCGGACAGTTTTAATGGTTTTTACATAGATTTTTGACATTTCGGTTATTATTGATAACCATTAATGAAGACATGGAGGAATCGACTTAAAATCAAAAATAACCATCGATTCTTATCTAATACTAGAGGAATAACCTTATTGCATTCCATTTTTGTTGTTTTGACTATTAATGGCAACCTCTACTGAAAACGTGGAAGAATCGACTTAAAATCAAAAAGACTAAACTTTTTATGTCAAACCACTCAAGCTTGAGTGGTTTGCCAAAAATGGAATGCAATAAGGTTATTCTATAGAATCGATGGTTATTTTTCATTTTAAGTCGATTCCTCCATGTCTTCACCAATGGTTATCAATAATAACCGAAATGTCAAAAATCTATGTAAAAACCATTAAAACTGTCCGCCTATTGAGGTAACATTTTTTTATAGGTCGCCAAGTAACATATATAAAATTTATCTTTTATATTATAACGAAAGTATAATTATAATTTATTAAAGTTTAGGGGTGTCTGGCAGGGGTAGCAACTGTCATAAGTGTCCGGCAATGGATGACGAGATTTCTAAAGTTATCCCGAAGAAAATATAAAAAATTGAGCTTTATACTTTAACGAATTTAAAAGTACTATTTTATACACCTTTATTACCTGTTACCTGCCAAAGTAACCACAACCCAAACTCTATAGTCGCTGGTCGTTCTTACCTGTATAGGGGACATGCACAGAAAAACTTTCAGCTTTTATAAAATAACGAAGGTCTGGCCGTCGTGGGCTCTTGGGCTATAATATTATTGTCTAAATTTTTTCAAAGAATGTACTTATTAGTTTATTTATTTTTTATTTTTAATAAAATATGAATTAAAATACATAATATCAAAAGTATGTTTTCAGCGAGCAAAAACACTTTGAAGACTATCCTCTAGATGCCTAGATTTCTAGAATTCAACCACCTATGGGTGTTAATTTTACAAATTTAGTATTTCGCGTAAATGAGACTTACCTTTAATAATAATAATTAGACAAGAATATTAGATAATTTAGAGAATTCAGTAAAAGTTCCAAGAAACCCTAATAGTATCACTCACTGATGTCTAGAAATTAGATTAATTAATTGGAGAGATTATTTAATGAAAATTCCCAGACGTGTTCAAGTTCACCTAAATGCATTCTTGTCATTCCAATTAATAGATCCAATTTAAAGTTTGACAGAGTAATTTATCGCCGCAAAGATTGTAAAAAAAAATTATGTAAAACATATAAACAAAAGTAAATATTTACTTAAATGTTGTCCATTTTGGTAAATATTTGGCTTAAGTCGGAACGATGGATAGAGGGTCTATTAACTAATTATAAACACGATTTGTTCAATTAACAACACGTAAAAACTAACCACTATCGTTTAAAATCTTATAAATTCTTAATGACATTCGCATTAAAATGCAAATCGAATCGAGAACAGGGTCTTTTGGAATTTCTTAACAAAAGACACTTAATATTTTCAAATATTTATTTTTCTTCACAGAGCCAAAATAATCAAGCGGTTACGATTTTAAACGGTTCGATTACCATTCGTTGTTTTTATCTTTTTCCGCTCTTAGTAAGGGACCCACAATTTAAAGTCTCCAGAAATTATCATCAAAAAAGGAATTAATTTTCAACTGACCAGCTCCTAGTCTTCTTATTATTCACTAAAGCAATACTTCCTGAATGACTCGGCGCTTATCGCTGGCCGAAATCATAATAAATAGGTATACATATACACGAGGGTGAACTGCGATCTAAAATCGTGTACACCTACTCTACGCTTTCACTTTCATTTCCAAGTAGAAGACAATAGATGACAATAGATTATCTAATGAATTCTAAAGTAATTCCAAATAATTCCAAAGACGGTGTATACCTAAGTCCAATCGCGGTTCACCCCCTCATATACATATAAATAAAAATTACAACATTTTACCTAAATTTAATTTTTCAAAATTTTAAATCTTCATTTTGTATAGCTATGTACTCATTATTTAAATGTTCGATTCGGAGTTAAATATTGAAGGAGATAATAAAAGAGTGTGTCTTCTGCTGGAACACACTCTTTTATTATCTCCTTCAATATATAAAAATTCTGCTACCCTCGGCACAAAAACTTTCAATTCGGAGTTAAATAATTTGGGATTCTACGGTAACTGTGGCGCCGCGATCTGACGATGGATTCTTATAGTACTCACCAAAATAAGACGAAAATGAAGAATACCATTTTTCGAGATTTCGCTTAGTTTTCGAGATATCGAGTTTAAAAAATACTGTTTTTTTCTTTTATTTTTTTTATTTTTCAATTGTTTTTTTTATAGAAACCACGGAAACCGTAGTATCACGGGTTCCGTGTGGCGCCGCTATCTGACGACGGATTCTTTTAGAACTAGACAAAATAAGTAGGAAAGTAAAAATAAAATTTTAAACTACAAATTTGAACTGAAATTGAGTTTATGGACTGTGATGTCTCAAATTGTCTCAAGTGAGCGCCAGTGGGCGTTGGCAATTTTCACTTTTAGAACTTTTCATAGGTTCGGTTCTATTCATCATCTCGGTTCATTTAGATAAAAAAATGGGTTCCCGAACAAACTTTGAAAGGTTCGGTTAAGATATATTCGGCTCAGTTCGGCTCGTATTTCTTCATTTCGGGATGGTTTTTAGGCGATTAGGTTGGCGTTAGTCCGAAATGAAGTTATACGAGCCGAACTGAGCCGAACTGAATATACCTTAACCGAACCGGCAACGACTTTTACATATTCGAATTTTTTGGACATTTATTAATTATAGATAGCGGCGTCACATGGAACCCGTGATACTACGGTTTCCGTGGTTTCTATAAAAAAACAATTGAAAAATAAAAAAAATAAATAAAAAAAAAACAATATTTTTTTTAACTCGATATCTCGAAAACTAAGCGAAATCTCGAAAAATGGTATTCTTCATTTTCGTCTTATTTTGGTGAGTACTATAATCATCCATCGTCAGATCGCGGCGCAACAATTACCGTGGAATTTCCAATAATTTTAATTATTTGAGATCCCTATTTTCCAGGTTCTCCCTAGAATATTGACATTATTTATGTTTTTAATTGAAGATCTTCTTCGACCTTGAATTTCAGCTTTGTTTTGTTATTGGGCTTGGAGATTTAATAATTTTAATTTCTCGGAATCCAATCTATCCTAATTTTAGGGCCCCATCGAGAAGTGAGACAGAGTTGTACACTGTTAAAAATTTCTTATCCAATTTTACTATAAAAAAAATGGGAAGTTCGGCCTTAAAACTTTTTAGTAATATTACCAGTATTGTACTTACTTGTATCTAACAATATATTTTTTAATAATATTAATAAGAAATTAAGTAAAATTACTAGGTAGGTTTCATATAAAATAAAAGAAATTTATGTTATGAGTTTATATTTTGATATATTTCGGGTTCTGACCCCATGATCAGGAGTTTTCTAACTCTTGATGATGGCCTCAGAACCCGAAATATATCGAGATATTAACTCATAACATATATTTGTTTTATTTTATATGAAACCCCCTCGTAATTTTACTTAATTTCTTAATATTATTAAATCACCTTGAACCAACACCTATCTCCTTAAAAGTTAACATATTTTTTATTAATATGCATTTAATTAATACAAGAAAAAAGTAAAGTTGCAATCTATTTTTGTATTTTTGGGATGAGTAAATGTGATTTTACCAATATATGTAATATACAATTTTTTACTATACGATACTATCTTGTAAATTTCCTATCTATTGAAAACATTTATATAGTAAATTTACAAGAAAACGTTGGAGAAACGCTCTGGAATAAACAGACTTTTTAGCCTACATAATAATAAGAAGAAGAAGACAATTTTTTTTAATAATTTAATTAAGGACATCCTCTCTATTAAAAGGAGATTTAACCATTGTAATATTTTCGAGGCGCCGATAGAGCAGTGACAACTCGAGATCAAATCTCGCCTCAGACAGAACAATTTTCATCTTTGTCAAAAATACAAGGCCCCTCACTAATCCAAGTAAAGGCAATGGAAAACCACCCCTATGAAAAATTACAATGGAGAGGATACTGGCCGACGCTCGGAATTGAGTATGGCGCTTGAAGAAGAAAAAAATATTTTCAAAAATCCCCTCCCTAATTTTGGGTTCCTTTTTAAAACTAACAGACAAATTTAAATTTGTTCTGAATAGTTAAAAATCAATAATCTACCTAAAGGTTCATTTGGGAATTTCAAACATTCAACCCCGTTCCGCGATTAAATAATATACTAACGAAACAAACACATTCGCTAACTCGTTTATCGCTATGATTTTTACTCTGCGTCCTTCTTTCTGCCTAGATAATTCATTACAGGTATCGAACCCTTGAAATTTCTTTCTATTCCTCTTCTTTTCACGATGCAATAATCCACCCCGGACCTTATCGACCAAACGTCAAACACCACTCATTGTTACGCCGACGATAGCACTCTGCACGGCAAACCCTCACTCCCGAATAATCGAATCAATGTTGCCTCCTCAATTACTCTCGACCTAGTCAAATTAAATAAATGGGGCTCTCAAAATTTAGTTAACTTTAATTCAAACAAGACTCAATGTTGTCTAATTTCTAGGCGCGAAAATAAAGATTTCCCTGATATTCACTTCGATTCGAATGCCCTGAAAATTTGTGACAGCCTATCCATGTTGGACGTCTCTGTCGCATCTGACCTGTCTTGGAATGAACACATCTCCTCTGTGGCTAAATCTGCAGCAAGGAAGATTGGCTACTTATTCAGGTCCAAGCGATTTTACAAACCCCACAACTTCTCACCATCTTCAAGGCCCAAATCCGCCCCTGTCTCGAATACGGCTCTCATCTATGGAGAGGAGCCTCTAAATATTCTCTTGCTACCCTGGATGCAATTCAGAAACGAGCCGTCAAGCTAATTGACGATTCTACCCTCACCGACTCCCTCGACTCGCTGGCTCTATCGAAGAAATGTCTCTGCCCTTTCCCTTTTCTATAGATACTATCACGGCAGGTACTCTAATGAGAAAAAATCAATAATTCCCCCCAAAGTATGCTTTGCACGTAGCACGCGTTTTGCCGACTCCCAACACTCTTTCGCGGTCAAATTAGAAAAGTGCCGGACCACTTCATTCGCTAATACGTATATCCCCATGACTTCAAGGAACTGGAACTCTCTCCCAGCCTCCATCTTTCCCAGCACCTATAATCTTCAAACCTTCAAAACCGGAGTGCATAGACACCTACGTCTCCACCCTCTCACTTAATCAACTTTCCCTTCTCTTCGGTAATGCAAGGGTCTTTCGAGATCCATAGGAGCTGCATCTTTACTGGTGCACCCTTCTTGCATTCGATTGCATTAAAAAAAAACAAGGGTTGCCCTTTTTTTGCTACAACACATTCTTACTTCAATATTAATTTGGAGATTTAATAATTTTATTTTTTCAAAAATCTCGCCACTCATATTTTAATACATGGATGTCTAATTCGAACCCAAACTTACCCAAAACAGCTCTTTATCTGATAGGTACGTAATTTGAGTTTAAATTTTTTTTGTGACTCCATTTTTGAGATATAGATTTATGAGTAGAAAAGTCGAATTTCACCTCCTCTATTCCCGCATAGACCTTAAAATTTTCAAATTTTAGATTTTTTCTTAAGTTTGAAGGTAAAATTATTAGGAAATAAAATTCAGTCCTCTACTTTGGATTGAATTTTCATCCACAACAAATCCTTACTTTATACCTATTATGACATTCCTCGAACGATTCAAGTGTACATATCATTAATTCATGAATTTTTAAAATATCTGAAATGTATATATAATTCCGAGGGGGGGGGGTGCATATGATAATGCAACGAAATTACTTATCACTATAGTGACTAGACTTATTAAAAAAACTAAGCTGCAATCTGTCTTGAGTTTTTGATAAATCTTTTATTATTAATTCTGTTGTTTGTTATTATGATGTGTGTAAGATGATGTATAATGAACATAGTGGCAGAACTAGACATAGATCAATTGTCACTGCCAAAGATTAATAAGTTAATTACACAAAAAATGCTTATTTTGTGGCAATTAAATATTTTAATAAACTCCCAAATGATCTAAAAAATCTCTCGTGTGACAAGAGGAGGAGGAAAAAATTGGTTAAAATGGATCGGATCGTTGTGATTTCACCCTGTGATATATAAGTAAATGTGTAATGTGAACTAATAGTTAGGAATGTATACCATATTTCATCTATTGTATTTGTTTGTAAAAATTAAATAATAATAATTGAATGTAATGGAAGGCAGCCCAGAGGTAGTGAGGAAAGAAAAAATTAATACATATCAAATAATGTGTAATTTATTGGAATCCTTCCTCCTTTCCTTTCAAACCGTCGCGACGTTTCGGAGGATTTTTCCTCCTTCTTCGGGGTTTCAAAGGGTCAATGAATGAAACAAATAAAATGTTTCCTTCTTCTCTCCACAGTAGTGGACTGGGCTGCTTTCCATTACATTCAATTAAAATTTCTACCAGTCCGTCTCTCTCCAGAGAAAATTTCATTGCAAAAATTAAATAATAATTATTAATTTTAATCCGGTCCTATGTACAGTTGACTTGTCAACTCTAGAGGACACTGACATATTGTATGTTGTGTTATTTTCTGGATAAATAAATAAATAAATGGGGAGCCAGGGTTGGCTCAGTCAGCTAACGCATTGGCCTCGCTTTCGGCATCGATCGATTATGACGATGTTGAGGTGGGAGGCCGGGGTTCGATCCTAGCTGGCAAATAAAAATTTCTAGCGGCTGAAAACTCGGCTCCCTCACTAACCCTACTAACACTTTACTTATGTGCTGTCTAAATGGGCTTTGTTCCCGGTGACATTAAATAAAAAAAAATAATAAAAAAAAATAAATAAATAAAATATGATAATTATTTTTAAACATTTTTTTCTATCTCCTAATTCCGATATCCAGGATTATTTGAAGAACTAACCGCAATTGAACGTTAACATCAGTTTTTTACTATTTTTAAAAATATCAAGAAAAGTTATTTTTTGCTTACTAATCTTAGATAACCCATTCGTTACTTGCAATTAGCGGTGATGAAATAAAATATTAACAACAGAGGAGCATGGATGTTGAAAGGCTGATTATTCTAGTGGTGCATACCAGCTTCATAAATCCATCTGTTTCTGAAGTTTAAGAGAGAATGTTTCGTCACCACTCTTTCGAAAAGGATTGGAAGCACCCCCCTCCCTCTATTCTGGAGGACTCTAGACAACTTTCCAGCTCAGCCGAAATGCCTGCAATCAACTATTTAACAGTTTGAAAATCCAATTTCATTGAAATGAACGACTTGGAAGTTTTATTCTAATGACAAGCAACTTTTAAGACTACGTCTCTTGAGAATGTGTTAAGCTAGATATAGTCCAGTCAAATTGTACTCAAATGGGCCCCCCCCCATGGGGAAAGTTTTGTGGTAGTTCTTATTTTTTGAATATATAAGTATTTTGGGGCGCTGAATCCAAATCTGAAGTCTCCGACCAAAATTTCGTGACCCAATATTGTAGAAAATGCAAAAAAGGTGAAAATTTTCATTTTTTGGCGGTTTTTCGCATATAACACGAAAACTATCACCTTTTCGTACATAACCTTCCTATTCAAAATGAAAGTTACCTACAAATTTTATTATTTAGGTTTTTCTCACCGACCGTTCGGACTCAAGCGCAAAATCCGCATTTTTCGACCTCGGCAGCCCCCCCCCCCCTCCCCGGATCAAAAACTCTCACTTTTTTTCGATATTTTCCCATTTTGACCATGAAGGAGCACGTTTTCGACAAAGACCACTCTATACATTTTTAAACGAGATTAAATTTGCTACAATTCAAACAAAGTTTCAACTTAATTGGATAAATGGTAATCCGTGCCGCAATGAGGTTGAAGTTTTGAAAAACTGCAATTTTTTGCAAAAAATCGCAATTTTTCCTTCATAAAATAAAAACCACTCATCCTAAAAACTTGATTCCTATCTCATTCTTTAGGAAATTTTGTTGACTTGAACGTTTACTTGGGCCACTTTTAGATTTATAGATATCCAGCATTTTCCATGACAGGAAATTATCTATTTTTTCTAAAAATCGCAGCTTTTCCTTCATAAAATGAAAACCACTCATCCTAGAAACTTGATTTCTGTCTCATTCTTTAGGAAATTTTTGATGACTTGAACTACTTGTTTGATAAAAGTCTTAGATTTATAGATATTCAACTTCAACCTCAATGCGGCACGGATTACCATTTATCCAATTAAGATGAAACTTTGTTAGAATTGTAGCAAATTTAATCTAGTTTAAAAATGTATAGAGTGGTCTTTGTCTAAAACGTGCTCCTTCATATAGTCAAATTGGAAAATATCGAAAAAAGTGCAAGTTTTTGGCTGATCAGAAGGGTCTGCCGAGGTCTAAAACTTGGATTTAGCGCTTGATCCCGAACGGTTGGTTGAAGAAAAACCTAAATAATGAAATTTGTAGGAAATTTTATGACCTTTCATTTTTCAAATGAAAATTATTTAGGAAAAGTTAATAGTTTCCGAGTTATAAGCGAAAAACCGGCAGAAAATTGAAATTTTCACATTTTTTTACATTTTCTACAATGTTGCATCACGAAATTTTGGTGGGAGACTTCAGATTTGGATTCAGCGCCCCAGAAAACATATATATACAAAAAATCTGAACTACCCCAAAACATATCTGATAAAAACACAATTTGACTAGACTAGTGATAAATCTCTCTTGAAATGACTAAATTACCTCCGCAGTTAAAGGTGCTGTGAGCAAACTTGACTTTCTTTGCAGGTCTAGACGTAATTTTACGACCACTCAACTACTTACCTTATTCAAGATCCAAATATGCCTCTGTCTCGAATACACGGTTGAAGACTCCACGGAAAAAATGGGTTAAGTCCATTTTTTTGGAAATGAGTTTATGGCCCTATCTGAGGTGGCCAGCCATGGTCCCTAAAGGTTGAAATTACTTACAAATAACGCGCAAAGTTTACCAAGATAGGGAGGTTTTTATTTTTAGTGAAAGCGGACAGAACCTTGGCTTTTTTCATAGTCTAACTTTAGTTGTTATTTTCCTTTATAATAAATAAATTTTGCATAATAATTATTATATTAAACTCGGATGGGGTGTTTTAAGTATTTTTTATTAATTAGAAAGTTTAAATTTGCTCTCGGGAAAATTTTAGGAAATGTGACTTAACCCGTCTTTTCCCGTGGGGTCTTCCTTTGTATTTTATTTAATTTATGAGCTACACTGATCTGACAGACGAGACATTGTACCCTTATAATAATTTCTGGTGATTGTTGCCAAGAAGCCCTATAATAAATAATAACAATTATGTAAAGCTCCGAAATTTAGGGAAATGGCTCAGGTGAGAAAATCTCGGATGATTAATTAGTACTTTAATTACTTTCGACCCTTAGTTCTTTATCTATGAAATTAACGAGTCACTTTGAGAGTAAAAAAAACTTATTTATCGTACAGCCACTTGATAACCACTCCAGAACCAGTTCTAAAATGGTAGAGTTAAAAAAATGATTGATTCTCCCTTAATTAAAGTAAATATTTTATTTCTGGAATACCTTTATTGGTACTCCAATATTACTACCCTAAGTTTACCTCCAAATCTGTGTTGTGGAAATTTTTCTACGCGCCTCAAAATGAGAAAATTTCCGAGTTTTTTCAGTTTTTCATGAATAACTCTAAAACGGCTTATCAAATCAAAAATATATAATTTAGATAAATTAAATCTCTTTAAATTACACGTATAATAATAAAAATTTCATCTATTTAGATTCAGTAGAACCGGTACAAAAACAGCCCCTGGGATCACTTTTGAATATCCCTAAAACTTGTACTTTTTTCGATTTTTTTTTACCTTGGAGGAGCAAGCACGTTTTCGACAAAGACGACTGCTATACATTTTTAAACTAGATTAAATTTTCTTCAATTTAAATAAAGTTTCATTGTAATTGGATAATAGTAACATGGGGTTGAAGTTTTGAAAAAAATGCAATTTTTTCAAAAAATCTCGAGTTTTTCCTTCATAAAATGAAAACCACTCATCCTAGAAACTTTATTCCTATCTCCTTGTCTAGGAAATTCTATTTACTTGAATGTTTACTTGGACCATTTTTTTAATAAAAACTTTATAGATATTCTTCTACATTTTCTGGACAGGATATGTTCTGAATCCTCAAAAGCGTCATAGAAAATGCTGGATATCTAAAATTCAAGAGTTTTATCAAAAAATTAGTTCAAGTAAACGTTTAAGTCAATAAAATTTACTAGAGAATGAGATAGGAAGCAAGTTCCTGGGATGAGTGGTTTCCATTTTATGAAAGAAAAACTGCGATTTTTTAAAAAAATTGCATATTTTCAAAATTTCCAGCTCATGTTATCATTATCCAATTAGTATGAAACTTCATTTAAATTGTAGCAAATTTAATCTAGTTTAAAAATGTATAGAATTGCCTTTGTCGAAAATGTGCCCCTTCATGGTCATAATGGGGAAAAATCGAAAAAAGTAGCGAGTATTATGGATATTCAAAAGTGATCCCGTGAGCTGTTATTTGACAGCGGCGCTAATACCAGTTCTACTGAACCTAAATAGATGAAATTATTATAATATTATGCGTAATTTAAAGAGCTTTAATTTATCCAATGAATATATTTTTGATTTGATAAGCCGTTTTTAGAGTTAATCAACAAAAACTGAAAAAACTCCGAAATTTTTCTCATTTTGAGGTCTCGTAGAAAAATTTCATTTTTCACAACACAGATTAAGGGAAAACTTAGGAGTAATAATATTGGAGTACCAATAAAATTATTCTAGCAATAAAATCTTTACCGGGAATTATTTCTGTTTATGCCATTTTATCACGTAATTTGCCTGGACTAAGCAAGAGGGTGTAAAATAGGAGTGTCGCAAAATAAATAATTTAATCGTTCATATTTCGTATACGGTAAGTCGCAGAGCTTTAGGATTTGAAACTTGGGCTATTTAGAGTCTAGAAGAAGTACCTCAAGAAGAAAATCCGGAAGTACGGCTTTACTTGAAGATTTTGGTATTTTGCAATTTCGTCTTTTTCCGGTTTTCTTAAAACCGCTTGAGGGAACTCAAATTGAAGTAAATTGAATGAAGAAAATCGGTGTGATGATTTCAAATAAGGGAGAAACTAATGTGAAAGTCGTGTGGTGTCCACACCAGTTGATTTTTTTCATTTTATTCAACAGATTAGATAGATTTTCAATTGAAATCTTGAGACCCACGCGACAGGATCAGGGGAAATGTTTTTTCTAATTTTAAAGGTTGACACAACATTTCTGATATTCATATACTCTAGTAATTAAGATAAGAACCGCAAGGTTTCCCAAATGTGGTCATGCGGTCGGACGGTCTGATTTAAATTTTTATACCCGTCATCATCGTGAACTAGAAATTCATAAGAATATAAATATAAGCAACGTAAGCATCCGCTTATCACACTTCTTTTCAGTTATCAGTTAGCTGAGAACGGTGAAAAAGGGCTGGACAAATTTCAATCCATCATCAACTGAAAGGGTATAATAAATTAAAAATCAATTAACAGCCAGATTTGACTTACGAAAGGTTTAATATGGAGTTTTTTCTTTTTCCTTTCGAAATTTGATGATGCGTTCATCTCTATGTGGGATGATAAAGTAAAGCGGAAGTGATCTCAGTCCCCCCGGTCACGTACGCTTCAAGTATGACGACACATTTTGGGAGGGATATTTTCCTAAAAATCATAATAGGTCATATTTTTCCTTTCTATAATCTGATTTGAATTAAATTTGGCACAAATAAAGTATTCCTGTGAATTGCCAATATTTTAAATGTTAGGATAATAATAGAAATATTATCTTATCTATCATTTTAAAATTTGAGGATGTATGGGTTTCGATTAGTGTTTCCTTTGCTTTGACCAGGAAATGCAAATATCTAATATTCTGATGGCCTTGACTATACCTTTTACCACGACTAAAAAAACAAAATTAGTAAAACATTAAAATATTTTTTTTCCGATGCAAAGTCAAACTTTTCAATTCTCATTTCACTATTGGTAAATGGTAAGTACGGTGTTGCCGCCATGTGGTAGAAAGTAAAACTAACGCAATTGGGTCGCTGTCACACTAATAATCAATGAATATCAAACTTTTATTCGATTATTTAAGCCTTATTAGATATTATCTGTACTTAGCTATTTTTATTTTTGCATTTTTTCTATTCAAAATAATCATTCAAATTACGATGGAAAACACCTTTGATAGATACTTCGGGAGCACGGTTTCCTTCATAAATAAATAAAAGCAAAGTGTTTTGCTGTGTTTATGGATGTAGTAGTAAATCACGTAGAAATCAAGATTCATTATCATCATTATTTTCCAAAACAAAATGAAACTTTTGTTTGAATTAAAAAAATATTTTTGGAATGGATAAAAAAATTGATCAGTAAAAAAATGTGGCAACGAGTAATAATGCACTATTGTTACTACTCAAATTCCACTTAATTATAAATATTATTTAATAAATATGTTTGGTTTTTGTTTATATGTCTCAATCAATGTCAAAAGACCCAATTGTGCTAGTTAAAGCTTTCACCAACAGTTGGCGTATCTGCAATTTCCAGTTAGATACCAATAATAAACTTGTTTCACTTTACAGTCCATTGCGAAAAAATTTGTCTTTTCATACTTTTAGGAAATAAGCTGACGTGTTCTGATGTGGCAATCAACTTGACTTTACCATACAACCTGACCCCTCACTTATATTTAATATTTAATAAAATTATTTATAATCATGTAGGGAGGGAGGGTTAGTTTTTGCATTTTTAGACTTCTGGGGGCACACTGATTATGTATACAAAATTTGGTTGAGTTTGGTACAAGAGCCTATATTTTCATTTTTTGACCCTAAACCCCCTCTCCCCCACCTCATTTTGGGCGGTTAGTTTTTGCATTTTTCTATTACTGTTGGCCCACTGATTATGTATACAAAATTTGGTTGAGTTTGGCACAAGAGCCTAGATTTTCATTTTTTGACCCCCCCCCCCACACACACACACCATTTTGGGCGGTTAGTTTTTGCATTTTTAGATTTCTGGGGGTCCCATTGATTATGTATACAAAATTTGGTTGAGTTTGCTCAAATGGGCTAGATTTTTCATTTTTAACCCCCCCCTCCCCCTTAATTTTGGCTCGATATGCACCAAAATCTAATCAGCTCTTAATCTCAATAGACCAAAACTACGTGTGAAATTTGGTTTCGATATTCAAACTAGTTTTTGAGCTAGCTCGTCCACAACAATTTGGTAATGCACAGACTAACTAACAGACAGACTAACAGACATTTTGACAAAACAATTATTATCTCGAAAAATATAATTATTTTGATGTTTATTTATTAGGGCTTTTTTGTAGAGCGAAATGCCATGGTTTCAGCTCAATTTTTTTCATCAAAATATTTTAAGCTGTTTTTGAGATATTTCGAAACCTATTCAAATTTATTTTTTCTAGGCTATTTAAAACAGTTGATCTAAATATCATTTCGTCTACTAATTCTCTTGTCTCATTCGGTGGTATATTCGTAAACAGGCTCGATATATCTAAAGGAGATAAGTTCCGCATTGATTTTCCATTATGAATTATCAGCTCTGCTATTCTTGCAAAACCTATATAAGGGTCGATTATGGTTTTCGCTAATAATAATTACGAATTAAAGAAAGCTTCAATATTTTAGCAATATATAACTCATATGTGGAATAAAGCACTAGAGACCTGGTAAAGAGACTTTCGTAATAGGCTTAGACATTTCAAGGCCTTCGATCAAGTCTGGCACAAAAATCTCCTGCCAAATTACCACCATTTGGCCTCCCCGAAACCTCTGCGAGTGCTTGAGAGCTTTCTCTCAAACACACTCCATAAAAGTCGAGTTGGACGGAATATCATCCTCGTCCTTCAATACTAATGCTGGAGTTCTCAGGGCTCAGTCATCTCTCCCACGCTCTCTTTATTATCTATATCAATGACCTATTAAATCTGCCCTCAATCCAATACATTGCTGCGATGACGATAGCACCCTCCATAACGCTCCAATCACTTACTAGACAATCGCGCAAGCATAGCCTCCTCAATAAATTCAGACTTAAGCATGCTGAGAAAAATGGGGATCTCACAACTTGGTAAACTTTAATGCTGGCAAGACACAATGCTGCCTAATTTCTAGACGCGCAAATGGGCCTTCGGACATTTCATTTGATTCGACTCATTGAATTTCGTAATAAAATATCATTGTTAGGTGTCACCTTGGGTTCTGACCTCTCTTGGAATGACCAAATTATTTCAGTAGCAAAGCTGCAGCATATGACTAGATTTCTTTTCCGAACCAAACGATTTTTTCACCCCCAATCAACTCCTTATATTATACAAGGCTCAAATTCGCTCCTATCTTGAATATTGCTCGCATTGTGGAGAGGACCACAAGTACTATTTGATACCCGGACGCAATTCAGAGACGAGCTATCAGACTGATGAGGCGATCCTACATTACCCTGACACTCTCGACTCCTAGCCCATCGTGAGATCTGTCTCCGCCTTTCCGCTTTATTATAGATATTACCATGGCTTTGTTCGACAAAATTAATCGATGATCCCACCAAGGGCTTCATTTGCCACAGAAATACACGATTTTCTAAAACTCAACACCCCTACGCGCTTAAACTGGATACTAATCGAACAAACTGGAACTCCCTTCCCACGACCGTCTTTCAACAACTTCATAACCTTCAATCTTTTCAAACCAAGCATCCACAGATCACCTTCGACTGCTACCCAATCACTAAATCTCCCCTTATCTTCACGTTACAAGGGTCCACCACGGACTACAGAGGTTGTACCTTCTTGGTGCAACTTCTTCTTGTATCAGTATCATTATAAAAAAAAAAAAAAAAAATGATTCATAAAGAGATTCTAAAAATTATCTATTTAACAAAAAGTTATAAAAGTCACTCCACCTCTATAAAAACATTTAATTTTAAGCCTGGAATTTCTTCCTCTGCAATAATTCAAAACCTTATTATATCATCTTACGGCTCAGCCCGAATTGGCCTTATGGCATGGTTGAATTAGGTATGGTTAAATTACCGAAAAAAGTATTCTCCCAAAAATCATATTATTATACATAAGCTTATTTATGGCTGCGTTCAGACATTCGCCAACCAGCTATGTTCACAATTTTCCCTAATTTCCAAAGGCAAAATGTGTTTCGAATGCTCATTTGGCAAATGGAGTGGTAAAAGGATACATTCTGCGGAAAATGTATACATGATCCCGAATATGCACTTATATTGTAACATACATGTATATATTAGGGTGCTTCTTATTTTGGATATTTTCGAATATTTACGCGGACACTGGCTCATAAAGTTCTAAATAAATAAAATAAATATTCCCCAAGTTTCAAGTCTCTATCTCAATTTTAATCTAGTGCTACATAGCGATAAGTTTTCCCATCTAAATAACATGTGGTTTTTGGCATTGTACGATCAATTTTTATTCCGGCCAAAGTAATGCTTCAAAAAATTTGAAACTCTGTAGACTTTATCCTTTTACAGATTTTTAGCTATTATAATTTACCGAGGGGTGAACCGCGACTTAATATGCTGTACACCTACTTCCACTTGTACTTCCAAATATTTCCAATACTTCCAAATATTTTAAAGTACTTCCAAATATTTCCAAGCACTTCCAAATATTTCCAAGTACTTCCAAATATTTCCAAGTACTTCCAAAATACTTCCAAAGAGGTGTACACCTACTTCCAATCGCGGATCACCCCTAGTAATTTACTAATACTAAGAAATACCAGTATTTTATCTAGATGTAACTCCAAAATTGTAATAACTTAAAATCTGTAAAAATTCTGAGGGATAGCTACTATTATAAGGATAAAGTCTACAGAGTTTCGAATTTTTTGAACCATTACTTTGGCCGGAATAAAAAATTGATTGTTCAATGCCAAAAACCTCATGTTATTTAGATGGGAAACTTAATCGCTGTGTAGCACTAGGTTAAAATTGAGATAGAGACTTGAAACTTGGGGGATATTTTTTTTTTTTATTTATTTAGAATTTACCTGTCCGCGTAAATATTAGAAAATATCCAAAATAAGATGCGCCCTAATATATATCAAAGGTAGGCAAACTTTTTTTTTGAATAAAAGGCAATATTTATTTATTTATGGTAATAGTTAAAAGACAGTACTGACCCTTCGAACCACTAATTACGAAGTGAAACATAGATAAATTATAGAACAAACGAATGAATTTCTATAAAAGATAAATATTTAGAATATTCTCGTCGTAATATATCTAACTAAATTTATATCACCATAAAATTTTAAAAATAATTATAAAGAAAATCAAGATACACGGCAGTGTGTAAGCCAAGTTCGGAAAAACGGGGGACGCACCGGCCATGTGCATATATTACACATTCATTTCGACTGCTCGACTTCCATACTTCAAAATCCTTAGACCTACACGCTTGAAATTTTGCATATCTATAAGGCCTACTGGAACACCTAGAATCCAAAATCTCATGAATAAACCTATTAGAGTTATTGAGCTATTTAGGTCTGAAAAGTGCCATTTTTAAAAACTACTGACTAAACTGACCTGACGTATCAAAAACCTCAGAGTACCTACTTCCAATGATCCTAGAATTCCTGAAATTTGGCATGCTGGTAGATTTTGAGCTACAATTAAAGGAAAAAATCGACTAAGTTAAACTTTCACTTTTTCAGAACCTAAAATGAAAGGGTGAAATTTATTTTAGGCTAATTAACATAGTGAAAATACAATCAAACTAGAATGCTGATATTTGGCATACTGGTAGAGCTTGGCGCATTAATAAACCAGGAAATTTTAATAAACGAAACTTTCCCTTCTTTGGGGCACAAAATGAAGGGTGAAAAACCGACCGAGGTTCTTAACAAATATTTTATGAGAAATATTTAATATATTAAAATAAATGTTTAAATGTAATTATTTATGGTAGATATATTAAAGGATAAACTTTTCAAAAATTAATGATTTCTGAACAAAAAACATAAATTTGAAAAAGGGGCAAACAAACGGCTTAGCCGACAAAAGAGTTGAAATCTAAACGGGTACCAAGTTCCATAGCAGTTGGTTAAATCATAGCTATAGGGATGTCAACGTTCTTCAATTGATTTAAAAGAAGAGATTTGTTACGTTCTTTGATATTAAATTTATAACTTGGCAAGTTTTATATCCAACTAAATTGTTTGTAGTATAAAATAGAACAAATAGCAAAGCTAAATTTTAAGCTTGTTTTAAATAGCATCACGTTAAACGTAAGCTATTGACTATTGTAATTTGCCAAGTTATAAATTTAATATCAAAGAACGTAACAAATTTTCTTTTAAATCAATTGAAGAACGTAGTACCTATATCCCTATAGCTATGATTCTAAGCAATTGCTATGGACCTTGGTACGTTTAGATCTCAACCCTTTTATCGGCAAAGCAGTTTGTACCAAAGTTGGTCTCCTTTTTCATAGTTTATGTTTTTGGTCAGATTTATTTTTTAAATTCTTGTTCAAATGAAAATTTAGAGCAATTATTTTATATTCTCTCGGTGTATTATACCAGAACAATTACAAAAAAACGATATAATTTAAAAAATAATCTTATATGAGTTATTAATGTGTTAAAGATATGATGGTTGAGTTGTTTACCAGCCATGCCTCGGCTGAAAGATCTTCAATTGAGTTAAACTCTTCAGAAGATAGTGGTTTCAGGTTAAGAACTTTTTGAAAATTAACTAAATGAAATTGTGAACGATTTAATTGAAAGGATATTATTTATCAGTGGCGGTTGGTGACTTTTCAATCAAGGGATGCTGTCCAAAAAAGTACCATTCATTTTTTTTAATTTTATTTTAAACTTAGCTTTTTTTTGAAAATTTCATCGAATACGGCATCATTTTCGTTATTTTTCAAATTTAACATTACAATTTTAAAAAATATATTTTGGAAACTTTCCTCCAAACGGATTCTGCTTTGTGTGAGTGAGGGTAGGAGTCAGAAATCAATTCTTGTGACTTATTCACATTCCCAGAGATGGAAATCAACCATCTTTCACAATGAATTAGCCTTTCCTATAAGAAAATCTCAAATTTCTTTTAATTCTATTGCTATAACTTATCTATAGCTCTCTTAGTTATTTCCGATCTTATATATTTCTTTATTTATTCTATTTTAATAGTTTCTCAGTGAGAAAACTTCTATCCGCATCTTTTTCGGAATAATCATTCATTTCAATTACCCCTTGAAACTATGCAAAAATTTTATTTCATTTCAAGAACCAATATCCATCCTTTTCAAAACAAAAATGTTTTTACTTTACCATACAGGGTATAATCGTGTATGAAAAAAGTGGTTTTTTCCTTCTTTTTTTTCGAAATATCTCAAAAACGGCTGAAACTATTTTGTTAAAAAGAATTGAACAGAAACCATCGCATTTTCGCTCTACAAAAAAGCCTAATAAGTAAACATCGAAAAAATTATATTTTTCGAGATAATAATTGTTTGTCAAAATGTCTGTTAGTCAGTCTGTGCGTTACCAAATTTTTGTGGACGTGCTAGCTCAAAAAACTAGTGTGAATATCAAAACCGAATTTCACACATAGCTTTGGTCCATTGCGTTTAAGAGATGATTAGATTTTGGTGCATATCGACCCAAAATTAAGAGGGGTGGAAGGGGGTTTAAAATTTAAAAATCTAGGCCATTTGAGCAAACTCAACCAAATTGTGTATACATAATCACTGGGCCCACAGTAATCTAAAAATGCAAAAACTAACCGCAAAATGGGTGGGGGGTCAAAAAATGAAAATATAGGCTCTTGTACCAAACTCAACCAAATTTTGTATACATAATCAGTGGCTCCCCAGGAGTCTGAAATGCAAAAACTAACCCCCTCCTCTATAGGATTATAAATAATAAGTGAGGGGCCAGGTGGTATGGTAAAGTCAAGTGGATGCCCACATCGGAACACTTCAGCTTATTTTTTTATAGAAATATTTGATATAACGGATAATAATTTGAAAATTTAAAGATTCTCCTGAAATTTTGAAGTTTTTTTTTTTTTAATGCAATCGAATGCAAGAAGGGATGCACCAGTAAAGATGCAGCTCCTATGGATCTCGAAAGACTCTTGCATTACCGAAGAGAAGGAAAGTTGATTAAGTGAGAGGGTGTAGACGTAGGTGTCTATGAACCCCGGTTTTGAAGGTTTGAAGATTATAGGTGCTTGGAAAGACGGAGGCTGGGAGAGAGTTCCAGTTCCTTGAAGTCATGGGGATATATGTATTGGCGAATGAAGTGGTCCGGCACTTACCGCGAAAGAGTGTTGGGAGTCGGCAAAACGCGTGCTGCGTGCAAAGCATGATTTGGGGGAATTATTGATCTTATCTCATCAGAGCACCTGCCGTGATAGTATCTATAGAAAAGGGAAAGGGCAGAGACATCTCTTCGATGAGCCAGCGAGTCGAGGGAGTCAGTGAGGGTAGAATCGTTAATTAGCCTGACGGCTCGTTTCTGAATTGCATCCAGGGTAGCCAGAGAATATTTTGAGGCTCCTCTCCACAGGTGAGAGCTGTATTCAAGACAGGGGCGGATTTGAGCCTTGTAGATGGTGAGAAGTTGTGGGGGTTTGTAAAATCGCTTGGACCTGAATAAGAAGCCAATCTTCCTTGCTGCAGAGTTGACCTTATATATTTATGAAATACTCTAAAAATTAGTTAAAATATGGACTGTCTTGGGCAGTGAATCTTCAAACACAGAATTTATAAAATACATAATCAGCACATCATATTGTTCAATAATTCTGTTTACCACTTGCTGTAGTAAGAGTCATCTATTTTCTGAGGTCTAAGAATTTTTTTGGTTTCAATTCAAAAAATATTTTAAACTTTTAAAATATTTACTCTTTTAGAACTATGGGCAAAGTGAGCATAAATGTCTCCCACCCTTTGGTAGTTTTTGATACGCATATGAAGAACATAGATTGAAAGAATGGGATGTGCAACTTACAATACAATTATACAGGGTGATTTACGGTCGATGGCACGTTAGACGTTTATGGAAAACGGAACGCAGGATTTTTCTGAAAATTTAGCACTTTACATTTAATTATCTGTTCTATCGATCTAAAATATTTTCAGTATTGCGACGTTTCGGCTTCCATCAAAAAGTCCTAGTAACTTTATTTTTTAAATGGAACACCCCGTATATTAACACGTTTTTAGAACCGTCCTTTTATTAAAATACTTTTTGTTAATATTGACCTATACCTATCTTTATCGGTTTTCGAGATAAAAAATAATGTTTTAAAAATGGTCAAAAACAACATAAATAAATTAGTGCTCTCAGTGCATGGAAAGTTGATATTTTGGTGGTAGTTTATACAGACCCAAAGTATTTAATTTACGCAGAAAAATCGAGTCCATATTATACAGGCCATGCTAAGATTACTATTATTTCCGTTATTCATAAAAGAGGTCAAAAGTTAGTTTTTTCAAATGAGACCCCCTGTATATTACTCAATAACTTGAAAGACGAAGAAAAATGCTTTAAGACGATATATCATGTCCCTATACCTAAACATCAATTTTTCTTATTAAAGCAGCTTTTTCGAGAAAACTTACATTTTAATGATTTTAATTTTAAGTAACCATGAAAATATCAAGATTATGACAGTTTGGTGACTATTTATAAGAAACTTATAACGAGTTTATTGACGGTGTTCAAAAAAAATTTTCCAAATTGACCAAAAATTATTTCTAAAGGTTTTCAAATCCCTTGGCATGAACTTCACACAAGAAAACCTATCGTTATCATGTTTACAAGGTTCAAATTTAAGGGCTATTTTAGGAGTGCTGTAGCTGGTTGATTTTGATGCAGTTTTTTTACCACGTGTAGAATGTCTTTTTCTGCTTCCAATGTTGTAGTCACCCACACGTACACTTCCGTCGGCATCTTCATTTTCCATTTTAAATGAAATTTGGGAATATATGAAAACAATTAAATCTAAAGAGTACTCACAAGAGCTTTTCCAACTGAACTAATCCTATAAAGTAAGGTTAGAGAATGAATAAGACGTGGCAGAAACAAACAGTCACGTGACTAGAAACAAGCAACCCTATTTGACCAATAGGGTCTAATGGACTAAGCACGAATTGGTTGAAACTTGTCTATGGACAAAGCACACTTTGTATGAAACTCAAGTTTTCAACATGATTTTTAAATGAGAAATAACATGATTTGACTGAATTCTGATATTCCTTCATGTCCAAATTACGTAGAGGAACACAAATATGTCAATAACTCATTTTCGAAAAAAAGTGGACAAATCACGTTTTGAATGTGAGCTCCTCAAATATTGATTATTAAAACGAAGTTCTTATAATACAAAATAAATAATTTCAAACGAAGTCCTTATGGTACAAAATAAATAATTTCATAATAACTTCGTTTTAATAATCAATATTTGCGGTCAATTTGGAAGATTTTTTGAACACCTTCAATAAACTCGTTATAAGTTTCTTACAAATAGTCACCAACCTGTCATAATCTTGATATATATATATATATATATATATATATATATATATATATTCATGGTTAGTTAAAATTAAATTCATTAAAATGTAATTTTTCTCGAAAAAGCGGCTTTATTAAGAAAACTTGATGTTTTAGGTATAGGGACATGATATATCGTCTTAAAGCATTTTTCTTCGTCTTTCAATTTATTGAGTAATATACGGGGGTCCTATTTGAAAAAACGAACTTTTGACCTCTTTTATGAATAGCGGAAAAAATTGTAATCTTAGCACGCCCTGTATAATATGGAGTCGATTTGTCTGGGTAAATTAAATACTTCGGGTCTGTCTTAACTACCATGAAACTTTCCATGAATTGAGAACACTAATTTATTTATGTTTAATTAGGGCCATGTTTTGGACCATATTTAACACAAATTATTTTTTATCTCGAAAACTGATAGAGATAGGTATAGGACAATATTAACAAAAAAGTATTTTAATAAAAACGTGTTAATATACGGGGTGTTTCATTTAAAAAAATAAAGTTGCTACAACTTTTCGATGGAAGCCGAAACGTCGCAATGCTGAAAATATTTCAGATCGATAGAACAGGTAATAAAATGTAAAGAGCTAAATTTTCAGAAAAATCCTGCGTTCCGTTTTCCATAAACGTCTAACGTGCTATCGACCGTGAATCACCCTATATGTAGATGTTCTTTAAAAAAAAATAAGTACTTTGAACTCTATTTAATTGTACCATCATATTCGCACAATTATAACTGCACCGAATCCAGTTAGATTTTCTAAATTAACTCCCACAGAAACTAAATGATCGCTTAAAACTTCATAAGTACCTACCCCATGTAGAACTACCATTTTATAATTCTACTAATCCTAAAAATGAATCACATACTTTTTTGGTTTCAGATGAATAAAATAAATAAAATCTTAACAATATAGCTAAGTATTTTTTAGTATATACGTCAATTGTTTCTTCTATGATTATTTAGGACAATAATGTATCATAAATGTACTACCTTCGAGATATTTTATGGAATATACTGGAAACTAAATTATTTTAATGTTAATCTACTCTTTATTTTTCAAGCAAAAATGTACTGTAAATAATACATTTGTACTGTAACGGCAACACTGTATATAGCTATTTTGGAAATTTTTACGGTAACCGTGGCGACGCGATCTGACGATGGATTGGAAAATGAAGAATACCATTTTTTGAGATTTCGCTTAGTTTTCGAGATATCGAGTTTAAAAAATACATTTTGTTTTATATTTTTTTTTATTTTTCAATTGTTTTTTTATAGAAACCACGGAAACCGTAGTATTACGGTTTCCGTGAAGCGCCGGTATCTGAAGACGGATTCTTTTAGAACTATTCAAAATAAGTTCGAATATGTAAAAGTCGTTCCCGGTTCGGTTAAGATATATTCAGTTCGGCTCGTATATCTTCATTTCGGGCCAACCTAATCGCCTATAAACCAGCCCGAAATGAAGATATACGAGCCGAACTGAATATATCTTAACTGAACCTTTCAAAATTTGTTCGGGAACCCATTTTTTTATCTAATCGAACCGAGATGATGAATAGATCCGAACCTATGAAAAGTTCCAAAAGTGAAAATTTCTAACACCCACTTGCGCTCACTTGAGACAATTTGAGACCTCACGGTTTTTTTCAGTTCAATTTTGTAGTTTAAAATGTTATTTTTACTTTCCTACTTATTTTGACTAGTTCTAAAAGAATCCGTCGTCAGATAGCGGCGCCACGGTTATCGTAGAATCTCCCTATTTTTAACCGACTTTAAAAAAGGAGGAGGTTCTCTATTCGACTGATTTTGTTTTTGTGTCTATGTTACCTCATATCTCCGCCAATTGTGAACCGATTTTGAAAAAAAATTGCATTGGGTTCAGTCTAGCTTCCGATTGGTCCCGTTTTTTTCATTGGTATTAGACCTTTTTTTTGTTAGGTTTGTTCAGGCCTAACACCTTTGTTTATGAACCGATTTCGATGATTCTTTTTTTATTGGAAAGGGGGTATCTTAGGGATTGTGCCATATTAATTTGGTCAAGTTCTGATGATATGATCACTATTAATAACATCACTAAAAAGAGAAAAATAAAAATAATTTTTAAGAAAAAAATAAAACCGACTTCAAAAAAATTAAATGCAACAAATAAAATACACTAAAAGGTATAAAATAATTATTATCTTATTTAGTTACAACTAAACGACGAAATATTAACATGAAATTACTTGTTAATATTTCGTCTTTTAGTTGTGACTAAATAAGATAATAATTATTTTATACCTTTTAGTGTATTTTATTTGTGACATTAAATTTTTTTCAAATCGGTTTTATTTTTAACCGACTTCAAAAAAGGAGGAGGTTCTCTATTCGATTGAATTTTTTTTTTTTTTTTTTTTTGTGCTTATGTTACCTCATATCTCCGCCAATTGTCAACCGATTTTGAAAAAATTTTTTGCATTGGGTCCAGTCTAGCTTCCGATTGGTCCCATTTTTTTTCGATTTTTTTCCATAGGTATTAGACCTTTTTTATTAGGTTTGTTTAGACCTAACCTCTTTGTTTATGAACCGATTTCGATGGTTCTTTTTTTATCCGAAAGGGGGTGTCTTAGGGATGGTGTCATATTAATTTGGTCAAGTTCTGATGATATGATCACTATTAATGACATCACTAAAAAGAGAAAAATAAAAATAATTTTTAAGAAAAAATAAAAACCGACTTCAAAAAATTAAATGCAACAAATAAAATACACTAAAAGGTATAAAATAATTATTATCTTATTTAGTTACAACTAAACGACGAAATATTAACATGAAATTACTTTTTGAAGTTGGTGCCAAACATATACCTTTTATGAATCGCACTCGACGGATCTTACTTAGTACGTTTGGCGGGTACGCTCGCTTATAGGTATAGTTTGTTTGGCACCGACTTCAAAAAGTAATTTCATGTTAATATTTCGTCGTTTAGTTGTAACTAAATAAGATAATAATTATTTTATACCTTTTAGTGTATTTTATTTGTTGCATTTAATTTTTGAAGTCGGTTTTTATTTTTTCTTAAAAATTATTTTTATTTTCTTAAAAATTATTTTTTAATTGCTTAAGAACACACATGTAGGTACGTATAATTTAAAAAAATATTAGTAAAAAAGATGTAGGATTATTTAATTATTTTATTTCATCTTTGTATGACAAAGGCCGCATTTATAAGATCTCCAAAGATCGGAGTTTGCTCACCTCTGGTAAATATTATTTCAAAGTTTATATATTATCTTTTTGAAGTCTTGCAAAAAGTAAAGTTGTCTTCAGTTTATGCTCTTTTAAGTTATAGTTGATTTAAAGTTGTCCTTTAAAGCAAACTCAATTCCGGATCAGCCCGTTGCCGAAGTATCTAGATCAGTGTTTCTCAAAGTGTGTTCCGCGGAACCCTGGGGTTCCATAAAAACCCGCCAAGGGTTCCGCAAAAAAATTCACGGAAGGCGAAAAATTTCTAGCGTTTAAAAGGAAGCTGCAGCTTTGGATTTGGAAGGTGAGGGTATAGATCTGGCTAGTCAATATACCAAAATCGTTAATCACTAATATCTGAATAAATCAATTGAACAAAATTTTTCTGATAATAATTTCAAATTGGAAAATAATTCTCGGGTGAAAAATTCTTATTTGTTAGTGAAAAGCCATTCTTCTTTTCACACCAGGATTATAAAAATTTGATGACTGTCTTCACTGGAGACATCCTATAAAACGAGGCCTTTGACAAAATGTTGATATAGTTTAAGACCCGGAAAATTGTTTTAATTCTCTTACCAGTTGCTACGACTTATTTGTGCGAGTCTGGATTCTCAACTTACCTATTAACAAAAAATAAGTACCGCAATAAGATAGAGGTGGATATGAGATTACAACATGCATTAATAAGGACAGATATAAAATATTTGTGTAAACACAAAAAACAGTATCATTCGTCGCATTGATGACAGGACAATACCTGTAAAAAGTTGATGTGTTCGAAAATGTTTGTTTTTCTTTTGAAGGAGACAATAAAAGAGTGTGTCTTCTGCTGGAATTATAAATTTTATTTATTTATAACGATTTTTTTTGTTTTTCTTTTACTTACTGAATTTTTGATTTAGTCACTGTTTAATATAGATATAGTGTGGGAGTGTATAAATAAAAAAAAATTAAGACAATAAAAAGTGTTTTTTTTCTTAATTAATTCACTACATACCGTATAACTAATATACTGTATGTATTTCTAAGTAAAAAAAAGTTGTTCCCATTACAACGCTTTAACTCATATCACAAGATTGTATGGTTCCACGCTTACCCTCCAAACGGAAAAGGGTTCCTCATTCGAAAAAGTTTGAGAAACACTGTTACTAGATGTATGTTAGGGCAATATATCAATACTTGGCAAAGTGGAGCTGTATTATCTCTACATTCTCCTCAAGACAGAAAAACAAATATGAGGAATTATAATGATAGAGGAAGCATAATGATAAAAAAATACATTTAAAATTATTTCATACGAATATATTTATTAATTTTAATTATATGTCCTATTTACAATTTACATTATTTACATAGCATGTATTTTTTTGTTTATTTTTATAAATTTTTCTAAAGATAAACTGTCTTTTAATCAACAAAACAGCAAAGAAAATCGAATTAAGTACTTACTAGAGATTTTTTTATTTTATTTCATTTGATTTTTACAATTAAAAAATATAATATATATAAATAATTATTATATGGAAATTGCGATGAGTATTTAAGTATATATATCGTCGATATTCTTCACATGTAGAAATGTCTTCGAAAGTAATTTAATGTGTTCTTATAAAATCAACAGCATTACTAATCTAGGCGAATTTTTTTTTTTATTTTTTAATTTAAAAATTCATTTTAAAACAATGGATATTTGAAAATATGAGATTGGATAAGGAACTTGGGAGATTTGCATAAGCGTAGCCATGACGTCACGCTGAAACAAGTTCGTTGTCTAAAGTTCCCCCAGTCTGCCACCCCAACATATAAATTCAAATATGTGAAAATCGTTGCATGCGCGGATCCAGGGGGGGGCGATGGGGGCGACCGCTCCCCCTCCAAAGCATTGGAGATCAACATTTTTTTATATGTTTATTTAATTTTTTTATAACAAATTTTAAAATTGAATAAAATAAAGTTCTATGTGGGGGGGGGTCTCTGCCCCCGCTTGGACAATTCGATCACGACACACTTCCGAGATCAAAAGTAGATCTTATATACCGGCGACCGCCCCCTCCAAAATCAGACGTCTGGATCCGCGCCTGAATCGTTGTCGGTTCGGTTCGGTTAGGATATAGTCAGTTCGGCTCGGTTCTTCGGTTCATATACCTCCATTTAAGGCTGGCTAAAGCCACCGAACGGTCTAAATATCAGCCCGAAATGGGGTTATACGAACCGAAGAACCGAACCGAAACGAACCTCACGAGGATTACTTCGTGCTGGGTACTTCGGCCTACTTTTTTTTTTTTTAATCAACCACACATTAAAAAACGAAAACACTCGGGTGGCACTAATAGTTCTAAAAATTCTCCAGCAGCGCCTCGCTGGACCAATTCCCTAGATAAAAGTTTGTCATTTGGCTATGCTTCTGCAAATCACCCGGGAACTTTTCTGAAATTTAAAAACTTATTAAAAGCTTGTAAAAACAATTTTAATTTTTATAATATATTAATACCGTAGTTCCATGTTAGGGACCTGGATACGAGAGTTAGGGGGATCGAATTCTCCCTCCTCCCAAATGTATTCAAATTTTCAAAATGTTATATTTGATTTTCTAGGCTGTTGGTTAACATAGACCGAGGGTTGAACCGCGACCTAATATCGTGTACACCTACTTCCACTTCTACTTTCATTTCCAAGTAGAAGACAATAGATGAATGGGCATTATCTAGTGAATTCCAAAATAATTCCACATAATTCCAAAGACGTAGACACCTAATTCCAATCGCGGTTCATCCCTCGACATAGACTATATAAAATTATTTATATAAGTATTTGTTTCTTGATAGTATCAAATTAATTATTCGATGACAAAACTATGCATCTGGTAATAGAATATCGACAATATATATAAACTCAGGTATATTTTCTTCAAAAGAATAAGTTTTTAGATGCCTTTGGAATATTTTGTTAAAAAAATAATATTAATTTTAAAAGCTAACTCTATTTTTGGCATATTATGCTAGCACACACGTATAATACGTTTAATCTAAGGGTATATTTTGTACAAAACAATAATTAATAATAAAAATCACACTAGGCTTATTGAAAAAGTTTCTTAATCTATCTTAGTCGAGTAAAAGGCACGAATGGGATAGATCGAGATCGCTGGCTCAGATGAACACTCCTTTTTAAGTAAGATTCCTGGCTGTTATTTTTCTGTCTTTAGGCATGCGGAAGCGATCGGAGGGTTGCTGTTCCGGTTAAGGGAAAACAAAGAATTCCTCGTTTCCGAGAGAAACATTCATTGGCCTGGGTGTGGGTGGTCCCCCAGCCCCCTGGGGGGCTGCCAACACAAATATGCTGAGCTCGCGTGGCGCTCGCGTGCCCAACGGCCTGAAGGATCCCAGCTGAAAGCAAGCCACTTCAGCTGACGCGACACCCTGCCCTGTCACGACCGATATTTGTCTAAGCCATGATATTCCATTAATTAATATATTAATATAGAGACACGGAAGAGCTTGAACTGGTTCAAATTGGTATTCTATTGTAAAGCGAGTCTTAGGAATATAGAAGGAAATCTTCAATTTTCGTTCATCGAGCCAGAGTGGAAGTAATTTACAAAAAATGTAAAACTCATGAAGGAAATAAAAGAATCGAAAAGCATGAGCTGAATAAAAACATTAATTAAATATAATCTCATTTAAAACTTTGATTTAAAGAAAATGGATCATTTCTATAGCTGTTCTAAATAATTAACATACAAGAGCAAATATCAATTTAATTGAAGGGTGAACCGCGACCTAATATCGCGTACACCTACTTCCACTTCCACTTTCATTTCCAAGTAGAAGACAGTAGATGAAGAGGAATTATCTAATGAATTCCAAAATAATTCCACATAATTGCAAAGACGTGTACCTACACTTAATTCCAATCGCTGTTCACCCTTCGAATATAATAGTTTTGGCTTATGTTTGTCGTTTGTTCTTTTTATAACAATATTATTTTAGCAGTAATGTTTTTAAAGTACCTACGCAATGTTCAACTTTTAATTAATATATATATATAGGTATATAACTTCATATTCAGACTTTTCCATACTTCAAGATTTAAAAATCAAATGTGTACTTTTCCACTATCAAATTCAAGATATTAAAATTAAATTCAGGATGTTTCAAACCAAATTCAGGATTTTAAAAATCAAAATCAGACTTTTTCAAATCAAATTCAGAATTTCTATAAAACCATGTATATTTTACATATTAAATTATAGCTTTTTAGCTGAAAACGTTTCTTGAGACTACAAAATGCTAATCTTGAAAGGTTTTAGTTAATGAGCTGAAAATTGGTACGCAAATATCTTAGAATGCAATAAATTTTAGCTTTTTATCTGAAAAATTTTCCTGATGAGTTAAATTAAATATGAAGCTATTTTTTTCTATTTTTTCAACTGTTTATTAATAAATTCTGAATTCGATTAAAAAAGTCTGATTTTAATTTGTAAAATCCTGAATTTGAAATTGAAAAGTCCGAATTAGAAGTTAAAAACCTATATTTTCATGGGTTCTATAGAGAAATTGCGGATATATTTTATAAATTGAATTATATTAAACTGTTTGTCGGTTTTAAAAAGAATAAATTAAAATTTATAGAAAAAATTAAATTAGAGTTTTCTTTTAGAACTTGGTATAAGAATAGCAAAAAGAGAAAAGAGGTTGGTGAACATATCCTCCTGGGACCAAAAGTTCACTTTTTACGAATCACACAGGTTATTTGACCCCTCAGAAGTCTATATTTCAAATTTCAAGTGAATCGGTTGAGTTGTTTAACCTGGAGGTCTGTGAACATAGAGATATTATATAGAATCCCAAAACTATTATATTGATTGAAATTGATACATGACCAGTAGCATAGTATATCTCGAAGATGCAAGCAACAATTGTCATGTAATTTATAAATTACCTTCTTGAATGAATTGTCTGTTTTTATTTAAGCTCTAATTTCAAAATTATATACTATACTCATGTACAAAGAAATAGGATCACCTCCCTTGTTAGTTAAATGTAATTTTCATTCTCAATATAAATAATGTTAAATTAATATAAATTATACCGTAGTAAAGATTAAATCAATTTGTTTTACATTAAAAGTCATCTAGTTAATTTTTAATTATTTGACTTGGAATGAAAAATATGGAGATTGGATATTATTCAAATTCAACAAAATAAATAAATAAATAAAATAATAATAAAAACTTTATTTAAGAATTTTTTAATATTTAGTATTGCTCCCCCCCCCCCCATTTTTAGAAAAAATATTTAAATTTCTAATTAATTACAAAGAAACATGTATCATTAATTTATTATACATTTATTTATTCTTCCCAGTGTATTTATTTATTTATTTTTATTGTTTGGACGACGTGCGGTATTCCCTTTTTTATTTTTATTATTATTATTATTTTATTCTTGGTCGCAGCATACTAAGGTTTCACACCGTTCTGCTGTGGCCACACCCTGAGCCACTCAACCGGATCCTGAGTGGGAGGATCGGAGGGCTATAAGGGGAGATGTGGAGGCCCTACAAAAAAAAATTAAATTAATGAAAAGAGAGTGATTTCATTTCTTTGCTCGTGAGTGTATATTATATCAATCAATACAATATATAAATATATACTATATTATAGCTCTTTGAAGTTTGACTTCTTAATTTATCATATTTTGAATAGTTGCATTTAATAAGAGCATTTTATTTCCTTCGGAATTTCACTCTTAGGTATGTCTATATATTATAATCTTTTTACATTTGTTTATCCTTAGGCCAATTTTATAAAAAGCATTAAGAAGATAAAATATTCAATTTATTAATGATTTAATCTATGTTTTTAATTTCTTTGGTTTTTTTATATTAGCACAAGAGTTCTTTCTTCACGGTTTCCCCTCCTCTTTACTTAGGGTCTAAATGGTGTACTTGAGGTTCTCGTAGAAGGTGTGCGCGGTGTTAGCCGCCGGTGGCGACGGCAGCGCCACCGGAATTGACGAAGGTGGCGGCGTCAGATAAGGTTTCCGGTCGCACTGCATCGGCTGCATCGCCCCTCGGAGACCTGGTAACCAAAACAGCGATTGTTATCTCAGGAATGAGGAAAAAAGTAATGGTTTAAGAATTTCTAAACGGAAAAAGTGTCATTTGCATAATTTTAATTTCCAAGGAGGAAAACCATATTTCTAAAAAGAGATAGTTATTAAAATATTAGATTAGGTTAGGAATTTCTTATTGTAGAAAGGAATCATGAGATAAATAAATATTAAAAAAAGATTCTACTTCCTATTTCCTTTTTAGTCATATTCATGTATCTTTTTTATTACACTAAGAAAAGTCGGTGATTTTTTAGGGGAGCGAAGATGAAGAAAGTAAGACCCTAGAAAGATGATAATGGGAAGGAAATTCTAGTTTAATGAAAATATATCATACAAGGATGCAATTAAATGGAGAACGGAGAATTTACCACTGCTCGAAGCCCCTAAAACCTTGGTAAATTGGATATTGAATTGTATCTAAGTTTCTGAGATTGGCTCGTGATCCCGGCTTCTTTTCCTTCTGCTCTGTTCTTTTTCACGATTGAGGGCCAGCCCATACAGGCCTTTAGGGGATCCACCTTCGGTGTATCTCCTTCTCTCATCAATATCATTAAAAAAAAAAAAAATTTGTGAAGTAAATTTATAATTTTTCCCATTAATATATCAAAGAATATTTGACATATTAACAAGAATTGTTTTGACCGCGCTTTTTGAAAAGATATATATCGCGAGACTAGTGCGGTTGAAGCTATTGAGTCTGCGGAGTCTTAAGTCTGGACCAAGAGATTCGCGATTGAATCAAATGTAGGAAACATACGATTAATTAATGGCAAGCATACTAACATACATGCTAATAGATCGGGCGCTCTGGACTGCGAAGATTGAATATATAACATCTTAGATTTCAAATTAATTTGGTGATCCATCCGAGTGTCATGCGGGCTATACGCAAAATGACGTTGGATTGTAGCTAAATGGATCATATCTTTTTCTCTCTTGGTCCAGACTTAAGACTCCGCAGACTCCAATAGCTTCAACCGCAGTAGTCTCGCGATATATATCTTTTTCAAAAAAGCGCGATCAAAACAATTCTCGTTAATATGTCAATTATTCTTTGATATATTAATGAGAAAAAATTATAAATTTATTTAACAACATTATTTCAAGTTAGAAATATATAAGTTCAGATATTATTTTCACTCAATATTTGACAAAAATCACCTACATTTGATTCGCGATTGAATCAAATGTAGGAAACATACGATTGAATTTGAGAAGGTTTGTATTCAATTTTGATAGTGTTGTAGTGTTGTCTTCCCATTTACTTATAACCTTCAGTCTTTCAAGACCAGCATCCACAGATAGCTTTAACTCCGGCCTAATCCCTGAAATTCTTCTTTTCGCGATACAAGAGTCCACTGTGGGCTACACAGAAGTTGCACTCTTTTGATGTAACTTCTTCTTGTATCAATATCATTACAATAAAAAGCATACATTTCTGGTGTAAAAAATCAACAAAATCCACAAACATGAACATTTTACTCTCCTTCGAAAATCACGAAATAAAATGATCAAATAAGATTTTTAAAACATATTTTACGATTATATGACTAAAACTACAGATCAAATAATACGATTAAATATTAAAATTATCATGAAATTATGTTAAATTGAATAAAAAAAGGGGGGAATACACTTATGTGCTGTCTAAATGGTCTATGTTCCCGAGGACAATAAATAATAAAAAAATCAACAAAATATTTAATCTAGGGGGGGGGGGAATTGTCAAAATTGATTAAAAAAATCGATTATTATTTTTTTTTTGAATCGGAAAATAATTTTGAGGGTACTTAAATGTCACAAATCTTTTGTATGGGGTATGAACAAGCTTCAACATACGATATAATCTGCAGCTACCTTAAGCCAACATAACTAAAAAGAAAATGAAATGCACTTTTATAAGTACAGTAAAACCTCGTTTATCCGGCCCTCTGGATTATCCAGATCGGATTTGTAGACAATTTTATTTTAATAAATGTTCACATAGATAATAATTTTATAACTCTGATAGCAAGAATGTAATTATAATTTCACCAAAAATTCACTTTAATTTTGATAATATTTTTACCAAGTCAGAACGGAGTATAAAGAGAGACGATGATGTGAAAATTTATTTGATTTTTTTAAGGTATGATATTGTTTTAAACAATTCTATGTAATTTTCATATAACATGTTTTTTTTTGTAATAAATTCAAATTCGCTTATTTGAGGATTTGTTTTGTTTTTATTACCCATATATTGAGATTATCCAGATTTTCGATTATCTGGTTTGCCTTTGGTCCCAGTTAGTTCGGAGAAACGAGGTTCTACTGTATAGGTATTATCGAGGGGTGATCCACGATTGGAATTAGATGTACACCTCTTTAGAATTTTGTGGAATTAGGTGCTTGGAAATTTTTGGAATTACTTGGAAATATTTGGATTACTTGGAAATATTTGCAATTACTTGGAAATATTTGGAAGTACTTGAAAATATTTGGAAGTACTTGGAAATATTTATAAGTACTGGAATTTTTTCAAATATTTGGAAATAAAAGGTGAAGTGGAAGTAGGTGTAGTGGAATTAGGTGTACACCATGTTAGGTCGCGGTTCACCCCTCGGCTATTATTCAAGCATACATGTCGAACAGCTTATCCATAACTAAAAACACTCCATGAAAGTGGCGAAAATTAGAATGTGAATCTTTTTTAATACTCGCTACGCTGTTTGCAGTTTCTGTGAATTATTATATAGTTTCAAATGATAAATATCTAAATTTGATATTCATTTCATTTAATAATTTCCTTACGTATTATCTAAAAACCGTTCCTAAAATAAAAAAATTAAAAAAATTAATCCCTAATAGTGTGAAACAGGTCTGGACATGTATTTGACGACGTTATAATGTCAGACCTCTAAAGGGAGACAGATCATTCTATCCACGAACTTTTTAGTCCTTTTCCTTGATCTGATTCTAAAGAAAGAATCGCTCACCCGCACATTTATTAAATCATAAAAAAAAAGTGAAAACTTATTTACGCTAGAGAAGGGCTCATAAGTAACTAATAATAACAACATATTTAATAATGTTTCACCTTGCACCAACACCACAATCTCTACTAATTACAACATATTTACTCAATAATTAAAATGATTTGTTTATCGTTATTCTTGTTGCTCTGCTAAAAACCGTGGCTCAGTCTTGGTACTATATTAGCACTCCCATATAAAAATATGCTTTGATTTTCTCGCTCTAGTCGTTTATCGTAACTTTAACGTAAATTAACTTCTAGTATATAATTAGCCCAATGATCTTTCCGCCTTCATTTCACAATTATCGGAGATATACGCCCTAACATGATGGTATGGTTGCATACTGTAAGGCGCGGAGCCTAAGTTGTTGCAAATCGGATTCGCGTTGAATTGCTGGGCAATTTTACTCAAAATAATGCCAGGATCAAGTAGATATGGTGGAAAATCCTATAAAAAACGAACTTGAAAAATTATTTATTTAAAATATGAAATAACATTTGTTCTTCATAATATTGGGATGCGGATTCCAAATACTATGCAATGAATAGGCCTTATTGTACATTATAGTTAATATTAAGGGCTATATTTTTTGGACATCATCCCCTGGTTGAATTGTCATCGCTCGCAACTGTTAAGTAAATAGTTATATATTATAATATGAAAAAAATTTATTCAAATGTATTTGATTCTGTATATACTTATACATAAATACAAAATGCTTATCTCGGTAACTAAGTTCGTAGAATTAGATGGGTTGACTCGTTTAATTATATGTTAGCTTAAAATAATATAAATATTATCTTCCTTTCATTGATAAATGAATGATGAATTGGTAAATGACTAAAAAAATAATAGAAAATTTAAAATATAAAATTAATGTCATTTTACTATAAATAGAATAATAATCTTTTCCAGTTGACGTGCACTGATGAAGAGCAGCGATATAGCGCTCGAAACGTTGTTAAAATATCGATTACGTCTGCCCAAAATAAAGTAACAAATAGAAGTTGACTTTTATTTCAACTTTTTATTTTCCCCTTACTGGCCCCTTAGCCAATTCAATTTAAATAGAATAAACTTTACCGAATTATCAAAAGTAAGTAAAAAATAAGCTGACGTCTTCTGATGTGGCCATCCACTTGAATTGACCATACAACCAGGCCCCTCACTTATATTTAATATTTAATAAAATTATTTGTAATCATGTAGGTGAGGGGGGTTAGTTTTTGCATTTTTAGACTTCTGGGGTCCCACTGATTATGTATACAAAATTTGGTTGAGTTTGGTACAAGGGCCTAGATTTTCATTTTTTGACCCCTCTCCTCTTTTGGGCGGTTAGTTTTTGCATTTTTAGACTTCTGGGGTCTCACTGATTATGTATACAAAATTTGATTGAGTTAACTCAAATGGCCTAGATTTTTAATTTTTAGCCCCCCCCCCCTTAATTTTTGGTCGATATGCACCAAAATCTAATCAGCTCTTAAACTCAATGGACCAAAACTACGTATGAAATTTGGTTTCGATATTCACACTAGTTTTTGAGCTAGCTCGTCCACAATATTTGGTAATGCACTGGTAACTAACTGACATTTTGATAAAACAATTATTATCTCGAAAAATAGAATTTTTTCGATGTTTATTTATTAGGGCTTTTTTTGTAGACCGAAATGCCATGGTTTCGCTCAATTTTTTTAATCAAAATAGTTTCAGCCGTTTTTGAGATATTTTGAAAAAAAGAAGGAAAAAAACACTTTTTTCATGCACGATTACAATACTTGACCATACCCTGTATGGTAAAGTAATAGTTTATCTAATATTTTGAACTAAGTTAATATACAATATTTTAATCAGTTTTCTATTTACTCCAAAAGGTAATATTAAACATTAAATTTGTTTTCAAATTCTTAATTATCTATTTTTTAGATAAATGATTAAGGCCAAAAGTCAGAAAAAAATTATCGATTTGGTCGAAAAATCGAAAATAAATCTTGATGAATATTATCGAAAGAATTTGTAATAATTCATTAAAGCGATAATTCAATAATTCAAAGTACTCTCTGATCAAAGCTTTCCTGAAGTCTTTACTCAAGGGAATCGGACGAACGTGTTTATTGTTCTAAACGTGAGAAATGAGAGAGTTCTCCTTTCCTCGAACAAGATGCACTCTTTAAAGAGAGACATCCGAGAATTCATTGAACTCAGGCCTTCTCGAAGGCAATTAATCGGCAGCTGGGCCCACAGGGCCTAAAATAAACTTACTAATAAATTTATTCAATCTAAATGAAGCAATTACCAATTCATAGAAAAATTCCCCGTCGATTTATCTCAAGTTATTCTTCTCGATAGAGCGAGGACAACAGAAAGTGCGTCATTTGCAACGATGAATCGCATTTGTTGTAACCCATTTTTTACTTTTGGATCAGCACTCGTAAGAGGTCAAAGAGAATGAGGATAGAGAAATGTACTTAGGCTTTCAGCAAACTTATCCAGAAAAATAACAGGCATTCGGATCAAAATCTTTTATCATTATAATAGGTCATATAAAAAGTCTCCGCGGTTTTTTGGTAAATTTTAGAACAAAAAATTTCTTTATTGAAAATTAATTTTAATCAAGTACATAGTGACCATTATTATCTTTCATCTTTTGCCATTTTTTGGGTAGCTTCATTATTCCATCGGTGTAGAACTTCTGTGATTTATCGTCGAAAAACTTGGCCAAGTGATTTTCAGCGACGCTTCGGTCGGCCAATTTTTTACTATCAAGAGAGTTTTTCAAATAGCAGTCTGACGGTGCAAGAGGTCGAGGCTATACGGTGGATGCATCAAAACTTCCAAACCAAGTTCCGTCAATTAGTTCCGAGTAATCAAAGAGTGTGTGGCCGCGCTGGAAAGTTTTGAAGTTTTGATGCATCTACCGTATAGCCTGGACCTTGCAACGTCTGAATACCATTTGTTTTGGTCTCTGCAAAACTCTCTAGATGGTAAAAAATTGGCCTGACCGAAGCGCCACTGAAAATCACTTGACCAAGTTTTCCGACGATAAATCACAGAAGTTCTACACCGATGGAAAAATGTCATAGATAATAATGGTCAATATGTACTTGATTAAAATTGATTTTCAATAAAGAAATTTTTTGTTCTAAAATTTACCAAAAAACCGCGGAGACTTTTTATATGACCATTAGTTTTCTTTAAAAATATTTTTTTTTATATATAAATGTGAGGTGTATGCCCTACAGGAGTTTAAATTGCCACCAATATACTTTTTTTTAATTAAAATTCTCAATTTTTCAAGAAAATCAGGAAGCGCTTGAGGTGGTCTCCATTGTTGAGCTTCACCGAAGACGAGCGTCCTCCTAGCAGTTGTTAATATTTATCGGAAGAGTGAATTCGTAGTGAATTGTGTGCTAGCTTATTAATCCTACATCAAAGAGGATGAGATAGAGAGGAAAGATGCGTATGGACAAAAGTGCCATCTGGTGATCGTGACCAGGTAGGCAAAATTATTCATTCTTTTTTTATGGCCAAAGAATGATTTAACGTAAGTAAATTATATTTTAAATAGAGTATTATCTCTGAAAATATATTGTTGGCTATTGATTATCAATCATTTTGTACAATTTGTAAATATTTATACTCCATAAATATTTTCATGATCAGTTATGGTCTCTAGAGGCGTTTAAACTCGCACACTCTTTTTTAACATAGTCTCTTATGGAAGCTTTCCCCTCTATCTCATACTCTTTGTTCTATAAATAACATATATTATCTTGTATAGAGTCACCCTTATTAGGATTTCCACCTTTTGAGCTTCTATAAAATTTTAAGCAAATGTAAATAAATCTTCCCCTTTAATTTCAATCGGATGAAAATAGACATCAAAGAACATATCACTTGATGAAATCACCGATTTTAATACATACTGTTAGAAATTTGCGACACGCCAATTCGACGCCCAGAGTTGTTAATTTCAATAGAAGTAAAATTTAAAATAATTTGGGAACAAATAATAATAAAAAAGCACAGTGATTTTAAAAATAATCGTTATGGCTTTTTTTAAAAAAAGTACAAAGTACAAAAAACAATTTTGGACTTTTGAAACTAAAAAAATCTCTATGTTTTTTTTTTAAATTCTATTTTTATTTATTTAGTTGATTCATGTCCATTATAATAGATTTTGATGCTAGGTTCATGTGCATTATTTGTCAAACGCTACCAGACTTTTGATATAATTTAAATTGTTTTTTTGTGAATTGGTTGTGCTAATTTGTTATAATATATATAATATTATGAATTTATTATTTCTTGTCTCGATTGTTTTACTATTTTATCATCGATTAATGTTTTAAGTAATTGAGTACTTGATAACAAAGATTTTTATTCGAAATTAACCTCATTATTAACAATTTCTTTATTAAAAAATTTAGTAGGCAGACGTTGTCACGCTGCAGAAATACAAAAGATTTTTTCGAAGATCAACCAAATAGATAAGTTGTCCCGAACTCTCTTAAGTTATTATACAATAAGTTGAAAAACTTGACAAAATTGGCAAAATTGTCTATAGGTAACAAATAAAAAATTTAGAAGGCGAAAATAGTAGAGAAATATTAAGGCTAGGCACACACGGTCGATTTTCAGTCGACGCAACAATTTAGTTGGGTTGGTTTGAAATCGTGATGCATTATCAATTTATAACCAACTCAACTGTTTAATCGTTGATGAATCGTTTGTATTCACACACGGTGTCGGTCGGCATCGAGTCAACTTTTGAATTCCTTTCTTTCGTATTTGGGCATTGATTAAATAATATAATCTCGAAAGAGGTACAGGTCAAACATTCAGTGGTCAACTAAACTGTCGATAGTCTGTGCGCTTCAATATGCAGCTGTGATATTATCGTAGTTGAACGATAGTTGCTCGATTTTATTATCAAAAGTGCTCATCGATCGATTTTGATTAAATAATCGAGTTGATCTGCAGTTGTGTTGTGTATGCACCTACATTAAGCTTAATATATTATGTCCATCAACTAAACTATAGCTCGGCTGAAAATCGACCGTATGTGCCTAGCCTAAAAGACATAAAGAAAATAAGGTTAAGGCTAGACACACACGGTCGATTTTCAGTCGAGCGATAGTTTAGTTGATGGACATAAATATATTAAGCTTAATGTAGGTGTATACACAACACAACTGCAGATCAACACGATTATTTAATCAAAATCGATCGATGAGCACTTTTGATAATAAAATCGAGCTTAGTTAGTTAATTAGAGTTGGTTGTAAATTACTAGATAATTCATCACGATTTCAAACCAACCCAACTAAATTATTGGGTCGATTGAAAATCGACTGTGTGTGCCTAGCTTAAGGGCTGGAACACACTTGGCGTTTTTTACCGATCGGAATTTTTGCCGCTGCCGCTCTAGCGTTTACAAACTGGGCGGTAAACATTCTTGCCGATATGACACTGTTTAGCATATAAAATAAATATAATCTCACCGATTAGTATATTTATGCATATAACAGGTACTATGTCTATAAAAATGTAATATGTATAAATAAAATGATCTAGAAAATTAATTTTTAATGACTATTAATTATTAGTTATAATGCTATTTAATTGACCTTAATAGTCTTAAATTAATTTAATATAATATGAATGATTTGTTAATTTACTTTTATTAATTTTACTTCGGTGTCTTGTTTATCTTTATGTGTAATGTACGATGTTTTTGGTTTGTTTTTGACTTCAAAAAAATTAAATGCAACAAACAAAATAATAAGAACTCAAAAATCAAAAAAAGAACTAAAAGGTATAAAATAATGATCTAATTTAGTTACAACTAAACGACGAAATATTAACATGAAATCACTTTTTGAAGTCGGTGCCAAACATATAGGTACATTTTATGAATCGAACTTGACGGATCTTACTTAGTACGTTTTACGGGTAAGCTCGCTTATATAGTTTGTTTGGCACCGACTTCAAAAAGTGATTTCATGTTAATATTTCGTCGTTTAGTTGTAACTAAATTGGATAATTATTTTATACCTTTTAGTGTATTTTATTTTATTTTTGAGTTCTTATTATTTTATTTGTTGCATTTAATTTTTTTGAAGTCGGTTTTATTTTTTTTTTTATAAAAATTATTTTTATTTTTCTCTTTTTAGAGATGTTATTAATAGTGACTTATGATAATACCTTGCATGCATCTCGTAAGAAAGCGTCGGGCAAATGAATCAGAAAATGATAATAAAATTCAATTCATAAATATAGAAATTCTCTCGAAAGGTTAGCGGGTTTTAAATGATTAAGATTGTTTTTTTATAAAAGATTTTATTTATAATTTCGATTATTTGCTCATAAGAATTGGAGATTTACGTTATTTCGTCATTGATCATATCTTCAGAACTTGGCCAAATTAATATTGGACCACCGCTAAGGTACCCCCTTTCCAATAAAAGAAGAATCATTGAAATCGATCCATAAACAAAGAAGTTATGCCCTTATTTATATCGCGAATATAGTTGTCGGTAAAAAAACCGACGAGAAAAGTAGTCGCAGTGGTCGGCTGCATTGCTGCCGTCGACGTTAAATAATCCGATCGTTTATTTTACCGCCCAATGTGTAAGGGGCTATACCATCCTATGCGCCTCTACTGGCACGCCGGCATCGGTAAAAAATCCGAACGGTAAAAAACGCCAAGTGTGTTCCAGCCCTAAGGAAAATCAGTTAATGGAATCCATAAAGAAAGAAGACTTTAGAGTGCCAAGAGTCGAGTTTGCATGAAATTTGGCTGGAAGTTCATTCCAAAGCATTGCACATGCCATTTTGAAGGAATGAAAGAAATGTTTTGTTTTATGGTGCACGTGCACTAGCATTGTCTTCCTGGTGGAGCGACCGACGACAAATGAATTTTCTAAATAGGAAGGGCAATTGAATTTAACAAAATTTAATAGCTTCTAATATTATAGATAACCACAAAACATTGCCAAACATAAAATTGAGATAGATAGGTGTTGAGAATCAGTGATCAGAAAGATGGCTACGAGCTTTTATTAGATTTAAGACATAACGTGTACTTGAATTTAAAGCTATTTCTAGTCTTTCTACTGATTTACTGTAGATGGATTTTGAAAAAATTATGTCACTTATATTATTAAGACTATCGGATACGTTCATTTAAAATTGACAAAGTGATTGTAAATTATAACTTATATAGAGTTAGAAGTGCTCACACAGAGAAAATTCAGAAAAGCAATTGAAGCATTTTGACTTGCATTATTGTAAGCGAAAGTAAAAATTAAATACATAATAGAGTGCTCCTTATTTTGAATATTTTCGAATATTTACGCGGACAGGGGCTCATATGGTTCTAAATAAATAAATAAAAATACCCCCCCCCCACCAAAGTTTCAAGTCTCTATCTTAATGTTAACTTAGTGCTACACACCGATTCAGTTTCCCATTTAAATAACATGGGGTTTTTATTCCGGCCAAAGTAATAGTTCAAAAATTTGAAACTCTGTAGAATTTATCCTTATAATAGTAGCTATCCTTCAGAATTTTTACAGATTTTTAGCTATTAATATTTTGGAGTTACATCTAGATAAAATACTGCTATATCTTAGTATTAGCAAGTTATAGACTCCAAAATTTTAATTGTTAAAAATCTGTAAAAATTCTGAGGATAGCTACTATTATAAGGATAAAGTCTACGAGGTTTCAAATTTTTTAAAAATATTACTTTGACCGGAATAAGAAATTGATCGTTCAATGCCAAAAACCCCATGTTATTTAGATGGATAACTTAATCGCTGTGTAGCACTAGGTTAAAATTGTGATAGAGACTTGAAACTTGGGGGATCTTTTTATTTATTTATTCAGAACTCTGTTTGCGTAAATATTTGAAAATATTCAAAATAAGGAGCACCATAATACATAATTTTATATCATTGGTACAATTCACACATTAGGGTGATTCTTATTTTGGGTATTTTCGAATTTTGATGCTGCTCGATGGTCATATGGTTCGAAATAACTAAAAGAAAATATCCCGCAAGTTTCAAGTCTCTATCTCAATTTTAACCTGTTCCGAGCAGCAATGCAAGTTTCCTATCTTAATAACATGAGGTTTTTGGCATTGAACGATCAATTTTTTTATTTCGGCCAAATTAACAGTTCAAAAAAAATTTGAAACTTTGTAGACTTTATGCTTATAATAGTAGCTATCCTTCAGAATTTTTATAGATTTTTAGCTAATATAATGTTGGAGTCTATAACTTATTAACGCTAATATATAGCAGTATTCTATCTAGCTGTAAATCCAAAATTATAATAGATAAAAATCTCTAAAAATTCTGAAGGATACCTATTGTTATAAGGATAAAGTCTATAGAGTTTCAATTTTTTTGAACCATTACTTTGGCCGGGATAAAAAATTTACCGTTCAATGCCAAAAACACTGTTATTTAGATGGGAAACTTACATCGCTGTTCGGGAAAGGTTAAAATTGAGATAGAGATTTGAAACTTTGGGGATATTTTTTTATTTATTTCGCACCATGTGATCCTCGGGCAGCATAAAATCTCAAAAATACCCAAAATAAGGACCACCCTAAAGTACATGAAATCTAGATGATAATAAACAATAAATGACTTATGAGGAGAATTTTCTAGGTTAAGTTTCACAAAAAGGAAATATATTAAAACAAATGCATGTTTTTTTTGAGTTTGATTAGCTCGATATATATTTCGGGTTACTAGCCCATCTTCAGGAGTTCAAATAAAAACTGAATACAAATTTGTAAGAACGTTTAACAAGTAAAATTTTTTTTTTTTTTCACCTAAATCCTTAAAAAAAAAACAATAAATGATTGTCCTGAAGGAGTTGTTGTATGCAGTGGTGTGTGTGTGTCTGTGAGCCCTATGAATTTGAACAGGGCAATTGACCGGTACATGTCAAAAAATGATGTGCATTAATGCAGGTTTTTTGCTCCTCGAGCCTTTCGGATTGAATTTCTCCAGGGGTCTCTTTCTATCTCTCTCCTGAGGGACTCTTGAGTCAATCAGATGAAGCCCTTCGTCTCCGAAGAGCAGCTCCCTTCCTGCAGAACCTCTAGGTTTAGGTGAACCTCATCAATAATATATCCAAAACAGAATATTTATTGAATGATCGATTGAATGGTGAGGCTTTTATGGTCAGCCTAATAAGAAAAATAGTCTATTGTTTTCGGTACGTTTGTTTTAATTTTTATAGTTGAATAAATCGATAAATCGTATATTTTCTTAAATAAATACATTTTAGACTTCTAAAGCCTACTCTATACAGAAGCAAATATTACTAATTACTGAGAAGACAGTAAGTTTAACAGGAAGAAAAAAATGCAATTTATTTATTTTCTTTTGGCTTTTCGGCCTTTCTAGTCATCAGCCAATTTACGATACTATTATATTTATAAAATTTTATCTTCTATCTAGGGATCAGATTTTTGCCGCAAGTCGGATTCGAACCCGGGTCCCCTTGATTAACAGGCTGGTACGCTATCCCCTCGGCCAACCCGACCCCAATTTATTTGTTAATACGATTTTATTCTAAAAATTCCCGAGATTTTCTTCTATTGAATCCGAGTCTTTGTGGATATTTATCATATACCTATAGTAAATATGTCTGGAGGGTTGTATTCATCCCTTATTAATTGAACCCAAGTGCCAAAAAGCAATCAAGGACATTAGCCTTCTTTCGAGTCCAAAGCAATATTACATTTATTGCTCATATGAAATGTTTACTCAAAGATTAATTCTTCAATATTAAACATTTTGCGTGGAAGTGATTCCAAGTGTTTAAATTTAGATTTACTAGAATTCACATTTTCACGCGTAATATATTACAGATTGGTTTTGCCTCTAATAAGGGCAGGCACATTGGTTCCGATTGCTTTTAATTTGAGTTCGATTTCTAATGTGGCGAATTTAAGTAATATGCAATAAAAATTGTCCATAACAAAGTAGTTTTAATACAATTTCGTGTCTATTTACAAAAAAGTGTAACTTACTTCTCTTTGCAAATTTACATTTATTTGATTAATTCATTTTGTTATTAGGATATTTTAAAATTAAAACAATTCATAATTATAAATTTTATTTTATTTATAAATAAATAAAATTTATAATTCCAGCAGAAGACACTCTTTTATTGTCTCCTTCAATATATAAAAATTCTGCTACTCTCGGCAAAAACTTTCAATTTAATATAAAAAGATCGTCAATCTAATTGCCACAATTACAATCCTCATGGAGAATACATTTGGTGGAAAGTATTCGAAATTACAAGATCATCTCCTACTTGAAATCAGCCATGCACCCGAAAAAGAAGCTTTAAATTTGTATTTTAAATTGAGATTGAAATATTCCACTGCAAATAAAAACATCTGGTTCCACAAAACATGCCGCTCCGAGAACCTCATTCCAAGATATATACAAATAAAAACCAACATCAATCGTTATAAATAAATAAAATTTATAATTCCAGCAGAAGACACACTCTTTTATTGTCTCCTTCAATATATAAAAATTCTGCTACTCTCGGCAAAAACTTTCAATTTAATAAAATCATTTTAAAAACATAAATTATAGAAATATTTTGTAAGAAGATAGGAAAAATATCGAATTTACAGTCACGCTGAAATCCACCGCGATCCTGAGCCGATGTTTCCATAAGATTAATATGTTGGATGGAAGTTGTGTGGTGTTGCGGAAAGTGATGCTACTTGATGTGCAGTAAAGAATTTTTCATCGAAGGAATATTTTAACTTTAATGTGTATAATAGCTGGACAATACATAGAGTGTTTCAGGCTATTGGAAAAGTCTTCATCAGCACCTGTGATTACAAAAATTGTATTATGAGTCACAATTCAAGGTAAGTGTGTGAAATTATATTAACATTATTGACTTTGTGTCACCCAGGGTAACAATAGTGACCAAGGACTGTCAAGTCAAAAAAACAATATTATAAACATTCTCTCCATGTTATGTTTTTTTTGACTTGTCAGTCCTTGGTCACTATTGTTACCGTGGGTGACACAAAGTCAGTAATTTTAATATAATTACACACACTTACCTTGAATTGTGACTCATAATAGAATTTTTGTACACACAAGTGCTGATTAAGTCCTTTCCAATAGTCAGAAACAGTATATGTATTGTCCACCTATTATACATTTTTAACCGACTTCAAAAAAGGAGGAGGTTCTCTATTCGACTGATTTTTTTTGTGTCTATGTTACCTCATATCTCCGTCAAATGTGAACAGATTTTGATGATTTTTTTGCATTGGGATCAGTCTAGCTTCCAATTGGTCACGTTTTTTTTTTTATTGGTACTCGATCTTTTTTGATATGTTTGTTCAGTCTAATCATAACTACTTTGTTTATAAACCGATATTAATGATTCTTTTTTTATTGAAAATAGGGTACCTTAGGGGTAGTACCATATTAATTCGGTCAAGTTCTGAAGATATGATCAATGACGAAATAACGTAAATCTCCAATTCTTATGACCAAATAATCGAAATTATAATAAATAAAATCTTTTATAAAAAATCTTAAAACATTCATTTAAAACCCGCAAACGTTCCGAGAGAATTTATATATTTATGAATTGAATTTTATTATCATTTTCTGATTCTTTCGCCCGACGGTTTCTATTACGAGATGCATACAAAGAATTATCTTAAGTCACTATTAATAACATCAATAAAAAGAGAAAAAAATAATTTTAAAATAAAATAAAACCGACTTCAAAAAAATTAAATGCAACAAATAAAATTTTTTTGTCTCTATGTTAACTCATAACTTCGCCAATTATGAATAGATTTTGATTATTTTTTTGCATTGGGTTCAGTCTAGTTTCCGATTGGTCCCGTTTTTTTCCATTGCTATTAGACTTTTTTGATGTTTGTTCAAGCATAACTTCTTTGTTTATGAACCTATTTTGGTGATTATTTTTTATTGGAAAGGAGGTACCTTAGGGGTGGTCCCATATTAATTTAGTCAAGTTCTGATGATATGATCAATGACGAAATAAGGTAAAATTCCAATTCTTATGAGCAAATAATCGAAATTATAATAAATAAAATCTTTTATAAAAAATCTTAGAACACTCATTTAAAACCCGCAAACGTTTCGAGAGAATTTATATATTTATGAATTGAATTTTATTATAATTTTTTGATTCATTCGCCCAACGCTTTCTCTTACAAAATGCATGCAAGGTATTATCATAAGTCACTATTAATAACATCACTAAAAAGAGAAAAATAAAAATAATTTTTATAAAAAAAAAAATAACCACCGACTTCAAAAAAATTAAATGCAACAAAATAAAATAATAAGAACTTAAAAATCAAATAAATTACACTAAAAGGTATAAAATAATTATCTTATTTAGTTACAACTAAACGACGAAATATTAACATGAAATCACTTTTTGAAGTCGGTGCCAAACATATACATTTTATGAATCGCGCTCGACGGATCTTACTTAGTACGTTTGGCGGGTACGCTCGCTTATAGGTATAGTTTGTTTGGCACCGACTTCAAAAAGTAATTTCATGTTAATATTTCGTCGTTTAGTTGTAACTAAATAAATAATATTATTTTATACCTTTTAGTGTATTTTATTTGATTTTTAAGTTCTTATTATTTTATTTGTTGCATTTAATTTTTTGAAGTCAGTTTTATTTTTTTATAAAAATTATAAAGTTAAAATATACCTTCGACCAAAAATTCTTGACTGCACATCAAGTAACACCACTTTCCGCAATACCTCACAACTTCCATCCAACATATTTATATTTTATATTTATATTCGTTCAATTAAAAACTAAAACCATTAAAATTTAACAAGTTATAAAAATTTAAATTTAATTTAATTAATCGTTTAGCCAGATTCGCTCTTCCAATGAACTAGCTATCCTAGATATTTTTTATAGCTGTCTTAAATTATGATAAAGAGGATTCCACGCAAAGGTAAGGAAATAAATATTTTGGAAATACTAGTAATCATAAATTGGAAAAATTTCTTGATTTAATACATCTACTTTGAGTTTTTCTAAAAAAAATATTGTTTATAAAAACTATAAGGGCCGTCAGCTATTATTGGTATTTTACACTTTACTTATTTATATATTAACTTTTGAAAATTTTTAAAGCATCAGAAGAATTAAAATCTTTAACGTGCAAAATTAGACACCTACGGATATTTAAATCAACGTTGTTCATTTGATAACAACATCAAGATAACAAGATTGAAGAAATTTCGTTTGGTAATAATTTAAATTTTTTTGAGGAGGGATGGGAAATCACACATATATATCAAAATAAAATGAAACAAAAAATCCAAGGGCTAGAATCGGTAGAAAAAACTTGTTTTTCATTTGGCATATGTTGAGCATGACAGAAGACAGGCCGGGTCGCAACCCGGTCAGTCGTCGGCAGACTCCTTGGCCAGATGCCACCCACAACCAAGCCGAGGCGAGCCTCATCCTCATTCTAGCCTCAATTGGCATTACTTTATTTAAACAGCACTTGCAAGTTCCAGGACATGTTCTGTGCTTTTCAATGGGCCGCACACCCGAAGAACATCTTCGATTCAAACGATCACTCCAAATAAACAAAATTCGATTATAAAAGAACAAATCAGTCGATCTTTTTTATTCTGAACTGTGAAAATAAATTATTTTTTATTATATTTTTCTTATTTATTAGGGAATTTAAATAGACAATCTATTATAATAATGGGCTTGCGCGACGACGATGTGATCTCTCTGATTGGCCGTGCTTTGGCGTTAAATAAAAACGGGAGGAAAAAATTTTAGATTTTAAATAATTTAAAATCTACAATTTTCAAACTAAAATACTAGAAAGCTGGAGTCGGGGACGGCGGTCCAGGGGATTGTGGAGTAACTATCTCAATAGCACAGTACTTCTTAACCTTTTTAAAGTCAGGGAGCACTTTTGATTAAATTAAAAATTTGCGGAGCACTTAGGCAAATTAATTAGCCAAAAAACAAACAAAAACAGGAGACCTGATATTATGTAAGATCTAAATTAAAGAATGTATATCTTATGTTATAAGCCAAGTTGTCAATTGGCGGACTGCGGAAGATCAAAAACTGGACGGCTAAAATTTTTTTGAAAGTAAATTATTATTTAAAAAATATTTTGCTGTAGATAACAATATGTTTGAACGCCACCATTATCATTTTTATAACTCGAAAGCTATTAACTTTTTCATAAATAACCTTTCTATTCAAATTGAAAGGTCATAAAATCTCCTACAAATTTCATTTTTAGGTTTTTTCTCCGACCAACCGTTCGGGTTCAAGTACTAGTTGAAAATTGGCCTATTTTTCTGTTTCGGCAAATCCCAAAAACTTGAACTTTTTTGATATTTTCCCATTTTGATCATGAAGGAGCGTTTTCGATAAAGTTTTAAACTAGATTAAATTTGCTACAATTCAAACAAAGTTTTATCTTAATTGGATAAATGCTAATCCGTGCCGCAATGAGGTTGGAGTTTTTAAAATACTGCAATTTTTTGCAAAAAATCGCAGTTTTTCCTTCATAAAATGAAAACCACTTATCCTAGGAACTTTAGTCCTATCTCATTCTTTAGGAAGTTTTGTTGACTTGAACGTTTAATTGTACCACTTTTTTGATAAAACTCTTAGATTTACAAATATCTAGCATTTTCCATGACAGAAAATCAACTTTTTTTCAAAAAATTGCAGTGTTTTCTTCATAAAATGAAAACCACTCACCCTAGAAACTTTATTTCTGTCTCATTGTCTAAAAATTACATTGACTTGAACGTTTTCTTGGACTACTTTTTTGATAAAAGTCTTAGATTTATAGATATCCAACATTTTCCATGACACTTCTGAGGATGTTGATAGGAGAAAAAACCTAAATAATGAAATTTGAAGGAAATTTTATGAACTTTCATTTTGAATAGGAAGGTTATTTAGGTAAAGCTTTATAGTTTTTGAGTTATAAGCGAAAAACCGCCAAAATATGGAAATTTTCACATTTTTTTGCATTTTCTCACAATGTTCCGTCACGAAATTTTGGTGGAAGACTTCAGATTTGGATTCAGCGCTCCAAAAAACATATATATGCAAAAATTCAGAACTACCCCAAAACTTTCTGATAAACACAATTTGACTGTACTGTAGGGACTCGAATAGCCCACACTATTAAGTGCCGGCAACCGCCAATAGATGGCACGGCAAGAGCCGTGAAAAGGTTCTTATTCATTAATTAGTAAATAACTTATTAATGTGTTTCTTAATCAATTAATAATTAATACACATTAATGTTATCATGTACAACATTGTAATCACACAAAGAATTATACAATAAAGTATAAAGCCAATTCTCTAGGAGCTTTCTGGCGTGCTTGTAGAATGCAAGGGAGATATTCCTATGTAGCCTATAAGTCGTCGGTCAGCGCCTCTCAATTCTCTTTTTGGCATTAATCCTCTTACCTATTCTTCCCTCGCGGTTTCAATGCAATCAGTCGGCGGTTAATCCCTGACTGGGCGCAGAAACCCCTTCCGCCTCCCTTTAGAATCACTCCAGACCAGGCCATAGTCCTCGTGCCTTAAGCACGAGGGCTGGCCGCGGTCCACCACGCTACCATAACAACAGCGGGCCGTAACAGTACTATTTACAAATAATTGCTTGAATTTGAAAATAAAGCTTTTAGGGAAAAATTGCAAGCAATATTGCCGTTTAAATTCAAGACTCGCAGAAAAGATTCATTCAAGACTTTCGATGACTTCATGACAAAATCAAACATTAATTATGAATAATATTGTGAAAACAAATAATACTATATATGTTTGTCTAGATTAATTTGTAACAACGCTAAGAGAAATTTCTCTAAAAAAATCTCCCTCTTGCCTAGAATCAAACCTACGAACTCTTGAACTAAGGTCATTCATTAGCTTTAACCACTAGACCAATCTGACATTAATATTTATACCATGATTTCAGTTACTAAAACTATAAATTTTTGATTTAGACTTTGTGTCGAGATAATATTGTATTCATTTGAACTCGAATGAAAATGACAAAACACCAATCGATTTTAAATTAAGAAACATTAAATATATTTTTTGTAATTAATTAAATTAATTGAACCGCGTAAATTTGAATAATTTCCATGATTCAGCCTGCGAATTTTTTGCAGTTCATAAATCATTTCATTATTTTTGTTTTGAAAAGGAAAAATGAAATTTAAATTTTAAATTTAAATATATTCATAATTATTCCTCCTCCCCCCCCCCGCCACTCAAAAATTAAAGAGGCGAAACTTTTAAGAGACGATGTATTTTCGATAGTTTACGGGTATACATTTGGAGTGTGGTTTTTAAGAGGAATAAAATTTTTTGGACCGAGACGCTGCCCGCCAGGGCATCAGCCTGGAGGGCCGAGCTTCGAGGGCGTGCCGAAGGCACGCTCGAAAAGCTCGTACAATATAATTACAATTGTTTTTTTTTACTTAGAGAAAGTGGTGTAGGTTTTAGGTGAAACATGTATATTAATTAATAAAGTAAAGGGTATGTAGTTTCACAGTGAATGAACTAAAAACTCAAAGAGGTTTATACAAACTCAATATATTTCGGATTATTAGTCCATCATCAGGAGTTTACAGGTTAAAACTGTTTTAACCTGTAAACTCCTTTACTATTAATTAATTACAATTGTGGGGGTGCAAGCGGGGCACTGCCCTCCCTAAAAAACTCCTTGCCCCCCGCCCCTCCATAGAAAAATCGAGTCAATATCTCAATAACTATTTATGCTATGAGATTAATTTCATTTTTTAAAAAATCTACACAGATTGAAAAATGTAGATTTCAAAAAAAAATTATCTTCCCATATAGCCCAGTAAACAGGAGGTTTTTAGCTTATATTAATTGCGGGAAAAGATTATTTTAGGGTCGTTTGGTATGGTGTGGGTATGCCAAATCTAAGTTTGCGACCTCGAAAGTCTGGGAGACAAATTTTGGCGGCCGAAAAATCTCGAAATTTTCGGATTTTTTCCAGTTTTCAATTATAACTCGAAAACAGTTCATATTTTATAAATAATCGTTCAATAGTAAATTAAAGAGGACAAATTTTCGCGTTGATTAGAAAAAAAGAAATGCAAAATTGGTATATTAGTTCGATTTTTAATGGGGATCCAAAAAACAGCACCCAAGATCACTTTTGATTATCCCTAAAACTAGCATTTTTTCGATTTTTTCCCATTTTGACCATGAAGGAGCACGTTTTCAACAAAGAATCTTCTATACATTTTAAAACTAGATTAAATTTTCTACAATTTAAACAAAGTTTCATATTAATTGGATAATAGTAACCCGTGACGCAATGAAATTTTGAAAAAAGCAATTTTTGCAAAAATTCAGTTTTTCCTTCATAAAATGAAACAACCTGAAACTTGATTTTTATCTCATTCCCTAGTAAATTTTGATAACTTGAACGTTTACTTGCATCCCTTTTTATTAAAACTCTGATTTATAGATATCCTACATTTTCCGGACAGGATATGATTTGAATCCTCATGCTTCATGGAAAATGCTGGATATCTATAAATCTAAGAGTTTTATCAAAAAAGTGGTCCAAGTAAATGTTCAAGTCAATAAGATTTCCTACAGAATGAGATAGGAATCAAGTTTTTAGGATCAGTAATTTTCATTTTATGAAGGAAAAACTGCGATTGCAGTTTTTTAACAAAAATTTAGATAGGCGGTCGGCACAGCTCGCTCAACCCTGGCGCCGCCACTGTGTTTGCATCCCCTAGGAAAATTCCCTAATTACGCCAATGGTTATCATTATATTTAATTTCATTATTCTATGTTTTATTCATGAACATGACAGAGAATTGAATATTTATTTGTTTATCCATTTTTAAATGTAATCGGATTCCAGGGTCATCTGCTTTAACTAATTAATTAATTTTTACAGGTATATATAATTTTTAACCTGTAAAAATTAAAGTTAAAGATAGAAGCATTTCTACTATTTTTTATAATTAAAACGTATGAATTTTCTGTTATGATTATCAAATTCACATTTTTTCTTATTAAAAAATTTTAATTAATAATAATATTTTTTGAGATAATAATTGTTTTGTCAAAATATCTGTTTGTTATTTAGTTAGTCTCTAGTCTGTGCGTTACCAAATTTTTGTGGACGAGCTAGGTCAAAAACTACTGTGAATGTCGAAACCAAATTTCACAGATAGTTTTAGTCCATTGAGATTAAGAGCTGATAAGATTTTGGTGCATATCGACCAAAAATTAAGGGGGGTGGAGAGGGGGTCGGAAAATGAAAATCTAGGCTCTTGTACCAAACTCAACCAAATTTTGTATACATAATCAGTGGGCAAACAGTAATCTAAAAATGAAAATACTAACCGCCCAAAATGGGGGGGGGGGTGTATGATCAAAAAATGAAAATATTGGCTCTTGTACCAAACTCGACCAAATTTTGTATACATAATCAGTGGGCCCCCAAGAGTATAAAAATGCAAAAACTAACCCCCGTTCCCTACATGATTATAAATAATTTTATTAAATATTAAATATAAGAGAGGGCCCAGATTGTATGGTAAAGTCAAGTAGATGGCCACATCAGTACACGTCAGCTTATTTTTATTTATTGTAACCAATTACTAGAAAATTTCACGATTTTTTCGTTCGCTAAAAATTTTCATTGCGTGTTTATGTCAAAAAGATAAAAATATTTAGAATTCTTAATTCGAAAGAAAACAATGTTTAATTAAATAACTTTCAGTTTCAAGGGGAGATCGGAAAATCTCAGGATTAATTTAATTTCATGATACATATAAGAATATTTAAAGATTTCAGAGATATGAAAGATTGGGCTTTTTAAAATATTTATTACGCCTGAGTGCGATGAATGCTCGGGGACATAGGAGGGAGACTGGAATGATAGAGAGAGGTATAGAAAACGGGATGCGAAATGCGGAGTCAGCCGTAAAAGAATCGCGGATATAATAATAATAATAGTATGTACGGCAATCTATGTCAAACACATTAAACAAGAAAAGCTTATCCAATTTGTAAAGTGCGCGCATCTCAATAGAACAGCACGCGAGCAGGTATCTGCTTTTTTTTAATGAAAATGATGAGAGAAGGAGTTACACCAAAAAGATGCATCCCCTAAAGGCCTGGGTTGACCTCTCCATTGTGAAAAGAAGAAGAAGAAGGGTTTTTATGCGGTGGGTAGTAGTCGAAGGTATCTGTGGATATGGGTCTTAAACAGCTGAAGGTTATAAGTCGCGGGGAAGACGGTGGCAGGGGGCGAGTTCCAGTCTCTGGAGGTCTTAGGAATAAAAGAGTTAGCGAAAGCGCTTGTTCGATTTTTATCCAATTTGACAGCGATGGGGTGCTGACCGTTTGAAAACCGCGTGTTTCTCTTAAAGAGGGCTTTAGGGGGGATAATTGATTTCAACTCGACTGAACAGACACCATAATAGTATCTGTAGTACAGGGAAAGGGCAGAAACGTTTCTTTGATGAGCCAGGGAGTCAATTGAGTTAGTTAGGCCTTGAACTTGTGTTTGAACATGCATAGACTTGCTTATTATCTGTCATTATAAATTACCTGTTTCATTACCCAATATCAATTTTATTTTATGTTACATGTTTCTTTCTAAATAGGTATATGCTTTTTAACCGACTTCAAAAAAGGAGGAGGTTCTCTATTCGACTGAATTTTTTTTTTGTGCCTATGTTACCTCATATCTCCGCCAATTGTCAACCGATTTTGAATTTTTTTTTGCATTGGGTCCAGTCTAGCTTCCGATTGGTCGCATTTTTTTTCGTTTTTTTCATAGGTATTAGACCTTTTTATTAGGTTTGTTTAGACCTAACCTCTTTGTTTATGAACCGATTTCGATGGTTCTTTTTTTATCCGAAAGGGGGTGTCTTAGGGATGGTGTCATATTGATTTGGTCAAGTTCTGATGATATGATCACTATTAATAACATCACTAAAAAGAGAAAAATAAAAATAATTTTTAAGAAAAAATAAAAACCGACTTCAAAAAATTAAATGCAATAAATAAAATACACTAAAAGGTATAAAATAATTATTATCTTATTTAGTTACAATTAAACGACGAAATATTAACATGAAATTACTTTTTGAAGTTGGTCCCAAACATATAGTACCTTTTATGAATCGCACTCGACGGATCTTACTTAGTTTGGCGGGTACGCTCGCTTATAGGTATAGTTTGTTTGGTACCGACTTCAAAAAGTAATTTTTCATGTTAATATTTCGTCGTTTAGTTATAACTAAATAAGATAATAATTATTTTATACCTTTTAGTGTATTTTATTTGTTTCATTTAATTTTTGAAGTCGGTTTTTATTTTTTTCTTAAAAATTATTTTTTATTAAAATTTAAATAAAATTATTTATTTGATTTTTATTGAAAATAAAAAATATATACCTACCTTTTAGTTATAGTACCTGGAGCCACCGAGCGATGAACAGTAACCAAATTAAAAAAATACAAATATATAGTAAACGCCCCCTGCCTCTCCCCCGAAACCACGGACCTCTACCCTACCACTGCACCTCCGCCGCCACCCTGCACCTCGCCCCACTCCCGGATCCTCCATAGCCTGCACATCCCCCACCTCCTTTAACCCCACATCCATCCCCGCCCCGCACTCAGTTTTGCATTTCTAGATAGTGGTCCACAGATTATGTGTATAGTAGGTATAGATGTAAATAATTTCCGTATAATTATTTTTTTAATTAAATAATAATTTATCAAATTTTTTAATCAATTAAATAAATAATAATTTTATTGAAGCAATTTTTTACATGAAATAGGCTTCGATCTCGGAGATTACTTCCCCACCATCGACTGTACTTGATCTTCTAGCTTGCGATAATATTTTTAGTCCTTGTTTTTTAATAAGAAGAATTTTAATCAATTAAATTGGTAAATTCTAATATATAACAATATTTGGTATAAAGTATGGTATTAGTAGTTTTAAAATTAAAAAAACAATTAAAAATAAAATATAATTGAAAAAATGTAAACAAACTTTTTTATTGAGATTTTCATCTATCAATAATTTTTTTAATTAAGATTAAATTTGTCGAGGTCCAGACCTAGTCAGATCGCTTACTCATCCTCAAAACTTGTTATTAGAATTTGTTTGTTAGTCGAGATTTCAAAATGGTATAGCACTTTGTACTTGATTTTTTAGAAAAAAATATTTATATTTTTTTGCAAAATTAGCTTATTTAAAAACATTGTCACCATTTTTTAAAAAAATGCCTATATCTCGAAAGCAATGAGACTTTTATTTTAAAAAATTTTAGATTCTGAATCGTCATAAACTGGCCTATCCTCTGTTCACGGTTTATCATTGTGATACGGGACACCCTGTATATTCTTAAGGGTCGGCAATTTGTCTTTTTGTTCCAGGGTGACCTAACTGCTATGAGCTGACCAATGTTGTTTTGGTCAACTGAGGGCTTTTTTCTCGAAATCAATTTATAGGCGTCAGATTGGAGTCGAAGATATTAACAAGATTTTCAATCTCTTGTTTTACAATGTACGTATCCAATACATTACTTGACAAAAATTAAAACAAAATTTCTCCCCGTAAACTTAACAATGGATTTCAGTATAGTTTTATATGCTGATTATCATGCAATTTCCCGATTTTTTACAACATGTCAGAGTTTTGAAATATTATCGGTCAAAACGACGAAAAATGCCATTTTGACCTATTTTTGAGTCCCATTAAATATTAAACAGCAATATTTGAAATCAAAATATTTTGTTGGCGTAATAGAAAACAGTTTCCTCTTTGATTTTCAAATTATCACTTGTTTATATCTCAATTAGAACTCGAGTTATAACTAAAAAAACTAAGACCTTATGTTTTTATCTATGTTTATTATCCTTTATAATCACGTAGTTTTAGTTTTTTTAGTTATAACTCGAGTTCTAATTGAGCTAAAAACAAGTGGTAATTTGAAAATCAAAGAGGAAGCTGTTTTCTATTACACCAACAAAATATTTTGATTTCAAATATTTCTGTTTAATATCTAATGGCATTCGAAAATAGGTCAAAAATGGCCTTTTTTGTCGTTTTGACCGATAATATCTCAAAACTCTGACGTGTTGTAAAAAATCGGGAAATTGTATGATAATCAGCGTATAAAACTTTAATGGAATCCATTGTTAGGTTTACGGGAGAAATTTTTGTTTAATAGTGCTATTTTTCAGATTAACTTTCATATATGATAGATATAGATGTCTATACTTATATTGTTTTATGGTATCAATCTAGAAAGAAAAAATTCTACTATGTCTCAGTTATTTTTATCTTTATTTCAACCAATGTTGTTCTAACCAATTGAGTACTTGAAAAAGTCTCGAGAGAGACGAAACGTTGTACAAAAATTGAAGAAGAGCTTCAATAAAAAAACTTTGTCCAATAAACTGAATTTTTAATCTATTAAAAATAATTTTAAGTTAAATGTTACAATAAAATGTTTTAAATAATAAAAATAAATGTTTAAATTAAATTTACCGTTGATTAGCATAATTTTAGTTAAAAAGAAAAATATTGGTGGGCCAATTGACATGGTTAAATTAAAAAAAGAAAAAAGTTGTTTTCTAAACATTAGCGAAAACAACTTTTTTTTCTTTTTTCAATTAAAAAAAAAAAATGTCTATCGATAAATGGAGAATTTCTCCCGAAACGTCTAGATTCAAAATAAACGTTCCGAGATTGTTTTACCAAAGATTTGTATTTTTTTATTATATTATACAATCAATCATTAATTTTTCTTTTCAATATTTTATATTTAACTTTTGATAAAATATTGAAATTTTTAAATTTAACTTTTTTTATCCGGACACACGCCCTTTTGAAAAGTGAGATTTGACTTACGACCCTTCCACTTTGGTGACCCAATTCTCACTTATCCTTAATGCAAGTGATGTAAGAGCTAGAGCTCTCTCTGCTGTTGACGAGGATCCACTTTCAGGGCTGTCCAGAGAGAGCAGAGCGTTGCTCACATTTCTTTCTCCCTGAGCTGTCTGGCTGACAGGCGTCATGTCGAAGGCTATTAGAGCCTGGGGGCGGATCAGGAGCCGGGGGTGGAATTTGGCTGGTTAACAAAGCGCCGTTTCATGGCTATATTTCGCTGCAAGGGGCCCTCGTCTAAGCAGAGAGGCGCCGATCTGCCCCCGGCCCCTCCCGGAATAGAGTCCGATCTGGGTCCAGGTCACTGCGTCCTCTGAGTCTCCAATATCCATTTCACAATCTCAATATATAATTCCTTGTTATTTTTTCAATTAAACTATAAAAAATTTTATTCAGTGGAATTCTCTAGTATCTATAATAGATTACAAAAATATTTTTTTGCATGATTTAAGGTAGTTGTTTCGCGAGAATACTAGCAAAAAGTTAATGCTAGAGTATATAGAACAAACAATAAGGATTCATAGTTCATAAGCCCAAAACTTTTTTGCTGTTTATGTACCAATTCTAGTTAATCCCGTGCTCGTTTGACAAATTTGGCACCATTGTAAGAGATTGAATATTTTTATATTAAAATGACAGATAAAATACATTTTAAAGATCGATTTATTTCTATAAAAATCGTTTTGTTATTTTTTTAACAAATGTAATCAACGCCTACGTTACACCTTATGAAAATTATAATTTTGAAAAAATCTAGCGCATGCGCGCTTTATACATCTTTCGCTGGTTAAATAAATGCGCTGTTGTCAAATTGTTTTTAGTGTACATTTTTTATATATTTTTTCATTATTTAATCATTATTATCTCAGAAACTGTGTTGCAACTATGAATCAAAATTGTCTTAAAATATGTATTGGTTATTGTTTAATGTTGGTTTAGTTTTTTATAAAAATGGTAAGAAGGGTTTCTTAATTATAATTAAATATGTATGTAAATTTTCCGATATCCCGTATAGTGCAATGTTAAAGAGCCTGAAAAACTCGATTTTTGAACTTTAATATCTCCGGAACTGTATTGTTCATAAATTTCCTTTTGCAACCAATCGATGCAGAAGTATTTAAATAATAATCTGTCAAAATTTCAAAAAAATCATAAGAAAAACGCATTTGGCGGAACAACTACCTTAAGTCTGAAAAAGTGTGTTGGTAGATTTCCAAATGAGTTGTTTTATGTTATCAATCTAGAAAGAAAAAATTCTACTATGTCTCAGTTATTTTTATCTTTATTTCAACCAATGTTGTTCTAACCAATTGAGTACTTGAAAAAGTCTCGAGAGAGACGAAACGTTGTACAAAAATTGAAGAAGAGCTTCAATAAAAAAACTTTGTCCAATAAACTGAATTTTTAATCTACTAATTATAATGGACATTAATCAACATAATTATTTTTAATTGTTAAAAACATATTTTTATATAAAAAATAGTTCTTTGCTTTTCAGGAATTTTTTTTAAGAATCTTTGAATATGTGAAATAATCAAGTAGGCTTTGCCTTTTTCCAACAAAATGAAGTTTGTTTTGTTTATTATTAGTAAAAGTGACTCGTGGAAAGGTTGTTGATGAAAAAATTCGCTCAATTATTATCAATTTATTTAAAAATGGAAAATCAAACGCGGAAATTGGCGATCTAGTTAATTTATCAAAGTTTACTGTCAGAAAAATTATTCGAGTTTATAATACAACGGGTACAATAACTACAAAACCTCGGTATGCGTCGAAATCCAAAATATCAGATGCTGATAGACGGGCATTGAAGAAGATTATTAGAAAAAACAGGCGTTCGAACTATGGTGAATTATCTGTTCATTGGAGCGATGCTGTGGGGCGAAGTGTTTCAAGATCCACGTGCCATAGAGAAGCCCTTAAGTTAGGTTTTAAAACTTACAAGGTAATTTTATTGCAACTTATTCCAAAAATTTTTTTTGTAATTTTACTAATTTTTTTAGGCGAAAGAAAAGTCACTCTTGACATTAAAACAAAAGAAAAACCGACTTAAATGGGCTAAAAGTCACATTAATTGGACGAGTGATGAATGGAATAGTGTCCATTGGAGTGATGAGTCTCGTTTTGAAGTTTGTGTTGGGGACAATCGAAGCAGAGTTATTCGTCAGAAAAATGAAGCTTTCAATTCAGATTGTTTAAAAAAGAAAGTAAAATTTCCTGATTCAGTTATGGTATGGGGTTCAATGTCTGCTAGAGGTGTTGGAAAAACTTCACTTCATTGAAGGAATTGTAAACACCAATAAATATTCAGAGATTTTACAAAAATCGTTACTTCCAAGAATGGCAGATGCATTGAAGAATAATAATAATTTTGTGTTCCAACAAGACGGGGCAGCCTGCCATACATCAAGAAAATCTTTAAAAATGGCTTTCTGATCATAATGTTCCACTTTTTGGAGTGGGTGGCAAACAGTCCCGACTTGTCACCAATTGAAACTCTTTGCACACAATGAAAAAGCTATTACGAATACAACCAGCTAGAAACGTAGTCGAATTAAAACACAAACTTCAAAATATTTGGGATACTTTCACTCAAGATGAGTGTCAAAACTTAATAAGTACGTTGCTCAAAAGAATTCAAGCCGTAATTAAAAACAAAGGCGACGTCATACAGTGGTAAAGGTTTTGGATTTTGTATGTTTTCCTTGTTTTTAACAATTAAAAAATAATTTTAAGTTAAATGTTACAATAAAATGTTTTAAATTGTTTAAAATGTTGATCCAAATGATAATAAAAATAAATATTTAAATTAAATTTACCGTGAATTAGTATAATTTTATTTAAAAAGAAAAAATATTGATGGGCCAATTGAGATGGGACGGGCCTTCGTATATAAAATAATGAAAATAGTGTTTTACGGCTAGCTAAATAAATTTAAGTCCTGAAACAAATCACAATTATTAATTCCACCCCCCCCCCTTTTTTTTACTTTATTTATATTTGAGAATTCCCAGTGAACATTCTCAATATAGCTAACATTGCCTACGCAGAGTATTGCCATAAATATCGACTTCAAAATTTCAGGAGGTTCTTTAAATTTTCAAATTATTTTTTTTATTTTTTTATTTTTTTTTTAATGCAATCGAATGCAAGAAGTGGGTGCGCCAGTAAAGATGCAGCTCCTATGGATCTCGAAAGACCCTTGCATTACCGAAGAGAAGGGAAAGTTGATTAAGTGAGAGTGTGTAGACGTTAGGTGTCTATGCACCCCAGTTTTGAAGGTTTGAAGATTATAGGTGCTAGGAAAGACGGAGGCTGGGAGAGAGTTCCAGTTCCTTGAAGTCATGGGGATATATGTATTGGCGAATGAAGTGGTCCGGCACTTTTCCAGTTTGACCGCGAAAGAGTGTTGGGAGTCGGCAAAACGCGTGCTACGTGCAAAGCATGCTTTGGGGGGAATTATTGATCTTATCTCATCAGAGCACCTGCCGTGATAGTATCTATAGAAAAGGGAAAGGGCAGAGACATCTCTTCGATGAGCCAGCGAGTTTACCAATTCTTTATAGCTCTAGTTGTATTAATTTATGAAGGGGTTCAAATAAGAGACGTGCAGCTTTTATTTATTTCTTTTTATTTATAAACTCCCGCTAACGTTTCGTCTATTGGTTGTAGCCACCTTCAGAGCGTGAATTTGTCAATATTTATATAAAACAATTTTTTTGGATACACCAGTCATCAGATAAAACTATATACAAGAAATATAAATATGATATACACAAAACTATATACAGAGTGTTCACCAAAAGGCCAAAAAATGTAATACTTTTAAGACTATTATTGTCTTTTTAACCGACTTCAAAAAAGGAGGAGGTTCTCTATTCGACTGATTTTTTTTTTGTGTGTCTATGTTACCTCATATCTCCCCCAATTGTGAACTGAATTTGATGATTTTTTTGCATTAGTTCAGTCTAGCTTCCGATTGGTCCCGTTTTTTTCATCCGTATTGGACCTTGTTTGTTATGTATGTACACGCATAACTTCTTTGTTTAAGGACCGATTTCGATGATTCTTTTTTTATTGTAAAGGGGGTACCTTAGGGGTAGAACTATATTAATTTGGTCAAGTTCTGATGATATGATCAATGATAAAATAACGTAAATCTCCAATTCTTATGTGCAAATAATCGAAATTATAATAAATAAAATCTTAAAACATTCATTTAAAACCCGCAAACGTTTCGAGAGAATTTCTATATTTATGAATTGAATTTTATTATCATTTTCTGATTCATTCGCCCGACGCTTTCTCTTACGAGATGCATGCAAGGTATTATATTAAGTCACTATTAATAACCATCACTAAAAAGAGAAAAATAAAAATAATTTTTATAAAAACAAATAAAACCGACTTCAAAAAAATTAAATGCAACAAAAAAAAATAATAAGAACTCAAAAAATAAAATAAAATACACTAAAAGGTATAAAATAATTATCTTATTTAGTTACAACTAAACGACGAAATATTAACATGAAATCACTTTTTGAAGTCGGTATACATTTTATGAATCGCACTCGACGGATCTTACTTAGTACGTTTGGAGGGTACGCTCGCTTATATAGTTTGTTTGGCACCGACTTCAAAAAGTAATTTCATGTTAATATTTCATCGATTAGTTGTAACTAAATAAGATAATTATTTTATACATTTTAGCGCATTTTATTTTATTTTTGAATTCTTATTATTTTATTTGTTGCATTTAAGTTTTTTGAAGTCCGTTTTATTTTTTTTCCGTTTAAGATCACTCATCATTGGATTTAAATGGAAAAAGACAATAATAGTCTTAAAAGTATTACATCTTTTGGTCTTTTGATGAACACCCTGTATAAGTTTTTTATTTATCATATTTATATTTCTTGTGTATCCAAAAAAATTGTTTTATATAAATATTGACAAATTCCCGCTCTGAAGATGGCTACAACCGATAGCCGAAACGTTAGCGGGAGTTTATAAATAAAAAAGCTGCACGTCTCTTATTTGAACCCCTTCATAAATTATTTTTCGTTAATTCCAATATTTCTATAAAAAAATATTTTTTTGTTTAGTACAGTCACGTTTTCATAAAAGACACAGCCTCAAAATTTTTGTCTCCGTTTAATATGTATAGAGTGGCTCAAACTTTTTGTGTGGATTGTCGCGAAAGAACTACTTTAGCTCTATAGCATAAATTGGTCTGACTATGTATGTACCGTATAAGGCGGAATATATCCCCCGCGTTGTATGGGAGTCCACTGTATATCATTTGATCTTTTTCTATTTATTTAAAAATCGTTTTTACCTACCACAAATGAGAAAAATTGAAAGTTATTTAATAAATGAAACAACTCCTAATTCTACATTAGGAAAGAGGATAGGAGGAGTAGGGAGAGTAGGGGTGGACGGATACCAATCGACTTGATTGGGGAATAATGGAATTAAATAATTATCGGAAAAGAGGTTTTTTTTATCTAATTAGATTTTTCCTCTTATTAAAAACAAGGACTAAAGATGAATAAGGACACTCGATGGTGGAGAAGTTATCTCCGGAATCGAAGCAAAATACAATGTATACATTAATTAATGTAAAATAATTGGTTTAATAAAATTTATAAAAAAAGAATTCTACATTAGGAAAGAGGATAGAGGAGATGGGAGATGAGGGGTGAACGGATACCAATCGACTTGATTGGGGAATAATGGAATTGAAATAATTATCGGAAAAGAGGTTTTTTTATCTAATTAGATTTTTCCTCTTATTAAAAACAAGGACTAAAGATGAATAAGGACACTCGATGGTGGAGAAGTAATCTCCGGAATCGAAGCAAAAATACAATGTATACATTAATTAATGTAAAATAATTGGTTCAATGAAATCTATAAACACAAATTCTACATTAGGGAAATTGAGATAGGGGAGAGGATGTGAGGTGGACGGATACCAACCGACTTGATTGGGGAATAAATGGAATTGAAATAATTATCGGAAAGAGAGGTTTTTTATCTAATTCTAGATTTTTCCTCTTATTAAAAACACGGACTAAAGATGAATAAGGACACTCGATGGTGGAGAAGTAATCTCCGGAATCGAAGCTAAAATACAATGTATACATTAATTAATGTAAAATAATTGGTTTAATAAATTTATGGAAAAGAAAAAAAAATGAAATTTACAGTAGAGAGGATGGGAGAGGAGAGAGGGGTAGACGGATCCAATCGACTTGATTGGGGGAATAATGGAATTGAAATAATTATCGGAAAAGAGGTTTTTTTATCTAATTAGATTTTTCCTCTTATTAAAACAAGGACTAAAGATGAATAAGGACACTCGATGGTAGAGAAGTAATCTCCGGAATCGAAGCAAAAATACAATGTATACATTAATTAATGTAAAATAATTGGTTTAATAAAATTTATAAAAAAAAAAAAAATTCTATAAATTTTATATATAACGTAAATCCTTCGTATTGTTTCATTTTCTTGAGTATGCATACTACGGATGCGTGCCTATCCTTAAAATTTCAAACATTTAGAGTAGGTATTTTCCTAAATATATAAGGTAAACTTCAACATTTCATGCGGATCTTTAAATTTTCAAATTATTTTAGGTTATATCAAATATTTCTATAAAAAACATTTTTATTTTTATCCAATGCAAAGCATGGGTAAAGTATTGTAATCGCTCTCGGGGCAAGCGTGGCTTCAAAGGGTCCTCAGGTAAAGACTACGGAACCCATGGACTCAATTAAAGTCACAAATTGTAGTATTCAATTAGGTTGAATTTTAGCACGTGACGGTTTTGCCAAAAATTACATGGGGTCTCGTCGAGAGGCTAAAAAGTGCGATTTTTTCATTTAGTGCGTGCGGATGGATGTATGTATGTATGTATGTATGTATGTTATCGCTTTTTGGCCCACGATTTTTTCCACACCGTTGCACCGATTGAAATGAAATTGAAAACCTACCATTAGTTTAACAAAATGAAGCGCTGATTAGTTTTTGGTACATATCGGCCCACAAACATTAGTACTTTATTTCAGTACTTTTTTAGTTTTTTCTAAATATCTTGAAAATGACTTAACCAATTTTGATGAAATTTAATATCCTAATTAAGTACCTTGGGGACCACAAAAAAGGTTAAATAAAGTTTTTAGTAAAATTATATTTTAAAGTACTTTACTCTAGAGTAAGATGGTAATTTTTTTTAATTTTTTAAATTCTTTAAAATTTATTCATTTGAAAGTTTTAATATAGCTCATTTAGCCTTGCTTAAGTAAGAATGGATAGGCTTCTCTCTGTGAAATGCTAAAAATTTGGGAGGAATTTTTATGAGTAACCATAGCAACTGCGTTGTTTTCTTATCCGTTACCTTTGCTGAAGACATAGAGAAATCGACTTTAAACCAAAAATAGCGATTGATTCTCATCTAGTACTTGAGGAATAACCATTCTATATTGGATTTTTGACGTTTCGGTTTTTATTGGTAACCATTGCTGAAGACATAGAGGAATCGACTTAAAATCAAAAATAGCGATTGATTCTCATCTAGTACTTGAGGAATAACCATTCTATATTGGATTTTTGACGTTTCGGTTTTTATTGGTAACCATTGCTGAAGACATAGAGAAATCGACTTTAAATCAAAAATAGCGATTGATTCTCATCTAGTACTTGAGGAATAACCATTCTATATTAGATTTTTGACGTTTCGGTTTTTATTGGTAACCATTGCTGAAGACATAGAGGAATCGAGTTAAAATCAAAAATAGCGATTGATTCTCATCTAATTATTATTATTATTATTATAGCTTCTTATTTAGTTCAATTTTACATTTAAATTATATATAACTAAGCAATACACAATACTTCTCATCTAGTACTTGAGGAATAACCATTCTATATTGGATTTTTGACATTCCGGTTATTATTGGTAACCACTGCTTAAGCAGATGGAGGAATTGACTTAAAATCAAAAAGACTCAAATTCTTTTGCAAACAACTCAAGCTTGAGTTGTTTGCCATAAAAGAATTCCTCCATGTCTTCAGCAATGGTTACCAATAATAACCGAAATGTCAAAAATCCAATGTAGAATGGTTATTCCTCGACTATTTAATGAGATTCGATCATTATTTTTGACTTAAAGTCAACATGAACTGCAAATTGCAAGTGATATCTGATTAATAATAAAGAAATAAACATATTAATATTTCAAATGAATTTGAATAAAGTTTAGCAACGATCCGTTGCAGTTTATTTGTTTTGAAAAATGATCTATATTGGTTCTCGAAATAAAATAAAATTGTTGCATAGTTTCAAGGGGTAATTGAAATGAATGATTATTCCGAAAAGGAGGCCGATAGAAGTTTTGAACTCCTGCCTGGTAGGGTATATTTTCATGTTCAGGACAAGTCCTAGACGTGTTTTAGTCGCATAAAAATTGTTCTCGCTGAGAAACTATTAAAATAGAAATAATACAAAAAAGGAATAAATAAAGATGATTCGGGAATTTTTGGAATAATCCATTTCTAACAAATCTCAATTTATAAGACCCGAAATAACTAAGAGTCGTCTAGACAAGTCATAGCTTGCTTATAGCAATAGTAGGTATTAGGAGGAAATTAAGATTTTCTTATAGGACAGGACTGATTTATTGTTGAAGATGGTCGATTTCCATCTCAGGGACTAAGGAGTTGAAGTCACAAGACTTAATTTCTGACTCCTACCCTCACTCACACAAAGCAGTATCTGTTTGGGGCGAAGGTCCCAAAATATATTTTTTAAAAATCTAATGTTAAATTTGAAAAATAACGAAAATGATGCCGTATTCGATGAAATTTGCAAAAAAAAAACCGAAGATTAAAATAAAATTTCAAAAAATGAAGGGTACTTTTTTGGACAGCATCCCCTGGTTGAAAAGTCACCAACCGCCACTGTTGTGTACATATTTTGTTTAAAATTTTAGATATAATAAACTATTATTTCTTAATTTTTTTTTCTATTTTAATATAACTATATAATTTTAAATATTTTGAAAGATTTGGTCGCTCTTTTTTGGTTATACAATTGTACATATATATAATATTGTATAAATGAGACGTTTATTTTGAAAGTGGCCTAAGTCCAATTTTGCAAAAAATGAGTTAATGTCAGTTTCAGTTAGACATAGATGTCTTCTTTTTATATTTATAATATCTCAGTCTATGGACGTACAATATCCTCATGAATTCATCAAAATAAAATCATCGAAATATATATAAATATATGGATTTATAAAAATATAAATACAAATATCTCGAAATAACAAACAATGGACTTAGGCCACTTTCAAAATAAACGACTCAAATAATGTTATATAAGCAATAAAAGTGACGAGGTCCTGATTGGATCGAATATGGAATTGGAATAATTATCGGAAAAGAGGTTTTTTTCTTTAATTAGTTTTTTCCTTTTAGACTAAAAAACAAGGACAGTCGATGGTGGAGAAGTAATCTCCGAATCGAAGCTCAAAAACAATGTATGCATAAATTTATGTAAAATAATTGGTTTAATAAAACTTTATATAAAAAAAGTAATAAAAGTAAATTGTTTGTAACTTTTTTAATTGACTTACTTTACCATAATCCCGTCATTTAACGTCTTGACTTGGGTATAAGAATTAAGAAAGATACTTCAACTTGGGAAAATACCTTATATAAATCAAATTTAAAATAGTTATGAATTTTAAAAAGTAGGTATGTTATGCATTGGTTACATTAATTTATAATTATTAGTTAGATATATGTGTATACTATTTATATATTGCAATTATTCGAAAAATGCTGACAATTAGTTGTCTACTACAAATAAATAGGCATCAGTGCCAAAAGACAGCTGGACAGCTACAAGGCATAACATTTATTTTCTTTTGAAACGTAAATATTGATTATTAACAGCAGAAGAGATTAGAAAATATTTTTATTTTTTTCACGCTTTATATTTCAGTTTAAAGGGGTTTTTATAGTTCGATTATAGTAATTCATAATTGAAGTAAAAATTCTACAATCCGTCCGCTTAGAGTGTAAACCTGCTAACTCTATTTTTTATCATAGGTATATGACATATTAATACCTTTCGGAAGAAAAAGAAATGCAGCATCTTCCAAGTAAAACTGCTACTTAAAATTACGATCGTAAGTTGTAGAAAAAAATGTGAAAAATAGTTTCTTTCCATGACAACAATATTAAATTTTGTTTGATTTTCTTGCCCTGTAAAATTTCTTTCTTGTGGTTAGCAGGTTTACTCTCTAACTAATCGTTTCTTAATCAATTTCACTCTGACTATAGTCGGGTGAGTCAAGTAGTAGTAGCGAATTCACTGGAAAATTTTCAATTAGTTGATTGTCCAATATTATTGATATCTTCAGTGAAACATTGTCCCCTAAATACGACTGGATTCGACAAGTAAGAATTTCACTTTCGGTGGGTGCTAATCACTACAGTATGGGATATGTTATTTGTACGTTCTGAAATAATCGTCCAAAATGTTCACTAGCTCTTTGTGGACTATTATTTATGTTTGGAAAAATTTAAAACTAAAAAATAATTAATTAAATGTAATGGAAGGCAGCTCAGGGTAGTGAGGAAAGAAAAAATTAACACATAAAATAAGGTGTAATTTTATTTATAACTAAAATAAGCTGACGTGTTCTGATGTGGCCATCCACTTGACTTTACCATACAACCTGGCCCCTCACTTACATTTAATATTTAATAAAATTATTTATAATCATGTAGGGGAGGGGGGTTAGTTTTTGCATTTTTATACTTCTGGTGTCCTACTGATTATGTACACAAAATTTGGTTGAGTTTGGTAAATGGCAAAGATTTTCATTTTTCGACCCTCCCCCCCATTTTGGGCGGTTAGTTTTTGCATTTTTAGACTTCTGGGGGTCCACTGATTATGTATACAAAATTTGGTTGAGTTTGCTCAAATGCCTAGATTTTTAATTTTTAACCCCCTCGACCCCCCTTAATTTTGGGCCTGATATGCTCCAAAATCTAACCAGCTCTTAATCTCAATGGACCAAAAACTACGTGTGAAATTTGGTTTCGATATTCACAACTAGTTTTTGAGCTAGCTCGTCCACAAATTTGGTAACGCACAGACTAACTAACTAACAGACATTTTTTGACAAAACAATTATTATCTCGTAAAATATGATTTTTTCGATGTGTTCACTTATTAAAGCTTTTTTTGTATACCTAAAATGCACATGATTTCGCTTCAATTTTTTTTTTAACCGAAATAGTTTCAGCCGTTTTTTAGATATTTTGAAAAAGGAATGAAGGAAAAACACTTTTTTCATGCACGGTTACAATACTTGACCATACCCCTTGTATGGCAAAGCAAAAAGGGAGGGGAAAAATTGTTTTTTCTATGCCTCTGCGTAAGGAAGAAAAGAGTTTCAAACACTGGTGCGGAGAGAGAAAGGAAGCATTTTATTTGTTTCCTTCATTGACCCCTTGAACCCTGAAGAGGGAGGGAAGAATCCTCCGAAACGACGGTTTGAAAGGAAATGAGGAAGGAATCCAATATCTTATTTGATGTGTTAATTTTTTCTTTCCTCACTACCCTGGACTGCCTTCCATTACATTCTAATTAAAATTTCTGCCATCCGTTTCTCTTTCTCCGAGAGGAAAATTCCCGTTGCAACTAGAAAATAATATTTTTTCTTTTTGCAACGAAATTTTCTCTGAGAGAGACGATCAGAAATTTTAATTGAATGTAATGGAAGGCAGTCCAGGGGTAGTGGCGGGAGAAAGAAAAAATTGAACAGCATACTGCATGGGGCGTGTAATTTATGTGGTACAATGAGGAAAATCCTCCGAAACGTCGGTTTGAAAGGAAAGGAGGAAGGATTCCAATAAATTACACCTTATTTAATATGTTAATTTTTTTTTTCCTCACTACCTCTGGACTTCCTTCCGTCACATTCAGATCAAATATTTTTTCTGTTTATATATATGTATCTATGGGTATTTAAATTACACGTGAACGATAACTCGCATTTAAAGTATTTTTGCTGGTGTCAAAATGCTTGTATTTTTATAACAAAAAAGTGACTAGATTTTTTGAAATTTCCACCTATAGAGAAATTCAGATTGAAAAATGCAGAAAATAAAAAATAAATCGTTGTGTGGAGTTAATGGTTGTAGATCAGCGGTTTTTAACAGGGGGGCCGCGGAAATATTAGAATTTTTTTAAGTTTTTATATTCTTTACAAATAAAAAAAAATAAAAATATGTTACTAATAGGTATCCATGATTTTAGGAATTGAATTTGCTTGAATTTCTCAGCGTAGCATAGAGTGGAAAACTTGATTTCGGAACTAGAAAGAAAAATTTCTGAAAGTAGTGAAGATAATAATAATCCGATACTAAAAATTGAAAAATATTATATTAAACTTATGTGATTCTTTACCAAACAAATTTATATCAATGAAGAATCTTACTAATGCTCTTTTAACGATGTTTGAGTTCACAAACTGTTTTTCCCTCAATGGATTTTATCTACCAACAGAATTAAATCCTGGAAATGAATTGACTTTGAAATGCTTAAAACTATTATGATCCTAATATTAAGAAACTACCTGAAAACAAGCAACAGGTTGCATATTACATTGACAAAGTTTTTTTATTGAAGTTCTTCTTCATTTGTATTTCGAGACTTTTCAAGCATTAATTGGCTAGAACATTGGTTGAAATAGAAGATTCATTTCCAACATATTTCAACCAATGTTGTTCTAGCACTGAGTACTTGAAAAAGTCTCGAGAGAGACGGAATGTCGTTGTATACAAAAATTTGAAGAAGAACTCCCCAATTAAAAAACTTTGTCCAATAAACTGAATTTTTAATCATTAATTATAATTGACATTAATCAACATAATTAAATATTACTTTTATCAAATTAACGTATAACCTTTTTAAAGCGTTTTAAAAGTGAAAACCAAATAAAAAATAATTTTTAAGAAAAAAATAAAAACCGACTTCAAAAATCAAATGCAACAAATAAATAAATACACTAAAGTGTATAAAATAATTGTTATCTTATTTAGTTACAACTAAACGAAGAAATTATTTTGAAATGCGGAAAGCAAACATATGTGTCTTTTAGTTGAGTGCGCACGTCGACGGATACCTACTTAATAACGTTTTGGCGGTACGGTCGCTTATAGGTATAGTTTGATTTGCACCGACTCAAAAAGTAATTTCGTTTTACATATTTCGTCGCTTGGGGTTGTAACTCAACAAGATAATAATTATTTTATACCTTTTAGTGTATTTTATTTGTTGCATTTAATTTTTTTGAAGTCGGTTTTATTTTTTCTCTAAAAATTATTTTTATTTTTTCTTTTTTAGTGATGTTATTAATAGTGATCCTATCATCAGAACTTGACCAAATTAATATTGCACCATCCCTAAGACACCTCTTTCCAATAAAAAAAGAATCATCGAAATCGGTTCATAAACAAAGAAGTTAGGCCTTCAAGCAAAACCAAAAAAGGTCCAATAGCAATGAAAAAAACGCGACCAATCGGAGAGCTAGACTGAACCCGATGCAAATTTTTTTCAAAATCGGTTCATAATTCATGAGTATGAGGTCACCTAGAGCACAAAAAAATTCAATCAGAGAACCTCCTTTTTGAAGTCGGTTAAAGTGTCAAATGTTAAGTTTTTCGTAAATAACTTTGCCCCTCCCCTTCACAAGATACTGAGTTAGTGAACCCATGGGCTAGTATAAAAAAATTAACGTAATTTGACCAGTCTACAAAAGTTCGCCGTCATTGATAAAGAGGGAAGAATTAATGAATTCTAGTCTTAGAAATCAAAAACTCAAACTGTTACCGCAGCAAAACTTTTTTAATTTTGCATAAGAAAAATCTGAGCTATAACGATGTCTTCTATAAAAACATACACACCATTAAAGAAAAAAGATTATATCGAATGCATAAATGGAGGACAATGAGACAAATCCTTCGATAAGTACCTAAAATTGAACGAGATGCGGGAGATCTCGAGTCAACAACTTGAATGGGTTCTTCCTATAAGAAGTATGTTAGTCTGCTCCTTGTCAAGTCAAATTATCTTCACTAGAGCCCTTCGTTTCTTGATCTGTCCGTGGGAATTCTAGGGAAAATATGTTAATGATTTTTTTTATGTCTTATAGTGGTTCTGTAGTGGTCATCTAGGGCACCAAGCTTCGCAAACTGTGGTCTCGGCCAGCTGAAAAAATGTGGTCTTCAGAAAAAACAAAAACAAAAAAAAAACAAAAACGACTTTTTTGGCACAATTTGACGAAAAAAAGCACTGAAAGAGTGTAATATTTATTGAGTTTAGTGTAGCATATTTAAAATAAATATACCTGATTTTTTATTAGTCCATTTATCGAAAATTAAAATTAACACGTTAATTAATATACATTTTTTTGTTTTGTTTTTCATTAAAGAAGGGTCGGGGAAAATTTTTGCTAACAAAAAATACTGGTTCGCGATCGAAAAAGTTTAGGAAAACTGCTGATCTGCCACTGTTCGGCGGGGTGCTGTAAAATTTTACTACACATTTACAATACAAAAATGGATAAGAAAATTTAGAAGAATGCGTATGGTAAAAAAAAACACTAAATATATTAGTAAAATCACATTAACTCCATGCAAAAATAGAAAATTACATTGTAACTTTACTTTTTCTATAAATAAAAAAAAAAATACTCCCGAGTTTCGTAGTCTCTACCCCAAATTATAACCTGTGTCTTCCAGCGACGGGAAGCTCGAGCTCCATCGAACGCAACATGGGGTTTTTTTTGGAATTGAACGATCAATTTTGTCCCTGGCCAAAGCTAATGGTTCAAAAAATTTGAAACTCTGTACACTTTATTCTTATAATAGTAGCTACCCCTGCGAATTTTTACAGATTTTTAGCTATTATAATTTTGGAGTCAATAACTTATTAAGGAGTATTTTATCTAGATGTAACTCCAAAATTATAATAGCTAAAAATCTGTGATAATCCTAATCGATAGCTACTATTATATGGTAAAGTCTACAGAGTTTCAAATTTTTTGAAGCATTACTTTGGCCGAATAAAATTGATCACAACAACAAAAAACCCCATGTTATTTAGATGGGAAACTTACATTGCTGGCAGCACAGGTTAATTGAGAGGATTGAAACCTTGGGGGATATTTTTTTAAATTTATTTCGAACACATGAGTCCTTGTCATGCAAAAATCTGGAAAATACCCAAAATAAGTACCACCCCTAATACAATACCCTTTTTAAAATTATGAGACTATTCAACAGTAAATTGTCAACTTTGCTTGCAAAAATTTCGACATTTCCCCCTTATCGATCCAGATTAAAATCAATCGATCAGCCTTTGACAATAGAAAGTACATCGCCGAATATTTTTTTTTTTTTTGTATATTCTTATTGGGGCCGCAACAAATGAAATGGGATTAAAGAAGGATAAAATGAGGAATGGTAATTTATTTTTAAAAGGGTTACGGATATAATAATCCCTGAATATCCATTATCTATTGACATGTCAGAACGTGCAAAGATTTAAAAGACAAGTCCTGACAAGTTTTAGTCAAGGAGAGAAATTATCAATTAATTGTGATTGTTCTAGAAAACCGCAATTCCTTGTACTAGAATGAAAACTATATAGACTTGGTTAGTGTCGTAGCAAATAATATAAATTACTGAAATAATAAATATTTTTAGAAAAAAAAATTAAATTCAACAAATAAAATAATAAGAACTCAAAAATAAAATAAAATACACTAAAGGTATAAAATAATTATCTAATTTATTTACAACTAAGCGATGAAATTGATACATGAAATCACTTTTTGAAAGTCGATTACCAAACATATACATCTTTATGAATCATGAACTCGACGGATCTTACTTAGTAACGTTTGGCGTGTAACGCTCGCTTATATAGTTTGTTTAGCAACCGACTTCTAAAAAGTGGATTTCATCTTAATATTTCGGGTCGTTTAGTTGCAACCAAATTAGATAATTATTTTATACCTTTTAGTGTATTTTATTTTATTTTTTTGAGTTCTTATTATTTTATTTGTTGTATCTATATTTTTTTCTAAAATATTTATTATTTCAGTAATTTATATTGCCTGCATACAGACACTAACCAAGTCTATATATAGTTTTCATTCTCTAGTACAAGGAATTGCGGTTTTCTAGAACAACTGCAATTAATTGATAATTTCTCTCCGCTTGACTAAAACTTGTCAGGACTTGTCTTTTTAAATTAAAATTAGAATTTTTTGAAGTCTTTTTTATATTTTTGTAAAGATTTATCTCTTTCTTAGTGATGTTATTAATAGTGACTTAAGATAATACCTTGCATGCATCTCGTAAGAGAAAGCGTCGGGCGAATGAATCAGAAAATGATAATAAAATTCAATTCATAAATAGAGAAATTATCTCGAAACGTTTGTGGGTTTTAAATGAATGTTTTAAGATTTTTTTTATAAAAGATTTTATTTATTATAATTTCGATTATTTGCTCATAAGAATTGAGATTTTACGTTATTTCGTCATTGATCATATCATCAGAACTTGACTAAATTAATATGGGACCACCCCTAAGGTACCCTCTTTCCAATAAAAAAGAATCATTAAAATCGGTTCATAAACAAAGAAGTTATGCTTGAACAAACATATCAAAAAAGTCTAATACCAATAGAAAAAAACGAGACCAATCCGGAAACTATACTGAACCCAATGCAAAAAATCTATCAAAATTGGTTCACAATTGGTGATGATATCAGGTAACATAGATAAAAAAATTCAGTCGAATTGAGAACCTCCTCCTTTTTGAAGTCGGTTAAAAATGAAAAATATGAGAAGAAGAAGGGAAGAATTTTTAAATAATGATTATATTATTTTTTAACCGACTTCAAAAAAGGAGGAGGTTCTCTATTGGACTGATTTTTTTTTTTTTTTTTTTTTTTTGTGCCTATGTTACCTCATATCTCCGCCAATTGTCAACCGATTTTGAAAATTTTTTTTGCATTGGGTCCAGTCTAACTTCCGATTGGTCCCATTTTTTTTTCGTTTTTTTCATAGGTATTAGACCTTTTTTATTAGGTTTGTTTAGACCCTAACCTCTTTGTTTATGAACCGATTTCGATGGTTCTTTTTTATCCGAAAGAGGTGTCTTAGGGATGGTGTCATATTAATTTGGTCAAGTTCTGATGATATGATCACTATTAATAACATCACTAAAAAGAGAAAAATAAAAATAATTTTTAAGAAAAAATAAAAACCGACTTCAAAAAATTAAATGCAACAAATAAAATACATTTTAAAGGTATAAAATAATTATTATCTTATTTAGTTACGAACGACGAAATATTAACACGAAATTACTTTTTGAAGTTGGTGCCAAACAAATACCTTTTATGAATCGCACCTCGACGGATCTTACTTAGTACGTTTGGCGGGTACGTTTGCTTATAGGTATAGTTTGTTTGGGCACTCGACTTCAAAAAGTAATTTCATGTTAATATTTCGTCGTTTAGTTGTAACTAAATAAGATAATAATTATTTTTTATACTTGAAAGTAATGGAAAGGCAGCCTAAATTTAGTGAGGAAAGAAAAAACTAACACGTATAAAATAAGGTGTAATTTATCGGAATCCTTCCTCCTTTCCTTTCAAACGGACGTTTCGGAGGATTTTTTCCTCCTTCTTCAGGGTTTCAAAGGGTCAATGAATGGAACAAATAAAATGTTGCCTTCTTCTCTCCACAGTAGTGTTCAAAAACTTTCTTCGTTTTTAACAAAAGGCATAGAAAGACAAAAATTTTTTTCTTTCTTTTCTTAATTAGATCTAATTAGAAAAGAAGGAAAAAAAAATTTGTCTTTCTATGCCTTTTGTGAAGAAGATCTAATTAGAAAAGAAGGAAAAAAAATTGTCTTTCTATGCCTTTTGTTAAAAATGGAAGAAAGTTTTTGAACACTACTGTGGAGAAGAAGGAAACATTTTTATTTGTTTCATTCATTGACCCTTTGAAAAACCCTGAAGAAGGAGGGAAAAAATCCTCCGAAACGTCGGTTTGAAAGGAAAGGAGGAAGGATTCCAATAAATTACACCTTATTTTATATGTGTTAATTTTTCTTTCCTCACTACCTCTGGGCTGCCTTCCATTACTTTCAATTAAAATTTCTACCAGTTGCAATTCAAGAAACGAGCCGTCAGGCTAATTGACGAGTCTACCCTCACCGACTCCCTACGACTCGCTGGGTCTCATCGAAGAGATGTCTCCGCCCTTTCCCTTTTCTATAGATACTATCACGGCAGGTGCTCTGATGAGATAAATTCAGTAATTCCCCCCAAAGCACAAGCTTTGCACGCAGCACACGTTTTGCCGACTCCCAACACTCTTTCGCGGTCAAGTTCAGAAAAGTGCCGGACCACTTCCGCCCCGCGGATTCATATATCCCCATGACTTCAAGGAACTGGAACTCTCTCCCCAGCCTCTATCTTTCCTGCAGCAATTCCTATGACTCTTCAAACCTTCTCAAAACCAGGGTGCATAGGACACCGCCAGTCTGCCCCCTCTCACTGTAAACAACTTTCCCTCTCTTCGGTAATTCAAGGCTCTCTTCGAGGATCCAGTAGGGGCTGCATCTTTACTGGTGCACCCCTTCTTGCATTCGATTGCATTAAAAGTGTAAAAAAAAAAAAAAAAGTCCCGTCTCTCTCCAGAGAGGAATTTCGTTGCAAAAAAATTATTTTATACCTTTTAGTGGTATTTTATTTTTTGCATTTAATTTTTGAAGTCTGGTTTTATATTTTTCTTAAATCTTTTTTTTTTTTATTGGTAGTTGAGCTTTATAATTTTGCTTTTAGTGAATTTCTAACTTATTGAAAAAAAGCTTCACGTATTGTACAAATGTACATACATATTTCGATAGTGTTGAATAAATATATTCTCTACATATAAATCTCAATGTTTTGAAAAGTTTATGATTTTGTGCTGGGCCGCATGTCAGCCCGCGCGGGCCACAGCCCTGATTTAGTTTAAAATGGATTTATTATTGGCGATCGATTGCCGGACAGGAATTACCATGACCATCAATTAAAAGCGATAGGTACAGAAATCCTAAAATTCTGATTTTTTTCTTTCTCATCTAGTCTCTTAATCTATGTATTTTGTTTGAATATTTTTTTAATTTTCATTAAAATATCTTTTAAATGATTGTATAAAATTCTCACCATATTAAATATCTATATATCTATCTAGGTATTAAGATAGATATAATATTATTTATTTATTTTATATCGTATGGGAAAGATATTCAGCGGATTTGGTCATTTCGATTCACACGCTCGCTTCGTAAAGTTTACTACAGCAAGATAAGCACAGTCCGTCCATTCAGCAATATTTTCTGGGAACGAAATTTCAAAATAAACATTTAAATCGAGATAGGAAAATAATCTAGAAGTTTCAATCAAAATGAAAACAAATTATAAAAAAAAAAAAATAAATGAACCTCTTGTTTCTCGAAGCAGAAATATTTTTGATAAGTAAAATTCCCATAACTCAATCATTTTTTTTTTTTTTTTTTTTTAATGCAATCGAATGCAAGAAGGTAATCAGTACAAGGTGTAGCCCCTATGGATCTCAAAAGACCCTTGCATTACCGAAGAGAAGGGAAAGTTGATTAAGTGAGAGAGGTGTAGACGTAGGTGTCTATGCACCCCCTGGTTTTGAAGGTTTGAAGATCATAGGTGCTGGGAAATTTATTAATCATTTTAATTTTTGTCAACTATATTCGTAGAGGACGAATTCCGGTTGTAAAAATGTTGATTTCCAAGATAAAGGGATCTAGAGTTCCAGAGCAGTTACAAATTTAAGGATAAAATTTAGGGAACGCGGTGTTGGTTTATAGTGAAACATTGTTAAAATTAAATTAGATTGGAGTTGGTGGTGTTTCACACCTTGTGAAACACCACCAACTCCAACCTAATTTAATTTTAACAAATTTAAGAGGCTATAATCACAGGCTTCTACATTTTTTAATGTTCCTGTTCCAAATTAGTATAAAATTAAACTCTTTTAGAGATATTTGGAATTCAGTAAATTTTCCAGAGTTTGTGCATCCACTATTCAATTGCTAAAGTGAAAAAAGTTTTAAGTAACTTTTGCAAACAAAAAAGAGCTGATAAAAAAATTCCGCTTCAAGAGGGTCCTCATTGAATATGGTCTACTAAAATTCTATTAAACATTAGTAATGAAGCTGTTAAAGCTTTTATTTTTGTGATTAATTTTATTAAGATTTTAATTTTTAGTGATATTACAAATAATAAATTATAATTATTTATTGAACAGCAATAAATAATACAATAAAAACTAGGACGTTTCAATTGACTTTATTCTGCGATAGTTCTTCAAATATATGAGCACCCACTCCGATTTTAGGTTAACGCATACTTAGAGAACGATCGTACACGGAAAAAAATGATGTTTAATAAATGAACATTGATATTGAAAAAGTAATCCTAAGGTCAGTATTTAACAATATTTGAAGAGAGTATAATTATGGTCTTAAGAAGAAATCTATAATATTTAACATTTAAACTTTAGGCTTTCAGGTTTAAATGAGGAAAAATATCATTCCAATTCTATAGAATAAGTCGATCGAAACGTCGTAGTTTTTATTGTATTATTTATTCGTGTTCAATAAATAATTATAATTAATTATGTGTGATTTCACTAAAAATACAAATCTTCTATTAAACATATTATTTTAAAAATTTTAGGGGCTCTTTCATAAGAAAATTGTTGAATTGTAATAATATTATTTTTTTCTTTACGTTTATCGGCGAGTCGATTACCATAGATCATTTGCGCCAACGAGATAGTATAGTATTCTCCCAGATAAAAATTACAACTAAAGCAGGAAACAAAAAAGCTAAGCTAATAAATAAATTAATTCAACAAGTAAAGTCTGAAAGCATTCGAAAAGTAATACCCTTTAAATGTATTTTAATAGGTCTATCTCTAATAGGTACATTTTTATGTTTCTAAAGTGATCTTCCCATTCCAAGATATCGCTTGAAAAAATATCATTTTTAATTCGTTAGTTTCTGTATAAAGGACATTCGAAATAAAAAATAAAATTCTATCGAATGATTATTTTAGGAAGGATGAAACTTTTTGTGGTGTCAAAAATAAAAAATATTATTTTAACATTAGGTGAGGTATTCCTGTAAATATCTTCCTAAGAATAATTAGGGAACTTTTTTAAATTTAATTCACTTTAAAATGATGGTGATAGAGAGCCCTAAAACAGCAAATTTTTCATGTTTTGTACCTTTCGGAGTTCAGAACTAAAAAGTGTGACTTAATTAAAAATTATAGAAGAATTCCATCAATAAGAACGAATTTGATATTTCAAGTATATTTAGCAATATATAAGGTATAGGGAGGTACTCTTTCATAAGTGGATTTTTGAATTGTAATAAAATTCTATCGAATGATTTTTTTATAAAGGGTATAATTTTTTTATGGTGTCTAAAATAAAAAATATTTTTTTAACATTAGGATGAAGTATTCCTGTAAATATATTCTTAAGTATAATATTATTTTGACGCCACATTCATGCGCTGTTTATGCCCACAAAATTACCTCAAAATATGTCGCTCTCTAAAATTACACCCCTTTGATTTAAAATCTGTAAAAATTCACGGTGTAAGTTCGAGGGAAAATTATTTAGCTAGCTGGAAAATAATTAGCAGGATGACAGATAAAAATAAATCCCTTAGCTCACTGAGGAAGGTACCGTGGAAAAGACTTTTTAAAATTCAATCAAACATTTATTTTGATGCCTGTATCTTGAACTAAGTGTATAGTATAATAGTACAAGTCTACATACTTTTGCAGAAAGCTAGGCGTTCGATCCAAGCTCTTTTAACTACACAAAACACACATCAGGCAGACAGAGAGAATCAAAAAACTACATTTTACTGACCAAAATGATCAAGTAGAGAAAGGCCAAAAACAATGTTCAGAGAGCAAATTACATATATTGAATTGTTGGTTTTAATTTCCAAAGTTTGTGGATTTGCTTGCAGATAAATTACTTATTAGCAAAAATTATTTTATGTAGGTGCATATACACCTTGAAGTTTTGGGAAGAGTATAATTACTACCCCATAAAATGAGAAGAGGTCTCGAAATTTTATAGAAAATATTTGAATAAACAAATAAATACCTATAAATTGTTTAAATTATCTAATTTGTTTAAAAAAGTAGTACCTACGATTCCCACGACCTTTATTTATTTATCAATTATCGACACTATCTCTTTAAATATTTCAATAGTTTTCTTCTTTAGGTATTTGATATTGATCAAAATTACTAATACCTAGATATAGGTATCGACATATTTAAGATAAAAATTGAAAAAAATTTAATAGGTAGATACCAGTGGCGTGCTGTCCATGGATTCTATGGATGCGGCGCATCCCTAAAATTTCAAAACATTTAGAGTATTTTCATACTGTGTCATAAAAAATCTAATATATTAAATGTGAAAAATAACGAAAAATTCAATGAAGTCTGTAAGTATTTGATGAAAATTGCAAAAAAAAGCGAAAAAATTAAGGTTATTTTTTTGGATAGCATCCCCAGGTTGAAAAATCACAGGTCGCCACTGGTAGATACGTATTTAAATTTAGTTGTAAAAGAAAGAATATTGCAATTTGAATTTATCTTTTAATTACAGATTGTAATATAATAAACTCAGCTGGAGATAATAAGCTTAGCTACGAGTATGATGTTTTAAACATCATGTAGGTAGATATGAAATGACACTTTTTAAATTAAATAAAATAAATTTAATCAAATAAAGAATGAACGATATTAAAAAACAAAATAAAAAATTTCCTTACTGTGTTCGTGAGAGGCGGATGGCGATTGCAAGCCGTAGGCTGCGGCAGCGGCTGCACCATACGCTGCAGCTGCTGCATATTGCTGTTGGTGATGCGATTCGACGGACGGTCCATCACTTAAGGGGCTTGAAGTGGATCCTGACTGGTCAGCTGGCTGGCTATACCATGGCGAGGTGTCCGATTGCGTTGGCTGTTGTTGCTGCTGTTGTTGTTGTTGTTGATACATTCCGTAATCACTTGCATACATTGGTGCTCCGTATTGAACTCCATATGCATCCGCGGTTCCATTTCCAACAACTGCTGCAACACCCAACGAGGTCATAGGGATGATGGTGACTAGCTTGAGGAGCTGAAGGTCCTGATGTAAAATATGAACCAGCTGACGTTGTTACTACACCAGCGGCTGATGTCGGAAATTGGGGCTTAAGAGCTTGACACTTACGTCGGAAGCCCCGAGGCCGGCGTCGAAATGACCCTTCTTCAAACATGAATTCGCTTGCAGGATCAATTGTCCAATAATGTCCTTTGCCAGGTCGTCCTAACCCTTTGGGTAATTTGATAAAACATTCATTTAATGACAGATTGTGTCTCACTGAGTTTTTCCATCCTTGGTAATTGCCCCGGAAGAAGGAGAAACGTTGTTGAAGATAAGTATAAATTTCTACTTAAAGTAAGACGTTTGGTTGGTGAATTTTGTATTGCCATGACAATCAGGGCTATATAGGAGAACGGAGGTTTTTCTTGTCGACGAGCACCTGAACTTTTCTTGGCGGTTGCAGCAGCAGCAGCCGCAGCAGCAACAACTTCTTTACTGTCTTGAGACACATTGTTGTTGTTTGTCGATGGAGAAGTTGTTTGTTGATGAGCTGAAGAATCATTGGGCGGGGAATTTTCTGATGTCAATTGAAGTTGCAATTGATGGTGTAAATGATGTTCGATGCTCTGCAAATGCTGGTGGTGCTGCGCTGCAGTGACCATCGGCAACTGCTCTCCACCGTTTTTCAACATGATCCAAGTTTGTATATAATTTCTTGTGTATCTAAAGATATAAATGAATGTATGTATATGCGCGAACGTTTATTTAAATTTGTTTGTTTACTCCACGCCAAGTCTTTAATATACACACACACTTGCGCACTTAATAGGAGGTTTCTTCAATGCAGGATGATCTCGAGAGCGTGAAGGCAGCGATATTGCCTGCGAACTTGTTCTGCTGGATGACGGATCGCGTCTGACTGGAGACTTCTGTCAAGCCAAGACACACGCTGGTCCGAGGAGGCTTCTTCGTGGGCGGCACTAAACACCAATCCGAGATGGAAACCTATCCCCACTTCGAAGCGCGAGAGGAGCAACCAATCAGAGGAGACTCCGCCTCCCAGGCATCCGCCCAGAGCCATGGCGGACGCAGTCGGATTCCGGGTATTTCCAGTCGACACGGGACAAGTTTTTATTTTTTAATCAATCGGAACTTGATTTTTATTAACAGATTCAAAAATTATACCTATACATTAATATTTTGTTTTCTATAATTGTAATTTAATATAATAAAAATAAAATTAATAATAATAGGATATTTATAATATATATGTTGCAGTAAAAACCGGTTTTTAGTAATCACGGGTTTTTACTAGTTAAAACGCGTTCTCAGTGAATACCTCTGTGTCAACAAGAATTTACTGATGTTAGTTGAGTTTGGTCCAAAGGTCTAGAATCTTCATTTTTGAACTTCCGTCTCATTTTAAGTGTTTATTTTCAAAAAATTTTAAACAAAAATGTCAAAAATTAAATTTGCTTCTAATGAAGATGTAATTTTTTTTTTAATTTTTAGTTTAAAATTTTTTTAAAAATAAATACCTAAAATGAGGCGGAAGGTCATTAATGAAGATTCTAGACCATTGGACCAAACTCAACGAACATCAGTAAATTCTAGTTGCCACAAAGTTATTCAGTGAAATGAGTTTTAACTATTAAGAACCCGTTTTTACTAAAAAAAACCGGGTTTTTATTGCAACAAATATATATATTAAGAATTGTGTGAAGGGAAATAATATTTTTAACTCTAGAGGAAACATCAAATATACCTATGTACCTATATATACCATATAATGTATGTATGACTTTGTTTATTACCGGTTTAATTAATAAATAAATAAAAATACTTTCATGTAGGTAATATCTAATATAATATTTTTGATTGTAGATTGGTATTATAAGAAATAAATACAATTATAATAATACAATTATAGTATAAGCTTTGAACATGAAACATTTTGTAAAATAATGTCTCTTTTTCAATGAACAAATTTCATTCGAAAGAAATATACCTAAATGATTTGGAAATTTATTTTTTGAATTTATAGAGATTACCTTATTAAAATAATACTTAATATTATCTAATATTTATGAAAAAATAAATTGGAGTTATTTGAATATAACCTCTATCTTCAAGACGATTTATGAGCATTAACAAGATTTTCTAAAATATTTATATATAGAGAGATAACAGAACATATGCGATTAATAAAGTAAAAAATTTTCTGAAACGTTTCATGCTCAAAAAAAAAAAAAAAAAAATACTGACTGTTTTGTAAAAGATTTGAATTAATTATGCCTATAGATATGTTTCTTATTTAATTTATCGTGCTTAAATGATTATTTTATGTTAAACGAGCTGCTAGTAGGCGTGTCTGCAGGCACGTCACAGCTCGACCCTCCGGACTGGCGCCTCGCGGGCGGCGTCTCGGCATGTGATTATTAGGTCTGTAATATATATTTGTAATATTTTGCCCCTTCTTTCGCCCCCACGCACTCATTTTAGCTTTTGATTTTTACAGCTTACATTTTATATAGTCTTAAAAACTAACATTACAAAATTTGATCTATATCGGAGAGAGTATTAATTTTTTGCCCCCACTCACATTTTGGGAGGTTGAAATTATTTTTTAGATATTTGAAAATATTTAGATATTTGCAAATAAATAACTCTCCGTTTTCTAAAGAGTAAATGTACAAAAAAGCTAAAAATTTCTATATTTTGCCCCCTCCCCTTTCGCCCCCATACAGTCAATATTGATAGTTGATTTACACAGGAATAGTTTCTTAAAGTAATAAAGAATAACTCTACAAAATTTGATCAAGATAGGAGACCAATGGAATGAACTCTGCATCAGAGATAAAAACGCTTCTGAATTCGCAGACGCCTTTAACGAGGCAATTCAAAATAGACTTAGAAACCTATATCCCCTACAAATTGATTAAAGGGAACAAGGATTCTAAACCCTGGTTTGGTAGACAATGCGCAGATTCCGTCCGTGAAAAAAACAAATCTTTTCAGAAATGGCAACTTTCACATCTCAGAATGTGACCGAGTTGCATTTACCAAATCGCGAAGCTCATGCAAAAAAATCATCTCTGAGGCAAAGAAGTCATTCGACCAAAGGATAGCTGACCGTCTCGCATCTTGCCCCAATGGAAAACGGGCCTTTTTCTCGTTACACAAGGCAATAAATAGAAATTTCGCGTCTCCCTCACTTCCGCCCCTCTTTCACCCAAATGGTTCAGTAGACACAACCCCCGCTGAAAAAGCCGAATCGCTAGCCTCCTATTTCGCAACCAACTCCACTTTAGATGACAAAGGGCTTAACCCGCCCACTTATACCCCCCAAACCAACCTCATGGGCAAAATAATTTTCAGGCCCCAAATAATCATAAAAGCCATTAATAAATTAAATTCCAAATCCGCCGCTGGCCCGGATAACATCCCACCAATTCTCATTAAAAAATGCGCCCCTGAACTTGCCCCTATCTTATCCAAGCTATTCCAACTCTCTTACGAATCGGGCATATTCCCCAAAAGCTGGAAAATAGCCAGAGTCACACCTATTCCTAAAAAAGGAGACACTTCACAAATCTCTAATTACAGGCCTATCTCGATCACCTCTGTTCTTTCCAAAATAATGGAATTAGTCATAAACCAACACGTCCTTCATCACTTAGAAAACAATAAATTAATTCACGATAGGCAATATGGATTCAGACAAAATCGTTCCACAGGCGACATCTTAACCTATGTCACCCACACCTGGAACAATACTCTAGAGGCCGGAAAAGAAACCTTCGCTGTAGCCCTTGATATCTCCAAAGCTTTTGACCAGGTTTGGCACAAAAATCTTCTTGCCAAACTGCCAGCCTTCGGATTCACACCAACTCTTCGCAAATGGATAGAAAGCTTTCTGACAAACCGAAGTATAAAAGTTGTGGTGGATGGAACATCATCTGAATCGTTCTCCACAAACTCTGGTGTTCCCCAAGGCTCCGTAATCTCCTCCACACTCTTCCTAATTTATATAAACGACCTTTTCGATCAAACGGCAAACCCCACTCATTGTTACGCCGACGATAGCACTCTACACGGCAAACCCTCACTCCCGAATAATCGAATCAATGTTACCTCCTCAATTACTCTCGACCTAGACAAACTGAATAAATGGGGCTCTCAAAATTTAGTTAACTTTAATTCAAACAAGACTCAATGTTGTCTAATTTCTAGGCGCGAAAATAGAGATTTCCCTGATATTCACTTCGATTCGAATACCCTAAAAATGTGTGACAGCCTATCCATGTTGGGCGTCTCTGTCGCATCTGACCTGTCTTGGAATGAACACATCTCCTCTGTGGCGAAATCTGCAGCAAGGAAGATTGGCTTCTTATTCAGGTCCAAGCGATTTTACAAACCCCCACAACTTCTCACCATCTACAAGGCCCAAATCCGCCCCTGTCTCGAATACGGCTCTCATCTATGGAGAGGAGCCTCAAAATACTCTCTTGCTACCCTGGATGCAATTCAGAAACGAGCCGTCAGGCTAATTGACGATTCTACCTCACCGACTCCCTCGACTCGCTGGCTCATCGAAGAGATGTCCCTGCCCTTTCCCTTGAGACAAGATGGGGTACACCAGTCTTAAACATTTTAGTCATCATTATCTTTACAAAAAGGACAAGTATGAACTGAATCTTCATCCTCATCAACGCCAGTTCAGGCGCAATATGCCCACTTCCAGCATTGATGATAGGTAATCAACCCTTCCCGAGATTTAGAGTATAAACCCTTGCAATAAAGACATTCTGTGTCTTCTGTCTCACTATCTAATTCTTTATTCTGTTTCTTTGTTTTTTTTTTGCAGTTTTTTTCTTCTTCCCCATCGCTATCTTATCATTTAGTTTTTCTTGTAATTCTTTCTTGTAGGGAGAAGAAGTTATTACGGCTGTTTTTCCCCTTTTGAGCACTTGTCTTTTTCTTCTTTGGTTAATTCGCGGAATCGGCATCGGTATTGGCTCTAAATCAATTTCAGTAGCCTCAGCAGTAACAAAATCAACATTGTAATTAGTATAAATAAAACATACCTAACTAGTTTCATATACCTACAGTAAATATCGGGTTAAGATGGAGTACTCGGTACCCTGTACCCCATCTTGCCCCAACGGGACTTTGTAAGTTAAACATTTTTTGGAGGTTATAAATTGACAAGTAATCACGTAAATATTTAGTCTAAAATCAAGTTTAAAATACAGGGATTGCGATAAAACTTTGTTGTCTACATCAAAACCTATGTATTTCAGACAGTCACGCTCGAAACACACTCTAAAAATAACATCAAATCATTAAAAAATCGTTTTTTACTCACAGCAACTTCTTATTCTCCGGTCAGGTTTTCTTCAGGTTTTCACTGAAAAGTTTCGAGATAAACCACAAGATGGCCTTTGTAGTTTTATTAAAACTGTTTTAGTTTTTGAGAAATAGTGGGACCCCATCTTGTCTCGTTACCCCGTCTTACTCCACCCCCCCTTCCCCTACCTACTCTTTCAAATATTATTAAATACTTACTGATCTTATGATTACTTTTTCAATATCAATGTTCATTTATTAAACATCCATTTTTTTTCGTGCACCAGCTTGATTTAAAAATCCTTGAAATATTGAAAGCGACTATTGTGGGGGAAATATCCAGCCCCCCCCCCCCCCTAGTTGACACTAGATGCAAATGTAAAATCTAACATAAAATATCTTTAAAAATTCTATTTAATATAGGTGGTATTATTTTTTATTTAAATGAGAAAATGAATAAGGGCTATTTAATCAAAGATCTTAGTAGATAATTATGTACATATTATACCTATGTCAGAAGGTTTCGCCCCATCAGGAGTTTTTGAAAAAAATCCATCCATTTTTCAAAAATAAGATACTCAAGTTTTTTTTTTACTTATGGAAAGTGGTAGTGTGGCTCAAGTTTTTGTTTTACCTACCTACTTTTTATTTTCAAATATTTTTATTTTATTAAATACCTACACGGAAAAAAATAAAATTTCAAATTATGCTCAGATTCTGGTTACTTTTTACTATTTCAAATAGTAACTCGGAACTAAGAACGTAAATTGTAAAATATTACTTAGTAAAATGTGAAAACACTTGAAAAATGCTAAAATATAGGTACTATGTTGTGAGAGAAATAATAACAAGAAAAGATGCAATTTTTAAAGTTTCAAATTGTAAAAACTGCCATCTTAATATATAAATAATTTGATAAAAAACTTTAAATTCTACTATTTCAAATGGTAAAAATCGACATTTGAAATATGTAATTTCACATGTGACGTTGTTGTTTTTTAGTAAAAATATCATAAAAATTATGCCTTGAACTAGAAATTTCGCTGTATATTAAATGTTAATAATTTATGACTCAATTAGTAAAATATACTTCATGGAATTATACAAATTCTAGGAGGGTGAATGGAAGTATTAGTCAAATTTTTGCGCCTGGTACAATAAAACCTCCAGAATGAGACGTTTCGGCCTAAATTTTATTGGGCCATCCTCAGTTATCGGAAATTTTACACATATTACTATTACTAGTAATATATAGGTACAATTATATATGTGATCGAATCAGGCTCTGTCAATGATCATATGATAAGAATTTTAGCCTCATGTAGTTGTTCTTGCGCCCACAATCACATCTGAAGCTATGTATATATGTATACATTATTTTTATAGAATTCTTATTAAATTGAAAGTTTCTTTTTGCCGAGAGTAGCAGAATTTTTATAAATTGAAGAAGAATAAAAGAGCGTGTCTTTTGCTGGAAAAAAATAAATTTTTAATTTATTTATAAAGGGACTATAGTTTCGAGAGTTCTGTCCTCTTCATTAGTCAAACTTTCAAACATCAATTTCTGTGAATCAATTGTAATAGACTAATGAAGAGGGCAAACCCCTCGAAACTATAGTCTCGTTATATATAAATTTTAAATTTATTTTTTCCAGCACAAAAGACACTCTTTTTATTGTCTCTTTCAACAAATTCGTTAATTAGTTTGTAGGTACCTATACCATATAAGGGTTTTTTTTAAACAAAACTTTTGAACTGCACTGAAGAAATTTTCTGGGCTCAGGCCTGTTAAAAATATTGTTTACAAAAGTGGTTTAAAATTCAAAAATACTGGATCCAAGGGGTGATTATTCAAATGTTAATCTTATCTTTAATAATTATATTTTTATAATTAACTAGCCGAAGGCCCGGGCGTCACCTAGCCCCTGGCGGGGAGCGTCTCGTTTTATGGCTAAAATTTATATAGATAATAGCTGACCCGACCACGCGTTGCTGTGACTAGCTCTTATGCTTTAAAAAATAATAATAGTTTTGAAAATAAATTGAAAATGCAAATAATTATAGAATAGGTATTAAAACAATAAATGAATTATATATTACTTGTCAAAATTGTTCCCTTAACCAAAAATAATATTGACTGTTGAAAGATTTCCAAAAAGCTATTATCGGCCATCTTGTTGGTTTGCTTTTACCGCCCCAGAGAGGCGCTGGTGTTGTTTCCTCGAAAAATGTTGCATGTCACAGGTGTGATATCTATAAAAACACTATATATAAAAACACTTGTGTATTTGAATGGAATGTTGTGTGAACTTTCGGAGATCCTTCAACGTATCACTTAAGCGTAACAGTACATTTTTATTTATATAGATGTAAAGATTTAAGCATCTTTTTTGAGTTTCTTTTTGTGAAAAAAGATGGAATTTTTTCAAAAATCAACCCAATTTGTAGCTTTATTTCTTATATATGTTGCATATCGGAGAGAGATTTGTCTTAAGGGTTTGGCTAACAGCCCGGCAAGCTAGTTAGCGCTTGGGTTCGATTCCTGAGAGTACAAAGCCCTCTGATATGCAATGTAAAAATATTTCTACTAAAATCTTTGATTTGTTTTTAAATAAAATTAAATTCACTTCTTAATTATATTTTTATTTTTACCTAGCAAATTATATATTATTGAATTATAAATGGTTATAAATGATTATAGTCTAGATTGAAATTCTAATTTATGTGGGGTTCTGAATGGGCTTCTGTGTTTATGTTCCCGACATCGTTTTAGTTAACCTCAAGCTGAGAAATTCTTAATCCACAACGCATTCGGCCCTCTCTGACAGGGTTTCTGATATTTTTATCCGTTTATCTTTTTTTTCTGAAATATTTGCTTCAGGAGCAGTTGGAAGATTTTAATAAAACGACTCGCATACTGAAGGTTCCGTAGTTAATAATTAAATTTATTTTTCAAGAATTCTTATTTAGGTAAACCTAATTTAAGAAACTTATTTAATTCAACATTAATTATATATTGTAGGTATATTATTTTAGAAAAACTTCTATTATCGGTAAAATATCAATTTGGTATTAATAATAATAATAATAATTACTATTATTAAATATTAAAAAAAAACTGTAAAAAAATGTGTCTGAAATTTTTAATTTATTACCTATATTTCTTTTAAGGATTATTCTATTCGATAACTTGAAGTTGCTAAAAACAGTCACAATTTTTTTTATTTTTATTTTTTCGTAAAGAAAGTAAAAAGCAAGTATAACTTTCAAAATACTTGTAAAATCAAAACTGTTTACTTACTATTTCGCGTTCATAAACAGAGAATGGACCAATTTTAAGTCCAATTGCTTGGAATCCTGTAGGTTAACGGTTTAATGTAATCAATTCAAACTATGTAACCTGTAATATCTTTAATGTGGGAATTATTCTTAATAAATCTTTATGCATCATTTCAGGCAATGTAACTCTGAAGTTCATTGAAATGATAAATTAATTTGTCAATATTTTCACTTTATGTTTTCAAAACATGTATTGATAAATCCGACATAGATGTCGATGGGCTCGTTAGTGTTTTGAATTCTTGATTGGACTGTACTCACACCCAATAATAATATGTTGCAGTAAAACCCGTTTTTTAGTAAGAACGGGTTCTTCTAGTTAAGTCACTGAATACATTTGTAGCAACTAGAGTTTACTTTGGTTAAAAGGTCTAGAATTATTTTGGGTGTTTATTCTCAAAATTTTTAAACGAAAATGTCAAAAATTCTACAACTTTGCTTCTAATTTTTGACATTTTCGTTTAAAAATTTTTGGGAATAAACACCCAAAATGAGGGGAAGCTAAAAAAATGAAGATTCTAGACCTTTGAACCAAACTCAACTAACATCAGTAAACTCTAGTTGCCACAAAGGTATTCAGTGAAATGAGTTTTAACTAAAAACGGGTTTGTATTGCAAGATATATAAATAATAATGGGCCTTTTTGCCCTGGCGGACAATTTTGGAGGGTTTAAGAGTAAACTTCCAAACACCTCTGCATTGGATCTATCTATGGAAGTAAAGACTAGTCAGTTCCGATACCCCTCTCTCGTTCGAGCCAACGGGTTCCAGAGGGAAGGTGAACAACACGTCTGGAGTCAGCCAGAATGTAGAAGCTGCCGCAGGAGGGTCAAGTTTGTTTCTCAAATGCCTAAGAGGTTTCACTCCTAAATTTGTTTAGGAGTTTTCCCCTAGACGGGTAGCTGAACAAGGTTGGAGTCCCATCAATCCTTTCCCTATATTAGTCGCCTCTTACAACAAGCAGGGAGTACCTACTGACGGTCTATTCTACGCCCAACCCGCAGGGCTCCTCTGACAGCCTATATAGAGCTGGATAATGACGTGGCCAAATCAGTTAGTCTAAAATCGGAGTGGGTGTTCATTCTTGAGAATAAACTGATCGAAACGTCGTACATTGTATTATTTGTTGTTTTTATTAGTTATAATTAATTACCTATGTGTGATTTAAGCAAAATTTCAACTTTCAATAAATTTAATCAAAAAAATACAAGCTTTAATAGTTACATAGGTATCTAATAAATCTACAAATTATACCTATACAAATCGAACAAATGCATAAGTAAACACGATTATTCTCACGACTTTTACGGACTGGAACTCACTTCCCGCGCCTTCATTTTGACAGCGATATACGACCTTCTTTCTTCTTTCAAGACCCGAAACCACGGGATCCAATATCTGAAATTTTTTCTCTTGTCTTTCTTCTTTTTACGATACAGAGATCACCTTGAACTATAGGAGTTGCATCTTCTTGGTGCAACACCCTGTTTAAATAACATAAAAAAATATAAAAAGAATAAATTATCAAAAATTATTGGCAAACTTGTTATTTAATGAAAAATAAAAAAAATTAGTAATTTTTTTTAAATTATATTGTTTGCAGAAAAGAAGATTAATAAAGGATCAGGTTATTATTCGTGACAGCTGTAAATTACCGAGCAAGCTAATAAAAATGCTTATATAAACTGAAAATGGATTATTATCTTAATTGTATGTATAGAAAAGTAGAAAACACTAAGAAGAAAGTGGTATTACAAACTTACGCTATGTTGATAAACTGTTCTAAGATAAAGTTTATCCTGTTTTATAAACGAAACGATTAAGAGGCAATTTTAAAGGATATTTAAGAAAGATTATTTTTGAAAGCCACAAAGAAAACAAGATGAATTATAAATTCAAAATATATTAAACAAGCAATCATCACTTGGGAGAATCGGATTTGCCAACCGAAGAGGATTCTAATGGCAATTGTTAATAAAAATAAATCCTCAAGTAATCCCTAAAGAAATCAATTCGACATCATCAGCGCGGGTTTTGTTTAGTCAAACTTGAGCAGCGATCTCGGAAAGAAGACTTTTGGAAGGACGGACAGACAGGCTGCTTGAAAATTCCTCGACCCCGATTCGCAATCCGATATATTTTTAGTTCACAGATGGACTGAGAAACAAAGACTTCAATTTATATTTGGCAAAATAAAAAAAGCCGATTTTTTAAGAAATTCTATGGGGTCTGTTCGTCGTTTCACATAATTCATTTTATTCACACAGCAAATACTTTTTACTTATTTTTAATTGAATCATAAAGTTTTAAAGAGATGCCACTAAAAGAAAAGAAAACTACCAGAATTGAGTGAGAAAAGTTACAATCCAGATATTATAAAATTTAGTTAAAAGTTGTTGTGTTAATAAGGGGCCGTCCATAAATTACGTCACACGAATTTTAATATTTATAGACCCCCTCTCACCCTGTGTCACATTTTGTAACATTTTCATTGATCCCCTCTCTGTATTGTGACGTCACACTATCTTTTGTACCCTATAATTGTACAATTTTTTTTTTATAAATTAAAATCAACATTTTGTAAGCAAACAGGGGATGAATCCTTAATGATAAAGAAAAAGGGTTCATTTATTTGAAAAAAAATTAAATATTTTTGCTAAAAATTGCTTACTTACAATTTTTTGTCTAGATTTATTTTAACAACATTTTCAGGTTGGAATAATAATAACCTGAAATCTAAAAAATATATTTGAAAATTTTTAAAATTTTTTAATTTGACATTTGTGATATCACAATTTTTAAGAGACCCGGTCCCCCCCTGTCACATTTTGCTACAAATCTGAAATGCACCCTCCCCTCTTACTGTGTGACGTAATTTATGGATGACCCCTATAATTGGAAGACAAGATAGGCCAAGATTGCAAGATTTTGAGGATTCTTGGTAATTTGTGACATTTGTGATATCACAATTTTTAAGAGACCCGGTCCCCCCCTGTCACATTTTGCTACAAATCTGAAATGCACCCTCCCCTCTTACTGAGTGACGTAATTTATGGATGACCCCTATAATTGGAAGACAAGATAGGCCAAGATTGCAAGATTTTGAGGATTCTTGGTAATTTTTAATTTCAATATTATGGTAATGGAAGGAATATTATGTCGGCTCTTTTTAATCAGGTTATAATATTTTTCTCAGCCTAAACTATAGCGATTATTAATCAAACTTAGGGAACGCGGTGTTGGTTGATAATGAAATATTTTTTTTAAATTAGGTATAATTAGTTTGAAGATGTGGAGTTGGTAGTGTTTCACCAGTAAGGTCCTGTGAAACACTACGAATTTCAACTTCAATCTCATTATAATTTATAGCGCGTGATCATTATTATTATTTTTTGCTTTTTAATGCGTTTGAATGCAAGAAGGGTTGCACCAAGAAAATATAGACCATTTTATTACCGAAAAGAAGGAGCAATTGATCAAACAAAATTGTGAAGTCGTAGGTGTCCGTGTGTCTGGTCTGAAAGTTATGAACCCAAATAGCACACTCACTCTAATATAAGATATCTTATTCAGCTCTTATTGACATTAAGATGTCTAGAAGATCTCCCAATGTCTAAAAAACATCATTCTAGACCAAGTGTGCTAACAGGGAAAGAGATAGGTTGCATAGAATAAAAGTTCACTTTATCGATACAAACTTTTGTGAATAATTTCAGCAAATTTTATTCTCGTACATAAGTAAATGCAACCACTGAAGAGCTATACCCATATTACAAATCGACTTTTTTCTTCTGATATTCATTATTTTTATAAATATTTTTGAGACAAGGTACTCGAAAATGACTCATCAGTTGTTTCCAATATAAATTACACACAAAGAGAAACAAAGAGGTTGTCCTCTGCTTGATGCAAATAAACATACACACATTGAATTATTAATTGAATTATCAGATAGCAATTTGCTTAAAATGTTTGCTAACAAAAGATAAAAGGAAAAAAGAAAAACAAACCCCTTCCATTGTCAGCCTTTCTCTTTGTAAAACAAGGAGAAAAGGAGACATATTGTTATATTTGAATGTGAACCAAAAGAATGTTCTTTAGTTCTAAGCTGACCACCAGTGAAGAAGGAACACCAAATTTTCAATATCAATTCGATATTGACTCCATGAAAAAACATTTATAATTAAAAAAAGAGTGATGATGAAGACCAAGTCTTCGAAACTATAGTCTCAAACAAATAAATAATATATATACAGATATCTCATCTCGATATATATGTGTGTATGTTTATTTGCATCAAGCAGAGGACAACCTCTTTGTTTCTCTTTGTGAATCAACAACTCTGCTACTCTCGGCAAAACAAAAACTTTTCAAATAAATTACACACCTTTTGGGATCAGAACGAACTTTCTAAAAGCTTTCGTCTTTGATTTATCGAAATCTAAACAGTCTCACAGAGGCATAGATTAGAGGAAAATTTTTTGATTGAAATCGAGGGAATTTTTTAATTTTTTAAAAGATGAGGTTTTTTTAATCCAACGTCAATAAAAGCTATAAGTTCGATTGATGAGGAGATGATTTGACATGATTAAAAAATGTTAATTGATTCTCGACTTTAGATGGCTCAAGATGCGGTCTTTCTTTTTCCCTGAATAAAATTTGGGGTAGATGAGCGGGTGGCATAACCGTCTGTGTATGTTTAGCTTAGTAAAAAAGATAAAACCCAAGCTAATTGGTAACTGGCACTGGAGAAGATGTCGTTGCTCAATGGAGGATTATAAACAAGAGGGAAGCCAGGATTAGTGGCAACGAAAAACATCTTTTAATTACCAACCATAAAGCAAACAACATATTTGAACGACTCTCATGCTTTTCATTCTCTTATTTCTTAATTAAAGAAAAAAGTGAACGAAAGAAAGGAATCTATTTAAAGAAAATTAATTGAAGTCAAATAATATTAACCGCCCCAGATAAATTAATTTTATAAAATTAATATCAATCAATAAACCTTAATTGCAGGCCTACACTATAAAGTGGGTGGAGCAGGAGTTTCAGGTCCCTGAATAAAAGGGCCCCCATATATATAGAGACATAGGTATAATTAACTTTTGAAAATTCTCAAACATTAAAACTATTTATTTTTTATTTTTAATATTGCCTCATTTCATTCCTTCTTCACAGGATTTTGAAATCCATCTTTTGAGATCTATTCATCCTGCCTACATGCGTAAGACTTATGAATTGTATAATAATTTTCAGGTGAATGATGATTACTACCATGATCAAAAAATACCCTTCTTCTTCTTTAGGTGCCGTCTCCGTTTCGAAGGTTGGCAATCATTAAGGCGATTTTTTCTTTTGAGACCGCAGATCTAAATAATTGGTGGTTACTACAACCAAACCATTCACTCAGGTTCCCAAACCATGATTTTCGACTCCTCCCTATGGATCTCTTTCCTATAATTTTTCCTTGCATAATATTTTGCAGTATTTGATATTTCTCCCCTCTCATGATATGTCCCATATATAAAATTTTTCTTCTCTTAATTGTTAGAATCACCTCCCTCTCCTTCTTCATACGTCTCATCACCTCCACGTTAGTCACTCTCTCCATCCATGAGATCCTCAGCATTCTTCTATATGTTATATTCACATCTCGAATTCCTCCAGTCTCCTTACATCGGCTTTCCTCAGTGTCCAGGCCTCCATCCCATAGTATAGCACTGATAGGACATAGCATCTCATGATTCGTGTTTTTAATTCAATGTTCAGGTCTCGGGAGCAGAGAAGTTTCTTCATTTTTACAAATGTACTTCTCGCCTGTTCAATTCTGATTCGTATCTCTTGGGAGCTGTCATTGTTTTCATTAATGGTTGTGCCCAGGTACTTGTATTCTCTCACCCTTTCAACAGGTTGGTTTTTTACATAAATCCCACAGTTATTTTGAATTGTTTTAGATATTAACATATACTTTGTTTTACCTATATTCAGTGATAGTCCTTATTCTTCACTCACCATGACAACTTTATCAATTAAAGTTTGTAGGTCTTCAGGTGTTCCTGCTAAAAGAACCGTATCATCGGCATACCTCAAATTATTTATTATCGTACCGTTAATATTAATGCCTATGCCTTGATCATCGAGATCTTTTCTTATTATATCTTCTGAATATAGATTAAATAGGATTGGTGAGAGAATACACCCTTGACGTACTCCCTCTTTATTTCTATTTCTTCAGATGTCATGTTTTCTATCCGTACTATTGCTTTCTGGCAATAGTATAGGTTTGAAATTATTATTATATCTCGTAAGTCTATTTTTCTTTTCAATAATGTTTCTATAAGTAGATCGTGTCTAACCTTATCGAAGGCTTTGTTATAATTTATGAAGCATATATGTAGGTCTTGATTTATGTCAAGACATCTTTGCGACAAACCAATACCCGGTCAATGTTAATATTTTAAAAACTAAAACTTTATTCATCTTATTTGTAATTTTCGCCAATGCACTTATGCCAGCGTTTAATTCAGTTTCCGAATGCCCTCTGGAACTCAATTTTCTGTATAGTCAAAAGTGCCTCCTTCGATTTTTTCTTTTATCGCTTCATTGATATCAAAACGCGTTCCTCGAAGTGGTTTTTTAAGTCAATTGAACAGGAATTGGCGAATAATCAATCCATTGTGAACTGGTGCATTTTCGTGGTGAAATATCCATGAATTGTTTTTCCACAACTCTGATCTTTTCAAACGCACAGCCTCACGCCAACGTCTCATTAATTAGTATATTGAATAGCCAGGATATGTAATTTACTTAGATTCTTTTAAAACAAATTTTAGTCTTTAGATCAGGGCTGTCCAACCCGTAGGCCGCTGGCCGCATGCGGTCCAGAACTGCAATGAGTGTGGCCCAACATAAAATCATAAACTTCCTTAAAACGTTGAGATTTATATGTAGAGATATATTTATCCCCTTTTTCGAAATATGAATGTACATTTGTACAATACGTGAAGCTTTTTTTCAAGAATAAAATTCACTAAAAGCAAAATTATAAGCTCAACTATATAAGATTAAAAATAAACTGCAACGGATCTTCATCAATACAATCATGTTCAAACCTGTCGCGACATGATCGCTGTTTGTCCGTAACACCATCACTCCAGCCATTTAAGAGGCACAACTCGATCCTGGGAGCCCCTCGTATTTAGACAACTAAATTGACATATCAGTTAAGGGTAACGCACGGCGGGACGGCGGCTGCGGCACGTCCCTTCCTAGCATCTATTTGCACACTCAACATTAAAAAAAAACTGGATACTCGAAAATTAAAAAAAAAATTTAATACATTATTATGAGAACGACAAAAACAATTTTATAATTAGGTAGACAAAATATTAATCAAAACAAGAAAGTCGTACTAGCATACCATAGCTATCGTAATTTTTTCCATATAACATCCAAACTTATTATTTTATAGCAGCCAACAAAATATTTATTGAAAGTACTTAGACAGAGCAACTAAGATAAAAAGGTGGATTATTTTTACTTGCCCCTGGAAGTAGTCAAATTGAAGATATACTGTCCGTTCTTTCTTTAATATCAAATGAAAAAATCTAATGTTAAATTTGAAAAATTATATTAAGCTGTTAGGGGGCGTCTCTAAATTACGTAAGGCGTTTAGGGTGTGGATGGGGGATCTCACCCAATCTCGCGTGGGGGAGAGGGGCTCTCGGCAATTTTTTCCGCAAGAAACAGTGTACAATTGCGAGAAAACTGTGTTAAATTAAGTAAAACATGTTTTTCCACTAAAATATGGCTAAATCCTACACAATAATATTTATGCGAAGGCCACAAAGTAGCACAGTGGCCCCTCGTGGGGGCGCCAGAATAAAATTTTTGAGTGGGCACAGAAAAAAAATTCATTTAAAGGTGGGGCACATTTTCTTTTATTTATATATATTTATATATATATATATGAATAAGTACAAAAATTAAACAAAATATTTCAACATACTTATAAACATTACAATATAATATATAGATATAAATAGGTACATATTATGTATTTAAGACAATATAAATCTAGAATTTTTATGTTGAAGTGCAAATTGATTTCTTTTACGAATTTTAGTAGTTTCTATTTAAGAATTTTATTGTTTGATTTTCTCACTGTGATTCTAGACTACGTTCTTACTACTTTTTTAAATACTAATCTTAACTAGTCTTAAATACAAATAATTAATCAAATTATGTTTTTTAATTAAATCCAACGCAATCAAGCATAGATTAAAGTATTTACACTAAAAATACGCATTTTGAAAAATCTCACGTGAGATTAGGGGGAGGGAGGGGGTCGAGACAAAACTCACGATATCTCACCAAGGAGGGAGGGGGTTCTAAAAATAGCCAAAATCGCGTCACGTAATTTAAGGACGTCCCCTTACTGATGAATTTTGCAAAGAATAAAATAACAATTTCAAAAGGGAAGGGTCCTTTTATGAACAGCATCCTCTGGCTGAAAAGTCACCGGCCGCCCATGTTATTTATGTTCTTAGTGGTCAAAGACAAAGATATTGATAATTTTAATAGTAGTTAGAGTGTATTTTCAATATTATGGATATTTTTTAATTTAGTATTAAGTAAGTGGTATAGAAACAGAATTTTGCTTAATTACATGTTTCCACTACACTAGTGTTTCTCAACTTGTGTGCGAGAGATTGTCAAATGTCCCAAGAGGCTATTTGACAAATAATTAAAATTGCATGGGTTTTGCAACTTTGATATACTATTTGTAATTATTTCAATTTTTTTTTTTTTATATCATACAACTTTTACGTTAAGGGGAGCCGGGTTGGCTCAGTTGGCTAACGCACTGGCCTCGTTTCGACATCGATCGATTATGACGATGGTTGGAATGGGAGGCCGGGGTTCGATCCTAGCTGACGAATAAAAATTTCTACCGGCTGAAAACTCGGCTCCCCCACTAACCCTACTAACACTTTACTTATGTGCTGTCTAAATGGGCTTTGTTCCCGGTGACATTAAATAAATAAAAAAAAAACTTTTTACATTTTCTTTTATATTCAGGTGTACCGCAAATGATTCCAGATATTTTTAGGGTGGCGTCAAAACCAAAAAAGATTGAGAAAGACTTCTCTAGCTTTAAAAGTTCCGGTTCAAAAATGCAAAAAGAAAATTTTTTATTGAGATTTTAATGCTAAGTCATAATATAGGCATACATAAACAATTTAAATTTAAATTTATTATTAAATACTACCGCATATCTAGCGACCCGAGTCTTGGAAAATTTTTCACTTTTTTCTTAATTAATAAATGTGCGGGGGGGGGGGGCGATTCTTTCATTAGAACCCGATCGAGAAAAATAACTAAAAAGGGTGTGGATAGAATTATCTAACTTCTTCCTTTAAAGCGAAGGAAATACAAGTCAAGACCTGTTCAGACTATTTAAGATTCAATATTTTATTTTTATTATTCTAGGAATGGCCTTTTGCTCTTGGATCAAAATTATACTTGTTATAGAGAGAGCAAATATTTAATTGAACTTCAATAAAATTTAGACAATAATGTGAAAAAAATACTTGTTCTAACTGGCGTCGTGAAAAAGAATTACCTTTTTTCTTCATTTTTATCATTCAATAGAAAAATTAAATTCATAAAAAGAAATTGTCTTAGAAAGTTTGTTCTTTAGCAAAATTTTTATATTTTCAATGCGGAGAACTGTTTAGATTTTGGGTTCTCTAAGCCAGTGTTTCTCAACATGTGTACCGCGAGAGATTGTCAAATGTACCGCGAGCGTTTTTGATAAATAAATCTTTAAAATTGCATGGGTTTTGTAATTTTGAAATAGTATTTGTAATTACTTCATTTTTTATTTTTTATATTTAGGTGTGCCGCAAATGATTTGATATATTTTTAGTATGCTGTCAACCAAAAAAGGTTGAGAATCACTGCACTACACCTGCGCAGCTTTTACTAAATAATTTTTACTTTATCCAATGCGAAGCATGGGGAAAGTATTGTAATCGGTCTCGCGGCAAGCGCGACTTCAAAGCGTCCTCAGGTAAAGACTACGGAACCCATGAACTCAATTAAAATCACAAATTGTAATATTCAATTAGGTTGAATTTCAGCACGTGACGGTTTTGCCAAAAATTGCATGGGGTCTCGCCGAGAGGCCAAAAGTGCGATTTTTTCATTTAGTGCGTACGGATGGATGGATGGATGGATGGATGGATGGTTGAATGGATGTATGCTATCGTTTTTTTGGACCACGATTTTTTCCACACCGTTGCACCTATTGAAATGAAATTGCTTGAGTTGTTTGCCATAAAAGAATTTAGTCTTTTTAATTTTAAGTCGATTCTTCCACGTTTTCAGTAGAGGTTGCCATTAATAGTTAAAACATCAAAAATGGAATGCAATAAGGTTATTCCTCTAGTAGTAGATAAGAATCGATCTTTATTTTTGATTTTCAGTCTGATTCCTCCATGTCTTCAGCAATGGTTACCAATAATAATCGAAAGTCGATCTAATGTAGAATTGTTATTCTTCAAGTATTAGATGAGAATCGTCCACTATTTTTGATTTTAAGTCGATTCCTCCATGTCTTCAGCAATGGTTACCAATAATAATCAAAACGTCAAAAATCCAATGTAGAATTGTTATTAGCATCAAGTATTAGATGAGAATCGATGGCTATTTTTGATTTTAAGTCGATTCTTCCATGTCTTCAGCAATGGTTACTAATAATAACCATGACGTCAAAATTCCAATGTAGAATGGTTATTCCTCGACTGTTAAATGAGAATCGATCATTATTTTTGAATTAAAGTCAACATGAACTGCAAATCGCAAGTGATATCTGATTAATAATAAAGAAATAAACATATTAATATTTCAAATGAATTTGGATAAAGTTTAGCATCGATCCGTTGCAGTTTATTTAATTCATTTTTCTCTCAACACCATGGGTGGTCTAACCCGAAAAATTCATTTCTGAAAACCCAAACCAAACAGAAAAATGAATTTGAATAGTGTGTATGGAGGCTACATTTTATCTCAGTCATGATTTGTGTCCTCGCTGGAGATAGGAGCGATTTGAACCCCTGGATTTGATTTGTTATTTTTCAACGGGTGGAAAAAGAATCACCTCTTTCCCCAAGCCTCCGGGTTCTAGGTATTAATATCCGATTGTAGTGCCTGGGGGCTTGTGGGGGTTCCGAGCCTGAGGAGGCTTTGAGGCAATCTGGCCAACAGACCGAACGTCGTAAAGAGAGGAGGTCTCGCAGAACCGGATGTCGCACCAGAACGCGCATTCAATTCAACTCTTTCGTTTAGTCTACTTGGGCGACTTCCTCACAAGAGACAAGTGATTCCTAAGAAAAAAAATTATAAACACTGGCTAATTAATATTAACTTTTTGGTTTTTTTCAATGACAACAGATAATAAGCACAGTACAACAGGAAAATAAAATAAGCTTCCTAGAGAATAAATTTCTATAAATTTGGTAGTTGTTTCACCACATGGGTTTTCTTAGGATTTTTTTGAAATTTGGACATATTATTATTTAAATACTTCTGCATTGATTGGTGGCAATGAAATTTATTAACAATATAGTTCTGGAGATAGTAAATTCCAAAGATAGAGTTTTTCAGACTCTTATACATTGCACTATACGTGATATCGGAAAGTATACATACATATTTAATTATAATTAAGAAACTCTTCTTACCACTGTCATAAAAAACTAAGCCAACATTAAACAATAACCTAATACATTTTTAAGACAATTTTAATTCATAGTTACAACACAGTTTCTGAAATAATAATAAATAAATAATGAAAAATGTATAATGAAAAATTTACACTAGAACAAGCTGGCAACAACGTATATGTTTAACCTAAAAAGTTACTTTAGTACTTTTTTGACGTTTTTTCGCTTCAGCCATTGTCGCAACAGCTTTCAATCGCTTATTAAGAACTTTTTGTTTTATAAATCTCACTTTATAATGTATTTTATCCGTCATTTTTATGATAAAATTATTCAAACTCGGACAATATTGCCAGATTTGTCAAACGAGCACAGGATTGGCTACTAGATATAAGTGGTACATAAGCTGCAAAAAGTTTTGGGTTTATGAATTATGAATCCTTATTGTCTGTTCTATATACTCTAGCATTAACTTTTTGCTAGTATTGTCGCGAAACAACTACTCCTAAAAAATAACTGTAACGAATCGTTACTAGACTTTGTATCCAAAGTCGTTTGAAATATTAATATATTCGTTTCCATAATTTAATTACATAGTTTACTAAATTGAAAGTTTTTTTGCCTAGAGTAGCAGAATTTTTATATATTGAAGGAGACAATAAAGAGTGTGTAATTTCGTTGGAATTATAAATTTTATTTATTTATAACGAAACTATAATCTCGTTATAAATAAATAAAATTTATAATTCCAGCAGAAGACACACTCTTTTATTGTCTCCTTCAATACATAGTTTACAACATCGTAGGAAATTGGATAAACAAATAAATGTTGTTAGTTGTTAGAGTTCGTGGCTGTGATGAAACTGTATTATAGTAGATGAAGGAGGAGGTATCAGCCAAAGTTGTATGCGCTGGGTTCAATAAAACATCCTGAATAAATCGTTTTGGCCTGAATTTATTTGGCCATCTTCAGTTAATTGGGAGTTATACACACAATACGGTACACATTTGTGATTGAACCTAGCCTTGTCAAAAATAAGAATTGTAGCTTCATTTAAATTTATAATTGCTTGTGCCAAAGGTTTAGAGATGAATAAATCACAGAGTTTTTTATTAAATAGGTACGTAAGACATAAGTTTTAGTCAAGATTAAACATGGTAATTGAAAAAAAAACAAAAAAAAAACATTATATAGAATTAAAGATTTGAGCATCTTATTTTTGAAAAGAGTTGGAATGTTTTTCAAAAATGAGCTCGGGTTCAGATTAACAAATCAATTTTAAACTAGAAAGAGGTCTCGAGGGTGTGAGCTAACTGCCCGGAAAGCTAGTTAGTTTTCAGGTTCCACTCCTGGGGGGATGAATCCCCTCTGATATCGCAATTTAATAATATTTCTATTAAAATCTTAGATTCTGTCCTAAAAATTAAATTCTTTCTAGTTTAAAATTGATTTGTTAATCTGAACCCGAGCTCATTTTTGAAAAACATTCCAACTCTTTTCAAAAATAAGATGCTCAAATCTTTACTTTTATATTAAAATAGCAGGACTTGTATGAAAAACTTTTTTCATTTTAAGCTAAATTTTTTAATTTCCGTTATATATTAATGGAGTGAAAGATTTCTATGCTTACATCAAATATTGCGATTCAGAGGGAGTTTTTTGTCTCGAGGGTGTGAGCTAACTGCCCAGAAAGCAAGTTAGTTCTTAGGTTCGACTCCTGGGAGGATGAATCCCCTCTGATATATCAATTTAATAATATTTCTATTAAAATCTTAGATTCTTATAACTATAAAGAGACAAATTAATGTGTTTAGGATTAATAAAACTTGAAAAAGATGGATTGTTTCAGATAATGATATTGAACAATTGAGTTAGGAAATAAGTCGCTGAAGAAGTCACAAATAAAGTATCGAAACGTACGTCTTATTTAAAATAAAACTCTGTGATTGATTTATTTATCCAATTTCTTACTATCTTGTAAACTAATTAATATATCTATTCCTTTATTATTAATCAGATATCACCGGCTATTTGAAGTCAATGTTGACTTAAAATCAAAATTAGGATCAATTCTCATCTAATACTTAAAGAGTAACCATTCTACATTTCGAATGTCATTGGTAAAACCATTGTTGAGGACATAGAGGAATCGACTTAAAATAAAAAATATAGAACAATTCTCCTCTAATACTGGAGGAATAATCTTATTATATTTCATTTTTGATGATTTAACCATTAATTATACTGCGGAAAAACATGGAAAAATCGACTTAAAATCAAAAAGACTAAATTTTTTTGGTATATTAACAAAATTGTTTTTAAATCAAACCACAATATAAAATGCGGCTGTAAATTTTCCTAGAGCCGGTCTTCTGGAACCCATCCAGCTAGCGTCCACACTTAACCAAGCTTTTTCAGACGTCGGACCATCGTTGATTGGTCGATATTGAAGTCTTCTGCAAACATTTGAGTTGTCATGCATTCGTACGATCGTCCGACGTCTGAAAAAGCTTGGTAAAGTGTGGATACTAGCTGGATGGGTTCGCGACGACCGGCTCTATGAAAATTTACAGCCGCATTTTATATTGTGGTTTGATTTAAAAAACAATTTTGTTAATATAATAATAATAATATGGAACCAATTTACTTGAGAACGATTTCAGATTCAGCGATCGAACGCCGTAGTTATATTGTATTATATCTATCGACAGTGATGAATTTACGCTTGGGGCCGTAAGGCCGGGGAGCTAAAATTTTAGAGGCGAGAAAAAATTTATAGAGGCTGCAAAATCTTAAAGAACGATTAAAATTTAAAAATCGATTTGGCTTTTAGTTTTGCTGTGATTATATGAGCAAATTTTAGTAAAATATTTATAATAATTTTTAAAGGGTTAAACAAAAATAAGTAATTATTAAATTGTTAAACAAAAAATTTTCTTAAGAAAATTCATTCGTAATTCAATACATTATTATAAGAAATTTCTACTGAAGTTCAAAAACTCTATCTATTTTGTTATCATTGTAGATTCTACGCTTGATATTACACATGTGAAAATGTTGAAATAGTAGAGAGATTTTTAGAATTTATACCAAATACTGGTCATAAAGCTAAAGATATTGAGAATGCTGTTTAAACGTTTTAAAGAAATGGTCTTGGCATAATGAACTGTCGTGGTCACTCTTATGCATAACAGATAAGATATTACTTGCATTATCATGGTAATGACAGGTGTATATTCATGACTTCAGACACAATTAGATATTAGATCTTCTTCTTCTTCTTATTCTTCTATATAGGTGTGAACACCTGTTTCTCCAACATATTACAATCAGTCATCAGGGTCATAACTCTCTTTCCATCGTTTTTTTGGTCTTCCACGGCTTCTGACCCCTCGGGACGGTTTTTTGACAAAATTTTCGGGAGACGGTCGTCTTGCATTCTGTCTACATGGGCAGCCCAGCATCTTCTTCTTACGTGAACCCAATCGACTATGTCCTGAAGACCGCTTATTTGCCTAAGGTGTTCGCTCCGGATTTTGTCATGTAGGGTCTTCGAATGGATGGCTCTTACAACTCTCATCTCAGTTGTCCGGAGAAGCTGCTTTGTAACGGATGTGTCTGCCCTGGACTCAGCCCCATATGTTATTATCGGACGAACACAGGTCTTATATATCCTAATTTTACTTTCAGCAGACATAAACTTATTTTTCCAGACTAAATTGGATAGACAGCCCGAAATTTTTGCTCCTTTGATGACTTGCGAAGTTACTTCTTCCTTAAGGTTTCGTCTGCTAGAAATCTGAACTCCCAGATAGTTAAAGCTTGGGACTTGTTCTATTGGACTGTTGTTGATGACTAAGTTACACCTAAGGGGAGCTTTTGCAATCGCCATGCATTTTGTCTTGGTGGTAGAGACTTTCATGTTAAGATATTAGATGTTTGATTATAATCAAAGCTCACAACGTGCGCAAGCCAAGTTCGAGCATTGGCTTGGCCGTAACACTGTATGCTATTTACACGAAACTTTTCACGCCAATTTCGACCCCTGCAGCTCGGAACCTATTTGAGATACAAAGCTGAAATTATACACATATAATTATGTAATTAATCTTGAAGAGAGTACCAAATTTCAATAATATAGCTTAAATAGATTTTGAGATATGGACCTGAGAAAATAGCTAATTTTGGCACTCCCTGACTGACAGGTCATCAAAACCTATGGGGTACTTCTAATCATTCCAGCATCATGAAATTTCGCCTGCTAATAGAGTTTGGGACATAAACAAAGGAAAATTCGAAACTTTCAACGCCTTTAAAAAAGGGGGTGTCAAAAATGAAAATTCTAGCCCAATGGACCAAACTCAACCAAATTTCATATTCCTATTCTGTTGGCCCCCTGAAGGCTAGAAATTCAAAAATAACCACCAAAAATGGGGGGGGGTTAAAAATGAAAATTCTAACCAGTTGGACCAAACTCAGCCAAATTTTGTATACATATTCTTGCTTTTCACGTAGCTTACAAAAAGTAGAGAAATCTCAACCAAAACATTCTATGAAAAAACAGGCCAAGTTCGACAAATTAGTGAAATCTACTGTGCAGCCAAGTTATATTCGCCAAGAATAATTAAGTTGAGAAAATAGTACTTTCAATTAAAATACATTTTTTCCATTTTGAATGACAATCTAAATTTATGGATTCAAAATTTTTAATTTAGATTATTTTCATCAAACTTGACTTTTACGAATTATACAGTAAGGGTAAATGAACTAAATTCGTGAGCAGCCTAATTTCATAAAAATAATCTAAATTAAAAATTTTGAATCCATAAATTTAGATTGTCATTCAAAATGGAAAGAAAGTATTTTAATTGAAAATACTATTTTCTCAACAGTTTGGATTTTTGGAATTTTTCCTTTGTTTGTGTCCCAAACTCTACTAATCAGGCGAAATTTCATGAACCTGGAATGATTGGAAGTACCCTATAGGTTTTGATGACCTGTCAGTGAGTGAGTGAGAGCCAAAATTAGCTATTTTCTCAGGTCCATATCTCAGAAGCTATATTATTGAAATTTGGTACTCTCTTCAGGATGGATTATATAATTATATGTGTATAATTTCAGCTTTGTATCTCAAATTGGCTCGAAATTGTTCGTGTATTAAATTGCGTACAGCGTGTACGGCCAATTTAAAGAACGATTAATATTTAAAAAATTATTTGGTTTAGTTTTACTGTAAATGTACGAACAAATTTCACTAAAATATTTATAATTATTTTTAAAGTGTTATACAAAAAGTTTCTTAAGAAAATTGATGCGTGATTAAATAAATTATTACAACAAATTTCTACTCAAAACTCTATCTACATATTTTGGTATCATAGATTCTACGCTTGATATTGCACATGCCGATCTGCTTATACCTATATACCTACGTGGAAATAGTGAAATAGTAGAGATTTTTAGAATTTATACCAAATACTGGTCATAAGCTAAAGATATTGAGAATGCTGTTTAAACGCTTTAAAAATAAATTGACACGTTCTGATGTGGCCATCCACTTGACTTTACCATACACTTCTGGTTGAGTTTGGTACAAGGGCCTAGATTTTAATTTTTTGACCACGCCTCTAATTTTGGGGGGTTTGTTTTCTAGGGGCCCACTGATTATCTATACAAAATTTGGATGAGTTTGTTCAAATGGCCTAGACTTTTATTTTTTAACCCCCCTCCCCCCTATCTTGGCCCCATAAAAAAATATTTTCGTTATTTTAGGTTCATTTTATAGTATACATATTTCCTTTTTCTTGTTTTTTTAATTTGAAAATATTTTAATTTGAAATATTAACCCCCCCTTCCCCTTAATTTTAGGTCGATATGCACCAAAATCTAATCAGTTCTTAATCTCAATGCACCAAAACTACGCGTGAAATTTGGTTTTAATATTCACACTAGTTTTTGAGCTAGGTCGTCCACAAAATTTGGTATCACACAGACTAACAGACTAACAGACATTTTGACAAAATAGTTATTATCTCAAAAAATCTAATTTTTTCGGTGTTCACTTATTAGGGCTTTTTTGCAGACCGAAATGTCATGGTTTCCTCCAATTTTTTTAATCAAAACAATTACAGCCTTTTTTGAGATATTTCGAAAAAATAAGCAAAAAAACCACTTTTTTCATGCACGATTACAAAACTTGACCATACCCTGTATGGTCAAGTAAAAATGGTCTTGGCATTATGAACTGTCATGATCACTCTTATGCATAAGAGATAAGATATTACTTGCATTATCATGATAATGCAAGTAAAATGACAGGTATACAATATATATATATATACATGACTTCAGACACGATTGATTATAATAATTACTACTATAAAGCAAAAATGGCTCCATATCGGACGGGACCTAGGGCACAGTGGAAACGAAATCCGCCTCTGTTTATTGATGTTTTCAATAAATTTTTACAATTAATTTTGTATGATTTTAATAAGAACTTAACCTTAAATATGTATCTGAATATTGGTGTGCATAGATAAGTGCATTGCACGGTGGGTGGTGTTGGTTGGATTGGCGATGTCCGATGTCCAAGGAGGAGAGAAGGAAGGTCTGGCGCCTGTTGGTCGCCGACCATAGGACCATAGGAGCAGAGGATCAGAAGAGAGAGGGAGGCCTGGCGCGTGTGGAGGCCGCGAAGCTACGTGGGTGGGCCACAAACTCCAAAGACACCCGCTTTGACATCTCACCGCCACGCATTAGGACAGCCACACCAGACCATATTTATTTATTCAGTTTCCTTGCTCCAGTTGTCGCTTAAATGCGAGAACGAGAAGAAAAAAAAATTCATTTGGTAGGTCTTTCTCAAATTCAATACTATCTCGAGCTTAAATGTAAAAATCTGGACTAATTTAAAAAAATAAAAAACAAGCTTCTAAAAAGTACAAAATAATGTAATACTTAATCAAAAAGTGTGGGGCGCAGAAACATCTAAAGCAGGTATGGGCAACCTTGCTTAGCTGAGGGCGTAATTTCGGGACTTAATCAGGTCGCGGGGCGTAAGGTAAGAAATAAGTAGGTAGTAGTGAATAAAATAGCTATAATTTTTATTTATTAATTATAATACTTAGCATTATCAAACATAAAAAGCAAATTAACAAAAAATAAACTGCAACGGATCGTTGCTAAACTTTATCCAAATTCATTTGAAATATTAATATGTTTATTCCTTTATTATTAATCAGATATCAATTGCTATTTACAGTTCATGTTGACTTTAATTCAAAAATAATGATCGATTCTTTTTTAACAGTCGGGAAATAACCATTCTACATTCGATTTTTGACGTTTCGGTTTTTATTGGTAACCAAATTTAGTCTTTTTGATTTTAAGTCGATTCTTCCACGTTTTCAGTATAGGTTGCCATTAATAGTCAAAACATCAAAAATGGAATGCAATAAGGTTATTCCTCTAGTATTAGTTGAGAATCAATCGCTATTTTTGATTTTAAGTCGATTCCTCTATGTCTTCAGCAATAATTACTAATAAAAACCGAAACGTCAAAAATCCAATATAGAAGGGTTATTTCTCAAGTATTAGATGAGATCAATCGCTATTTTTGATTTTAACTCGATTCCTCTATGTCTTCAGCAAAGGTAACGGATAAGAAAACAACGCAGTTGCTATGGTTACTTATAAAATTTCCTCCCCAAGATATTTAGAAAAAACTTTAGAAAAAGTACTGAAATAAAGTACGAATGTTTGTGGGCCGATATGTAACAAAAACTAATCAGCGCTTCACTTTGTTAAAAGAATGCTAGGTTTTCAATTTCATTTCATTTGGTACAACGGTGTAGAAAAAATCGTAGGCCAAAAAAAACGATAACATCCATCCATCCATCCATCAGCACGCACTAAATGAAAAAATCGCACTTTTTGGCCTCTCGACGAGACTCCATGTAATTTTTGGCAAAATCGTGCCTGAGGACCCTTAAAAGTCACGCTTCCCTCAAGACTGATTACAATACTTTCCCCATGCTTCGCATTGGATAAAGTAAAAATAGTTGTGTGACAAGAATGAGACCAGATGCATCTGATAAAGAAAAGAAATTTAGAATATTTGCAGGTAAGATCAGCAGTAGAGTTAATACAAAAATCGAGTTTTTAGAAAACCGGTTTTCGAATTTCAATTTTTCTATAAAACCGGTTTCGGTTTTTTGCAGATAAAAAAAAGACATTTACTAATATATAACTTAAAATAGAAGTTTTTAATTTTTGACATGTGAATAGCAGAGTTGATTAACTAGGTGATTATTTATAATTCGACCCTGCTCAATCCAAATCTGAAAGTAGAAATCCTGTATCAACTATCATTTCCCATGATTTCATTTTTAGTTTTTAATAAAAATTTAATTCCCTTTGTAATAATTCTTCGAAATTTTAAATTATTTTTGTTTCTTTGCTCCTGAAATAGGATTTAAATATTTAAGTGAATAACTATGAAATATAAAAAAATTTAAAAATATAAGCTGACGTGTTCTGATGTGGCCATCCACTTGACTTTACCATACAACCTGGACCCTAAGATTATTTATAATCATGTAAGGGGGGCGGGTTAATTTTTGCATTTTTATACTTCTGGAGTCCCACTGATTATATATACAAAATTTGGTTGAGTTTGGTAAATGGCCAAGATTTTCATTTTTTGACCCTACACTGACCCCCATTTTGTGCGGTTAGTTTTTGTATTTTTATACTCTTTCCACTGATTATGTATACAAAATTTGGTTGAGTTTGGTAAATGGCCAAGATTTTCATTTTTTGACACCCCCCCCTCCCCCCCCCATTTTGGGCGATTAGTTTTTACATTTTTAGACTTCTGGGGGTCCACTGATTATGTATACAAAATTTGGTTGGGTTTGCTCAAATGGCCTAGATTTTTAATTTTTAACCCCCTCCACCCTCCTTAATTTTGGGTCGATATACACCAAAATCTAATCCGCTCTTAATCTCAATGGACTAAAACTACGTGTGGAATTTGGTTTCGATATTCAAACTAGTTTTTGAGCTAGCTCATCCACAAAAATTTGGTAACGCACAAACTAACAGACAGACTAACAGACATTTTGACAAAACAATTATTATCTGGAAAAATATAATTTTTTCGATGTTCACTTATTAGGGCTTTTTTGTAGAGCAAAACGCCATGGTTTTTCTCAATCTTTTTAATCAAAATAGTTTCAGCCGTTTTTGAGATATTTCGAAAAAAATAAGGAAAAAAAAACACTTTTTTCATGCACGATTACAATACTTGACCATACTATGTATGGGAAAGTATATATAAAAAAAACTAGCGAGTTAGAGCAAAATACATTTTATACGGAACAAGTAGCAAGTGATCAACGAACGCTAAAAAGAAAAATAAAGAAACAATTATACAACATTGTAAGTTTTTAGAAAGAGTATAAAAAATCTTCGTCAAGTTTGTAATTTCAGTATGTGTTAAACATAAAAAATCTTTTAATATCTCAAATGTTGAAAAAAAAATCTATGGCAGCGGTGGGATTCGAACCCACGCCTCCGAAGAGACTGGTGCCTTAAACCAGCGCCTTAGACCGCTCGGCCACGCTACCTCGTTGCAGAGAGTGGCTCTAAAAGTCAAAGGCTTTCAAACGAGAGATTAATATTTAATTTTAAACTGGGTGGTGAAAAATTTCGATATATTTATGTTATACACTGCGCAGGAGTTTGAATTTTTTTAGGGGGGGGGGAGGAGCTCAGAGAAAAATAGTAGCGATATGTTTCAAATTTTTATTAATAAAATCTAACCACAACGTTGATGTGGAAAAACTTTAATAAAAACGAATATATTTTTAAATATTATTTTAGATAATATTATATATTAACAGAATAATACATTTAAATATTAAAAAAAATAAAAATAAATAAATGGAATCGTTTTTAATTGTTTTATTTTAAATTTTCGAGTATCCAGTTTTTTTTATGTTGAGTGTACAAAGGGGTTAGCTATTATTAAGTTTGATTTACCTTAATAGTAACTACCCTTACCTTGATAATAACTAGGCTAACAGGCCAACACCTATTTATAAACTAAACATAAAAAAAGGATACTCGAAAATTTTAAAATAAAACGAATAAAAACAATTTTTTTGAATAGATCATTATGAAAACGTCATGGCGCGGAGTTTGAATTTTTTAGAGGCCTCAACTGGACGAAATGTTTCAAATTTTTATTAGTAGAACTGAAAGACATTCATAAAAATTAATATATTTTTAAATAATACTATTATATAATAATAGAAAAATATAATTAAATAGTGAACATTCCACCTTGCAGTGATACAAACATAACATTGCGATTTTATTCTTCATTTTAATTAATTTCAAATTACATTATTACTTTATCCAATGCGAAGCATGGGTAAAGTATTGTAATCGCTCTCGGGGCAAGCGTGGCTTCAAAGGGTCCTCAGGTAAAGACTACGGAACCCATGGACTCAATTAAAGTCACAAATTGTAGTATTCAATTAGGTTGAATTTTAGCACGTGACGGTTTTGCCAAAAATTACAAGGGGTCTCGTCGAGAGGCTAAAAGTGCGATTTTTTCATTTAGTGCGTGCGGATGTATGTATGTATGTATGGATGGATGTATGTTATCGTTTTTTTGGCCCACGATTTTTTCCACACCGTTACACCGATTGAAATGAAATTGAAAACCTACCATTAGTTTAACAAAATGAAGCGCTGATTAGTTTTTGGTACATATCGGCCCACAAACATTAGTACTTTATTTCAGTACTTTTTTAGTTTTTTCTAAATATCTTGAAAATGGCTTAACCAATTTTGATGAAATTTAATATCCTAATTAAGTACCTTGGGGACCACAAAAAATGTCAAATAAAGTTTTTAGTAAAATTATATTTTAAAGTACTTTACTCTAGAGTAAGATGGTACTTTTTTTAATTTTTTAAATTCTTTAAAATTTATTCATTTGAAAGTTTTAATATAGCTCATTTAGCCTTGCTTAAGTAAGAATGGATAGGCTTCTCTCTGTGAAATGCTAAAAATTTGGGAGGAATTTTTTATGAGTAACCATAGCAACTGCGTTGTTTTCTTATCCGTTACCTTTGCTGAAGACAGAGAAATCGATTTTAAACCAAAAATAGCGATTGATTTTCATCTAGTACTTAAGGAATAATCATTCTATATTGGATTTTTGACGTTTCGGTTTTTATTAGTAACCATTGCTGAAGACATAGAGAAATCGACTTTAAACCAAAAATAGCGATTGATTCTCATCTGGTACTTGAGGAATAATCATTCTATATTGGATTTTTGACGTTTCGGTTTTTATTAGTAACCATTGCTGAAGACATAGAGAAATCGACTTTAAACCAAAAATGGCGATTGATTCTCATCTAGTACTTGAGGAATAATCATTCTATATTGGATTTTTAACATTTCGGTTTTTATTGGTAACCATTGCTGAAGACATGGAGGAATCGACTTAAAATAAAAAATAGACATCGATTCTCATCTAATACTTGAGGAATAACAATTCTACATTAGGTTTTTGACGTTTCGATTATTATTGGTAACCATTGCTGAAGACATGGAGGAATCGACTTAAAATCAAAAATAACGATCGATTCTCATCTAATACTAGAGGAATAACCTTATTGCATTCAATTTTTGATGTTTTGACCATTAATGTCAACCTCTATTGAAAACGTGGAAGAATCGACTTAAAATCAAAAAGACTAAATTCTTTTTGGTAAACAACTCAAGTTTGAGTTGTTTGCCATAAAAGAATTTAGTCTTTTTGATTTTAAGTCGATTCTTCCACGTTTTCAATAGAGGTTGCCATTAATGGTCAAAACATCAAAAATTGAATGCAATAAGGTTATTCCTCTAGTATTAGATGAGAATCGATCGTTATTTTTGATTTTAAGTCGATTCCTCTATGTCTTCAGCAATGGTTACAATAATAACCGAAATGTCAAAAATCCAATGTGGAATGGTTATTCCTCGACTCTTAAATGAGAATTATTTTTGAATTAATGTCAATATGAACTACAAATTGCAAGTGATATCTGATTAATAATAAAGGAACAAACATATTAATATTTCAAATGAATTTGGATAAAGTTTAGCAACGATCCGTTGCAGTTTATTTTTTCCCTATATTAAGATGTTGATAATTAAACTTTTCTAATTGATTCTATCATCAAGAGTCCATATATTAAGGATAATTTTTGTGACCTGGTTGTAAGTATCGCCATATCTCATATAAGCTACCATACTTTTCAGTTTGCTTTGTTTTTATTTCTTGTATCTTTTATTTCATTTGTTTTATTTTTTCTTTTAAACATTAGTATAATATTATTGTGTTTTTTGTTTTTTCTCTTTTATTCCTTATCAGGCTATGGCCCGAAATTCTGGTGGGGTCGGTGGCATAATTTCCTCTATGGTAGATGTTTCGAATGAGACTAGCTTTCCAGCATGATTTTCTAAAAACCTAAAGCTAATAAGTCTAATTCCTTCAAGTTCGATCACCAACTTTCCGAAAAACCAGAACCAAAATTTCTCTTAATTAGTCATGGTGATAGTAGGCATTTTACAGATGCCAAACATTTCTCATGTCCTCTACTTATAAAGGAGAAGGGAATTTTAGAATTGTCATCTAAACAAAATATTTCTTATGATGCGACCAAGAGTCAATTCGAAAAAAATGAAAAAGTTAAACAAACATCGTATTGTGCAGTGACCCAAAGTGTACCTAAAAATTGTTCATCTTGTCAGGATCTTAAAATCGAAATTATCTTCTTCTTCTTCTTCTTCTTCTTCTTCTTGTTTTTAAACCTATAGGTTTGTTTCTTCCAGATCGTCATGCCATCTTTTCTTGGGACGACCTCTACTTCTTATTCCAACCGGCTTGTTGGTCATCACTTTCTTTACTAGTCGGTCTTCTGTCATTCTTCCTACATGCGCGTACCATTCTGTTCTTCTTCTCTTGATCCATTCTCCCACCTTTTGTATTCCACATTTTTCTCTAATATCTTCACTCTTCATTCTATCGAGCCTGGTCACGTTCATTATCCTTCGTAATGTCTTCCTTTCTGTTGTTTCCAATAAATGAGAAGTTTTTGCAGTGTCGGGTCTTGTCTCAGCTGCGTATGTTAATATTGGGCGTACCACGGTTTTGTAGACTCGTACCTTGGCCTCCGTTCTTAAATATTGGTTTGACCAGATTGCACTGTTAAGGCAACCAGATATTTTCGATGCCTTTATTGCTTGATGTTTTACCTCTGATTCTAGGTCTCGATAAGAGGTCACTTGGATTCCAAGGTACGTGAAGGACATGACTTGTTCGACAATCGTATCGTATAGTTGTAGTTTACATCGGAGTGGTATTGGTGATATTGGTAAATTATCAACTTAAATAAGCAAATTGACTTTATGAAAAAGCAAATTGCAAAACTCATCTCTGATAAAAACCATCTTAATTCTTCCGAGACTACAGAAAGTGAAAATAGTTTAGTTTTTTCGAGAAATATACAATCTAGTCAAATTTCTAATGAAAATATTACATCAATTTCATTTATTCAACCATCTCCTGAGCTTTCCCATGAATTACCCAATAAAAATAACGCAAATTCATTCAGATATTGATGAGATTCAGTCGGTAAAATCGTTCTGAGCCAGACATGTGTTGGTCTTATGTATCAAATGAAAAAAATGGTGGCATGAAAAAAGATCACTTTAAGGAAGGAAAAATCATAGGTTTTTGAAATTTTTAATCAATTTGATTAAATATATTTCCATATTATTTATTGGAAATCTTCTCCTCTTTATATTTATAGTTGTATTCATTTTTATAAAAGCTACTTTTTCAATCTTTTCTATTATGAGTTTAAATTCTAATATTATACAATGGAAGTGTAATGGATTATTTAATCATTTCGAGGAGATTAAATGATTATTTAAGAGATCCCAAAGAATTCAACAATCTATTTCAATTTTTAAAAGTAACAGGGTTTTTCTCGCAAATTTAATAATAATATAATATAGCTTTTCGACTTAATTTTATTATTATCTGTCTGGTTGAATTTCTTATTAGCTTATTACCTATATTATATGACATATTAATACCGTTCGAAAGAAAAAGAGATGCAGCATCATCCAAGTAAAACTGCTACTTAAAATTACGATCGTAAGTTGTAAAAAAAATTTGAAAAATAGTTTCTTTCCATAACAACAATATTAAATTTTTTTTGTTTTTTCTTTGCACTGTAAAATTTCCTTGTTGTGATTTAGCAGGTTTACACTCTAAGGCGACGATATAGTAATATAATATATAGAATTTACTCGTAATAAGAATATAATACAAATAATAATAAAATGTAGTACCTACCTTAAAATATTTATAATATATAACGAATAATCACTACCTAACGATACTTCTACAAAATATTGTACTGTTTTTCGTGTTAAATATGGATCAGGTTAGGCTTTAAATTTGAGGCAAAAAATTTAGTTAAAAATGTCTTGCAGACCATTTGGCGCGACCCTCTGTGAGTGGCGCCCGGGGCATGATAGACCCCCTTGTCCCCCATCGCTACGCCACTGTATAATAACATAATGTTGAAAATCATTTATTTGTGTATACAGGCCGTGTCCCAGAGCTACAGCCCGCCCGGGTCCTCTCGATGCCTCATCTGGGCATGACTTCATAATCATTTTTCTGCAGAGCGATCAACTTAAATTTTATGGAACAATGTATTGTCATCACAAATACGTTTGTATACGAAAATTTAAGAAAATCAGCTTAGTAGTATGAGTCAAAATTATATATTACAAGGCTCGGACAAAAAACAATCAGAAAATCCATGTAAAATAAAAGCGTGTTAAAATATTATGAATTCACACAAACAAGCAAAACAAATCAAAGTATTGTTTTTCGTTGATCTATACAAGATGTTATTATTAATATTTTTACTGGTGACTAGCAAGAATTTTATCGACAACTAGGGTTGAATAAGAAATCCTTCTAGTCTGAAATTTCTTTGGATTGCAGTAAAAGCTTGAAGCCCCGCTTACATTATGTAATTTAGGCTTAAAGTTGCTGTTCAATGAATGCTTTTAGACACCTAATCACGTTACTATTATATTCGTTTCCAAAACATTAAAAAGTGCTCAAACTTAGATGTTACTAATAGTTTGGAGATAATACTAATTAATAAATGTCAAGGATTCTCTGATACTTTTATAGATTGTTTTATAGAGTGCCAGCACTTATTAAATGCTTTAAAACAGAATAAACATCAATTAGGGCAAATTAGAACTTAAATAGTTTATCATTTTAAAAGAGTTTTAAAATACGAAAAGTATAATAAAAATTCTATAGTGAAGGGTGTCTAAGAATATTAATTATAGTTCCAAGAGGACTTGTCATTTTCTGAAAGAAAAGTTGCAGTTTTCAAGTGGATGATCTTATGAGACCACTTGACGAGGTTCTAGCAATTAAGTTGGCAAACGTTTTTGAGTTAGGTGAAGAGACATGATAAGATAGAAGAATCATTTCGTGTTTTTATAAATTAAGTTACAAGTGTAACAAAATAGACAAAAATAGATTAGCATCTAGAAAGAATAATATGATCAAAATATATAAGATAGCCTTATCTAATATTAATGGATGATTCATGCCAAATCGGTTTTGAAAAATTTTAATTTTTGATTTCCTTCATTTTTTGACATTTTTAGTATCCAACAAAAAACTCTTCTGGTAAATTTTTAGGTTTTTTTGATCACCGGTTTAAAAGATATCGAATATCGGTTTTTTGATCATAACTTCTTCAAAAATAGACCAAATTCAATTTTTTTTTAATTTTTGTTTTTTTACATACTTTTTAGATAAAAAATACAAAAAAATTATTTAAAGTGTTTTTATATGCGATTTTTGAGTTTGAAAATTTTAATCTTGTTTTTGAAATTGTATGTAGGTACTGTTCGATTTTTTTCGATTTTTTTGGTAATTTTTTTTTTAAACTTCTATTAATTCTACAAATTTTAAGACCAGGTTGATAGTAGGCCAATGATAATTATTAAATTTTTTCGATTTTCGATTTTTAATTTTAATTTTCTTTCAAAAAACTGAAATACTCATTATTTATTTTAAACAGATGTTAACGATAAAAATCATTGCAAATAACTAAAAAAGGTAACTCAATACCACAAAGTGACTTTAATAATGGTTAATAGTGAATAAATTTTTTTCGAAATTTTCAAAAATCGAAAAAAAATAGTAATTATCATAGAACCACTATAAACCCGGTCTTAAAAAATTTGTAGAATGAATAGAAGTTTAAAATAAAAAATTATCAAAAAAATCGAAGAGTAGATAGGTACATACCTACAGTTTAAAAAATAAGATTAAAATTTTCAAACTCAAAAATCGCATATAAAAACACTTTAAATATTTTTTTCTAAAAAGAATACAAAAAAACAAAAATTTCAAAAAAATTTTGATTTGGACCATTTTTGAAGAAGTTATGAGCGAAAACCCGAAATTCGATATCTTTTAAACCGGTGATAAAAAAAATTTCAAAATTTAACAGGAAGAGTTTTTTTATGGGTACTAAAAATGTCAAAAAAATGAAGGAATTCAAATATTAAAATTTTTCAAACCGTCCGATTTGGCGTGGAATTCCCCATTAATATATTCTAGTGCAGCGTTTCTTAAAGGGGGTCGCAAAAGCTAAATGTTGGGGTCCCGAAAATTATTTCATATACTTAAATTATTCAAAAATACATTAGTCGTAATAATTTATTTGTCTTTAATTTAATATATTATATTTTCTTTAAACCATGTTTGATTGATATTAATGTAATTAATCACATGCCAAATAAAAGCCCAAGAGAAATTCGCTGAGCTATTTCGTGACTCAAACTTAAAAATTGAGTTTCTACAAAAATATTTCAGGATCGGAGCTAGAACTGAATTACCGGAAATTTCTGAAATGGCATTAAATGTTCTTCTGCCTTTCAGTAGCGCTTACTTATGTGAAACGACTTTTTCATCTTTAACACTTATTAAATCCAAATGTTGTCCAACACTGAAAAACGTTGAAGATACTTCCAACAATGTCAAATATTGCACCAAGATTTAATTTGTTATACAGGAAAAAAGTAGGCCCGTGTCAATGAAATGTTTTTTTTTCATGAATTATTGTATAAGTATTTGAAACAAATCCTAAAACTGCTTAATTTCATATGTAGGTAAGGTACTATTTATAATTTAAAATGCGTTTTGTTTTTTGAAAATTAATATTTTTTATTTCCTATAAATTCTCAAAGTAGTTGATAAGGTTCCCCACTTTGTATCAATCTCCATTTTAAGTGAGGGTTAAAAAGTAATTTTTTTCGCTATATTCAAACAAAAATATACCTACTATTTTAACTCTATATAAAATATAGGTACTTATATTATTTACAAAAAATAAATTATCTATAGGAAAATATTTATTTTTATATATTGGGAGTCGCGAAAAAATCTCGATGATAAAACGGAGGTCATAAATGAAAAAAGCTTAATAAACGCTGTTCTAATGGATTGGAGAAGTTTTGGAGGCTAGACCATAAGGCATAACATTTTTAAAAGGTGGAGCTTCGAGGAAAATAATTACCTACACCAATATATTTTTATTTCTATTTTCACCAGTAGACTATAGAGTACATCATGAATAGAGAATTGATATAGGTACATTATTTACTCATGAGAGCCCATGGGTAAGATTTCCCTTCGGAATAAATATACCATGTGATTTTTTTAATTTTCTGAATACCTATATAAGGATTTAGGGTAAAAATAACACCTAAAATTGTTTATTTCCAAGCTTTCAATCTTTTATTAGATCATCTTCAGGGCTAAAATCACTCTCGAATGTGTCCTGTGCGTGTGAAGGGCCGTCCATATATTATGTCACACATTAAGAGGGGAGGGGCATCTCAGATTTGTGACAAAATTTGACAGGGATCTTAAAAATTGTCAAACAACAGCGTAGATTAGTTTCCCCCTCCATATAAATAAACTTTTATTTGAAACTTTTTTTCATATAATGCACTGTTTTTGAGTTATAAAACTGTCTCAAGATCAAAAACTCACCCGGTATATGCAAAAAATCAGAACTACCCCAAAACTTTTCCCATAGGAGCCCATTTGAGCACAATTTGACTGGACTAATATGAAATCGACAGTTCAAAACTTCAAATGAGTTAAAAAAATTGAAAAATATCCATTGCCAAATGATAAAATTAACAACATACTTGCTCTTTAAAATGATTATGTGCTGAGACAAAGAGGGAGGTTCTCCTCTAATAGTGTAAACAAGAAATCAGATTCAATAAATAATTGTCTTAGTTCATTTGATACGTAGATAGACTAATCTTCTATTGATACTTCACTAAATTGAAAAAAATAATAATGAGAAAGACCCTTTGATTTATTGAGTATTTATTTAAAATTGAGATAAAAAACGAGTATTAATTGATTGAAGGATTAATTTTCCTTTATTTATTTATTTGTAGTCCCACCTATCGGGTGAACGGGTGGATTTATTCGATTTCGAAACAGAGAGCAGCTCAGTGAGCTTACTGACGCGGGCGGGTCTCCAATTCAGGCCCAAATAACACAGAGGACACCTTTGCTTTCCAAAGACAAACAAACGAGCTTAAGCTACGACCACCAAATTCTTATTAATAATTCATCGATGTTCCCATCTTCTTCTCATGTAGCCAAACCCGCGTGTTTCGTTTATTTAACTTAGACAAGCTGGTTTAAACAAAATAATAGCATCGATAGTTCGAAGGAGTAGAAATCTCCCACCACCACCAGGAATTGAAACGGTTTTTTTACACTTAGCAAGATAAAGATGGCTCGAGCTGTGGATTAAATTATATTTCCTGCTTGTTGTAAAATATTGCTTTATTTTCATAAGAAAAAAACACGCGTAATGTTCTTAAGAAGAAAGAGATGACGTCCTTGGCACCTAAAATAATAAATAAATAATAAAGACTCTCCCTCGGGTCTCAAGAGGAGAATCCATTTTGTTTGGACCCCGTATCTAATTCAGTGATTCATTTAAAGATTGTTTATTTTAATTTCGATAAAATCTGATTAATAAATTTATTTTTAAGGAAAATATATAAATATTTATAAATTTAAATTTTTTACTTTACCTTACAGGATATGGTCAAGTATTGTAATCGTAATAATCAACAATCAACAATCTTGGACTTATCTTTAAGACAGTGGCGTATCCAGGGGGATGCGGTCCGCACCGGGCGGCAAATATTTTTGGGGGGCATTTTTTATATTTAGTTATAGTTGTAAAAACAACTTGTTCACTTCATAAGCTTACTATTCGATTTCTACGAATTATGAATTACTATAAGTATGATTTCGATTATTTTTCCTCGTCATCAAAAAATATTATTATTTAATTAGATAGGGTACTATAAATAAATTTTAATTTTCTCATTAAAATATCAAAGAATAATTGATACGTCAACAAGAATTATTTTGATCGCGCTGATTTGAAAAAAGATATTTTTATCTCGCGAGACTACTGCGGATTACGCTATTGGAGTCTGCGGAGTATTAAGTCTGGACCAAGAGAGAAAAACATGTGATCTACTCAGCTACAATCCAACGTCATTTCGCGTATAGCCCGCTAGACATTCGAATGGATCACCAAGTGAATTTGAAATCTCAGATGTTATATATTCGATCTCTCAGTCCAGAGCGCTAGATCTATTAGCATGTATGTTAGATGCCTGTCATTATTAACTGAAGGTTTTCTACATAAACTACTATGTAGAAAACCTTCAGGTACTATAAATGTTTTAAATTGGAAATTTGGTTTTTGATGAGGCTCTTGTCAACCTTGGAAACAGGTGGAATGTTCGTTAGGACAAATACAAGATTACCTTATAGATCTAACCATTTATTTTCCAGAAAAACTTTTGAGACGTTTCAGCTGAAAAGTTTCTCAAAAGTTTTTCTGGAGAATAAATGATTAGACTATAAGGAAATCTTGTATTTCTTTTTCCTAACGAAGACATTCCACCTGTTTCCAAGGTTTTCAAGAGCCTCATCAAACACCAAATTTCTAATTTCTAATTATTATTTAAATTAAATAGCATCAAGCAGAGGTTAACCTCTTTGTTTCACTTTATGATTCAACTACTCTACTAGTTCGGTCCTGAACATATCATTTTTAGTTACGGGCATTTTTTCGAAAATGGTGAAAATCGCTACACTGCCCTAAATGTCTCCCTCCCCCTCCTCTGTCCACCTCCCTGGTGTAATGGTCAGAACAACTGGCTAGCAACCCGGAGGTCTCGGGTTCGATTCCCGGCTATACCCAGACATTTTTTTCTGTAAGTATAGGGTCTGGTAATAAAAATTAAGTGGAGATAAATTTAACCTAATTTATCGCGCGGAGAATTTACCACTGCTCGAAGCCCCTAAAAACTTAGTAAATTGGACTATATCTAACTTTCTGAGATTTGGCTCGTGATTCCGGCTTCTTTTCCTTCTACTCTGTTCTTTTCACGATGGAGGGGCCAGCCCATACAGGCCTTTAGGGGATGGACCTTCTGGTGTATCTCCTTCTCACATCAATATCATTAAAAAAAAAAAAAAAATAATGAGATGCCTTGGCTACAAATTTATATATTTTATTATTCTAATTTTATCCTGAATAATCTTGCTATTGAACAGAATTCAAAATAAAAGAATAAGTACCTACGATACTTTTGGAGAAATTTTTTTTTTTTCGGACTTATGTTTTAAAAAATTGACTTGTTTATAGCCCTCTTAGCTATTTCGGATCTTTAATATTGAGAGTTCATAGAAATGGATTATTCCAGAAATTCTCGAATCATCTTTATTTATTCTATTTTTGTATTATTTCTATTTTAATAGTTTCTCAGCGAGAACAATTTTTATTGGACTAAAACTCGTCTGAACTTGTCTTTGACATGCTTGAACTGGAAAATATACCCGGCAGGGACTTCAAACCTTCTAAACGCGCCCTTTTCAGAAAGATCATTTATTTTAATTGCCCCTTGAAACTATGCAACAATTTGATTTCATTTCGAGAAACAAACAAAAAATGTTTTTTATAGAAATATTTGATATAACGGATAATAATTGAAAAATTTAAAGATTCTCCTGAAATTTTGAAGTTGACCTTATATATTATATCTATATTTATGAAAATACTCTAAATGTTTGAAATTTTAGAGATTCGCAGCATCCACAGCATTCATGGACCGCCCGCCACTGGTATATACCGGGTCAGTTTTTTATCTTGAAACAGTCTTATAACTCAAAAAAAGTCCATTATATGAAAAAAGTTTCAAATATAAGTTTATTTATATCAGGGGTAAGCTAAACTACGCCATGGTTTGTCGACCTAGATACCTAGAACAAGCTTTCATTGGTATTCCGAGGTCAAGTTCTGTTTTTAAAGAAACCTATATGTTTCTGTACATATTCTTAATAAAGAAAAAAAACTGAACAACTTTCATTAGAACTATCTTTTTATACGACATCAAATAAAAAAAATATTAAATCAATTATATATCAAAAAAATCATAATAATTATTTTAACAATCATTCAACTTAATTATCAAATAATAATGATCAAATATTTAATTATTAAATAAATAATTTAATAATTTTGCCTTCAAGAGCTTCATTTTATCGTGGTGTAAATCTTAAAAAAAAACAGGAAATGTAAAGAATACGAAGAAACTTAAAAGGCCAAAATAACGAAATTGGAACTGGAATTCATCCAGTAGACTTGCAATACACTCTGGAATGTCACAAAATTATTAAATTATTAATTATTATTAAATTATTTATTTAATAATTAAATATTTGATCATTATTATTTGATAATTAAGTTGAGTGATTGTTAATAATAATTATTAGAATTTTTGAGATCTTATAGCTTTAATATTTTTTGATGTCGTATAAAAAATAGTTCTAGTGAAAGTTGTTCAGTTTTTTTTCTAGATTAAGTATATGTACAGAAACATATAGGTTTTTATTTAAAAACAGAACTTGACCTCGAAATACCCTTGTAAGCTTATTCTAGGTCGATAAACAATAGCGTAGTTTAGTTTCCCCTTGATATAAATAAACTTTTATTTGAAACTTTTTTCCATTTAATGAAGTGTTTTGAGTTATAAAATATTATTAAAATATATTAAAATAATGTTAATTAATTTTCATGTGATAACAAATATCCAACATCTTGAAGAATAAGAGAAATAAAGATTTGCTTTCCAGAGAATCGTACATTTTTAGAAGATCTCAAAATATGAAGAAGAATCATTTTGAAAAATAAAATAATCAGTTTCGAGTACTTAATTTTTTTTTTCGAGAATCCGTGACAATTAAATATCTCTGGGAGATAAATGATCTTGTATATTTTATCTTCTCTAGACCATCAGACTAATTAATTGAATTTTAACTCTTAACCAGCTCATAAATTGGACTGAAGCGTTTTTGCCCCATCTAATAAACGTGCCATCGCTTGTGACCTGACCTGAGGGTGGTTTCGTCTTAGGTTAAGACCACCCCTGTCGGGACTTGGCCAGAGCACACACGTGCGCTGCGACCGCCCCACTTGTAAATACGAAGCATTTTGGGGGCAATCGACCCCAACCCCTCCCCTCTGCCAACACCCTTCAAGATTAGACAAAGAGCGACCCATCCAACTCTTCTCTCCTATCTCCTAATCCTTCAGATTTTTTCATTTCCATTTTATTTTTAATTCGTTGTTAACAAATTTTAAGTTTAAACAATGAGCTCCCGATATAGACACGAATCTTTAATTCTAGACGATTTTCACCCTTAAAAAATCAATAAACTGCAACGGATCGTTGCTAAACTTTATCCAAATTCATTTGAAATATTAATATGTTCTAGAGTAAAGTACTTTAAAATATAATTTTACTAAAAACTTTATTTAACCTTTTTTGTGGGTCCAAAGGTACTTAATTAGGATATTAAATTTCATCAAAATTGGTTAAGTCATTTTAAAGATATTTAGAAAAAACTAAAAAAATACTGAAATAAATAATGTTGTATAATACTAATGTTTGTGGGCCGATATGTACCAAAAACTAATCAGCGCTTCATTTTGTTAAAATGATGGTAGGTTTTCAATTTCATTTCAATCGGTGCAAAGGTGTGGAAAAATCGTGGACGAAAAAAACGATAACACACATACATACATACATCCATCCATCCCCACGCACTTCCAAAAAAAATGGCACTTTTTGGCCTCTCGACGAGATTCCAGGTAACTTTTGGCAAAACCGCCACGTGCTAAAATTCAATCTCATTGAATACTTCAATTTGTGACCTTAATTGAGTTCATGGGTTCCGTAGTCTTTACCTGAGGACTCTGTTGAAGTCGCGCTTGCCGCGCGACTGATTGCAATACTTTCTCCCATGCTTCGCATTGGATAAAGTAAAAAAGTAGGTAAGGGTCCCCCCTTATCATCACTTTATTATTATATTATATTATTAAAGATATTTCAATTCTTCTCTATAGGTAATACTAATTAATATAATAGTAAAATTTTCAAGTAAATTAAATTTTATTTTTATAACAAGATCCAGTAAGTGATGACAAGAGCGGACCCTTACCTACTTTTCTGCTTTTGAAGGGTGAAAAAAGTAATTATTTTAAAGATATTTCAATGAAATTATATCCTTCTTCTCTATATGAAATACTAATTAAAATAATAGTAAAATTTTCAAGTAAATTAAATTTTATTTTTATATCAAAACCCATAAAGTGATGATAGGGGGGGGGGCCCTTAGCTACTTTTCTGCTTTTTTTGCAGGGTGAAAAAAGTAATAAATCATATATTTGCAAGAATATTATTTTAAAATCAAAGTTAATTTTTTCAGATAATTTTGATAGTTAATTTTTGAATATATCGATGCACAAATAATGTATTTATTAAATACATTGGTTTTCACTACTTTGGCCATTATAAAATAAATATAAATATTTTGTAAAAGTGTGATGAATCTCGTGGGCCAGAAAAATGTTCAAGGGCGCGGTTTGGCCACCCCTGCTATAGATGATATTCGATCTATTCTTATTACACTCTCTATCTTTGTTGTTATAGATGCCCAATAATGGTTTTTTAGGTCTCAACATCATGTCGATATTGAATTTTTTGAACATTGCTTGTAATTCTTGGGCTAATCCCTCTATATATAACGAGCTTTTCGTGCGTGCCTTCGGAACGCCCTCGAAGCTCGGCCCTCCGACTAGTGCCCTGGCGGGCGGCGTCTCAGTCCAAAAATTTTATTCCTCTTAAAAAACCACACTCCGAATGTATATCTGTAAACTCCCGAAAATACATAGTCTCTTAAAAGTTTCGCCTCATTTTCGTCCTGACACAGCTACAGAAATGAGGCTCTAGATATGAATCTGGAAGTATTTTTTTTTCTATAATCTACAGCATTGTGATATTGTTTGTGTGGAAATAGATTTATTTAAATAAGTGGTGATCGTGTGAGGAGGAGAATTATATTATATTATTTTTTTAAAATTTGGGATCGATAATCGATATAAGGCTCCAAATATTTAAAAGAGATCAGGTGTTGTTTGTATGACAGGCTGCTCCAGTATTGCAATGAGAAACTCATATGGGCATGCGTGTCTTAAGTCGTTTAATTTTGTAAAAATCAAAAAATAAGAATAACAAAAATTTAGATTTTTAAAAAATTATAAAAAAGTGGCAAATTATTAAAAAATAAACAAATAATATATAAATCAAATAAGATGTGATTGATTTCTTTTTCTGTGGGCAAAGAAAAGCGAATTGAATATTTAATTTTTGAGTGGTGAAGGGGGTGTAATAATTATCAACATATTTAATGTTTCTTAATTTAAAATCAATTGGAGTGTTTCATTTCAAAATTCGAGTCCAAATTAGGATTATATTTCAAATTTGCCGCAAATATACCGATGGCGCTCTCCGCATTACGTCAGCGTTGCGGCAAATTAATCTAGACAAATATATATAGCTAATATAGTATTGACCACCGCTTTGTTTGTGGCGCAAGATCCGGTTTTTGAATCTTGTTATTCATCTTGTTTTTATATTTTTAATCATGAAATAATTTTTTTCTATATATATAAAATAATCATTTAAATACAAGTTGAATATTTCAAAATATATATACAGGTTTGAGAACGGGTTGTTTATCAAAGGTTTTGGCGGGGGCGCAGAGAGGATCTTATTGCATACTAAATTCTAATTTCCCCTAGAACCACGACAGTATTTCATAAATTTCGTTAATAACTTCATGTATATGTAAGGTGACCAGACTTCGCACTTTTGACGGGACAGTCCCGATTTTCAACTATTTGTCCCGCGTCCTGCGGCGTTTTAAGAAAGTCCCGATTTTAAAAAAGAATTCGCGCCGATAAATGGTAAACATTTTTAAGTGTTGAGACTTTGAAAGCCATATTATGTGTGTAAAATATAATTTAACAAGTTCTTGCGATAAATTTCATGACGTTTTAATCAACGACAGCAATCTAATCTACTAAAAAAAATCACTCAAATAAATGTTAAATATACGAAAGAATAAAGTGTTTTTAAAACATTATATTTGTAAAAAAAAAAAAATACAATACAATTTTTGCGTCCTATGATAGTAAATTTTTGTTTCTCTAGACGTCTAGACCAAATTTTTTTGAACAACCCCCCCCCCCCTCCCCTTCGTCAATGGTGTCCCGCTTCACCAGTGTTAAAACTGGTCACCTTTATGTCAAATTTGAGAATTCTAGCTCAAACCGTTCAGACAGGCCCGTCTTTAATCTCGTGGCGCTATGGACAAATTAAACAGATGCCCCCCCCCCAATCTTCTCTATTCTCTTGCGCCCCTGGGGATGTGCCCATTTTTCCCGGTTACAGAATCACCACGATTGATTTCTCCCTCTGCTAAAGGCGTTGTTTCCACTAGTACATACTGTACCTTCCATATATGAAGAACTCTTCCACTTTTGTTTTAATTTTCTTTTCAATTCAAAAAAGTTGTTAGCTATTTGTTAGACATGAGCTATCATTATATCGTGATAGAGTTATTCCAAATAATATATGGATTAGAGAGATCTACGTGAAGTTATTTCGTTAAAGTAATTGCTATAAAAAACTTTACAGACTAGCTGAGTGGCTCTTGAAAAAGTTTACTTTTTGTCTCAATTTTACTAATAGATTTTTAAGAATTTAATAAACCTAATAATCTAATTGTAGTAAAATATTTTTGTGGCTATTATTTATTAAAATTACTCACTATTGAAAAATATAGTATATCGTAGGTTATTTTATGAATTCAGAAAAGATGTTTAGTAAAATAAACAAATGTCAATCGTCTGCTTTCAATTTCTACTTGATTTTACACTCATCCTAAAACTTGAATTTAATTTCAAGAGCTATAGGAGCTTGGATGGATTAAAATACATCTGCTTACCAAGTTTCATTTAAATCCAGTCAACGACACTCATCATTTTTTAGAAGATAATAAACATAGAGACTTGATGGCACAAAGACTATTGTAGCAAATGATTATTCAATGGAAAAATTACACTTCTCTAAAAACACCCACAAAAACGTTAATTAATATTTCAAAAGTTTCGGGAGTAATTTTTCTCTCTTTTTTTATTGTTTTTTTTTTTTTTTAATTCATTTGATTTTGAAAAAATAATAAAGCAACTAAAAATATAGATCTTAATTCACGGTGGTGCTGAGTATTCTTAATTATAGGTATGTGTTAAATGAAAAGCTTATTTTTTAGTAGTTTTTTTTTTTTTTTTTTTAAATGGTGTTTTTTTTTTAATTTATCCAAATATTTCTGAAATTTTGTATAATTTTCCTTCTTCAGTGGACCTCACCCATTAATCACCGTATTTGCTCAGTCATCAAAATTCTAACACAGAGCCACAGAGACATTTCATTTTATCATTTTTAGAATAAATCTGCCCGCGAAAATCTCTACTAATAAGATTTTTAATTTCGTTTTGATGCTTTAACAGACAAGTCAATTAGTACACACTTGTTTGTTAAAGCATCAAAAAGAAATATAAATAAGCTGACGTGTTCTGATGTGGCCATCCACTTGACTTTACGATACAACCTGGCCCCTAAAATTATTTATAATCATGTAGGGGGGTAGTTTTTGCATTTTTAGACTTCTGGGGGTCCACTTCTTATGTATACAAAATTTGGTTGAGTTTGCTCAAATGACCTAGATTTTTAATTTTTAATCCCCCTCCACCCCCCTTAATTTTGGATCGATATGCACCAAAATCTAATCAGCTCTTAATCTCAAAAACTACGTGTGGAATTTGGTTTCGATATTCAAACTAGTTTTTGAGCTAGCTCGTCAACAAAAATTTGGTAACGCACAGACAACCAGACAACCAGACAGACTAACAGACATTTTGACAAAACAATTATTATCTCGAAAAATATAATTTTTTCGATGTTGACTTATTTGAGCTTTTTTGTAGAACGAAATGCCATGGTTTAGCTCAATTTTTTTAATCAAAATAGTTTCAGCTGTTTTTGAGATATTTCGAAAAAAAGAAGGAAAAAAACACTTTTTTCTTGAACGATTACATTACTTGACCATACCCTGTATGCTAAAGTAAAAATTGTTATTAATGGAGATTTTTGAGGGCAGGATTATTATAAAAATGAAAATATGAAATATCTCTGTGGTCCTGTTATTACTTATGAAATATATTTTGCTAAATTTCTCTAGAAAATATTACGGAAAATTCTGGGCCCCAGTCGGAAAAAGTTTGGAAACCCTGACTTTGTAGATATTTCAATTTTAATGTGGACATATTTAATTAATAAGATTGGAGTAATTTTTGAGAAGGACTGATAAGTGAATTAAGTGGATATCGATGAGGCACTCCAAAAAAGAAGATAATGTATATCTTTCTGAGAAGTTATTCCATCCTCCTTCAGGGTTTTGAAAAGTCAGTGAAGGAAATCCAATGAAGAAGGAGGGAATAGCCTCCGAAACGTCGGTTTTATGAATAAAAAGATAGTGTAAATTATCTTCTTCTTTTTTGGACTGTCTCATCGATATCCACTTAATATTTAATTAATTTATCGGCTTCCCTGAACAAATCTCGAAAGAAAGAAATTTCCCAGCTAATATTTCACTAAGTATCCCAAGACGTATCAAGAAAAAAACTATAATAAGCAAATGATAACGAGATAAGATCAATTATAAAATACACAAAAATATAAAATTAAAAAAGTAAAAATGGATCAATGAGAAACTTTATCAGGGGGTTTTCTGTTGGATCAGGAAAAGAAATCGCTGACCAGGCCAACGATTCAATTCCTCTTTAATTCCCGGCGCGTGTGAGTAATCAGCTAATCAGTTGTTGAGGAAATCAATCCAGGCTAGAATTCCCACCAGGCTCACAAGATAACACACACGCTTATGTTTTGAAAAAAAAATATAAAAATAGCATTGAGGATAAATGTCTTAATCAAAAGAATAATAAATAAATACAAACAATTAATGGTCCCGTGTGAAAATTCCGCCAGTGAATTATTTATTTAGTAATGAAGCTGTTGAAGCTTTTATTTTTGTGATTAATTTGATTAAAGTTTAAATTTTTATTTAAATCACAGATGATTACTTTATAATTATTTATTGAAACAAATAATTACAATTTTAATACGACGTTTCGATCGACTTATTCTGCGATCGTTCTCAAGTATGAGTACCCACTCCGATTATAGGTTAACTGAGTCAATCATGTTTATCTGGGCTCAAACCATCGTCCCTGAAAAGAAAAATAAAAGAAAAAATAGAAATCAAAAAACACCCTAACAATTTAAACAGGGACGATGGTTACAATCTAAATGAGATGTGGAACCTGATCTTATAAATTTAATCCAATAATTCCATGTAATCTACCAGATAAGGTAACTTAAGTTATCAAAAATGTTTGGTAAAAAATAAGTTTAAAGAAATGCTTTTTAGAATTTCTAAAAAACTTTTTAATTATCAAAACATTTTTGAATACCGTGCCAACTTACAGATGTCAGGGTTGCTAACTTCATGTAAAAATATGTTAATATACAAAATGTACCTTATATTAAAAAATCCAACGATGTAAACTATAACATTCTTGATATAGTGAATTAATTGTTATGTACTATTATTGCTATTATTATCATTTGATTTGTCAATATAATTTTTTTGCTTTTTATAATCTTTAAAAACATGTAATGCTCAATCCGACAGGGGGCGCTGATGCCGTCGGTATATTTGGGCTTTGAGCCCAGATAAACATGATTGACTCAGTTAACCTATAATCGGAGTGGGTACTCATACTTGAGAACGATCGCAGAATAAGTCGATCGAAACGTCGTATTAAAATTGTAATTATTTGTTTCAATAAATAATTATAAAGTAATCATGTGTGATTTAAATAAAAATTTAAACTTTAATTATTTATTTTTTAATCAAATGTTATTATTTATTGACTTATTTGATAATATGTGACTATGATTTTCTCAATCAGTTATTGTTAATCTCGTGAGAAATATACTTAACATATTTGACGATATTAATTAATATACCCCAAATTGTTCAGGCTCAATTAAGAATTTATTGGCTCTAACGGGCATGCCGATTTCGTTTTTTACTTTCACATTTATATTCTATAGAATAAATTGCGGTGCAAAAACTTTATTAAATAATAAATCATTTTTAATTTTTTTACAAGTAACCATACATTATTAAAACTATTGCTTATTGAAAGTGTACTTGGTACTTGACTTTAAATTAGTCCTTGATTAATTAAGCACACAATTTGAACTATGTACTTAAACTTCAAAAATATCCATTTTGTATATTTTATGTTTCTATCAATGATGCTTAATTCAAAATTATTCATTTTATTGATATTTCAAATGGAATTTGATCTTTTATTATAACTTTATTTAAATGTAAAGTGATATTGAGAAAGTGTGATAATTTGTAATTGTATCTTTTAATTTAATTTTACTTATTTTTTAAGTATAGCAATCGCCTGCCTGGGTCCTAGAGAATTTGTGAGCTTGTATCTCAGAGATGAAAAAAGTTAATTTCATTTTGCTAATTCTAGGTGGAAAGAATCGATAGGATTTGAAATTTAGTCTATCTAGAGCAGGGTTGTCCAAACGCATGCGGCCTCACATAAAATTATAAATTTCTTCAAAACAATTTGACCTATTTTTTTTCTAAAATAAGAAGAAATTGGACAATCTCAAATAATTTTCGAAAAATTAAAATGCAGATTTTAAATTGAGAGACAATAAAAGAGTGTGTCTTCTTGCTGGAATTATAAATTTTATTTATTTATAACGAGACTATAGTTTCGAGGGCTTTGGCCTCTTCATCAGTCTATTACAATGGATTCACAGGAATTAATTTATGAATCCTGTGAATCCATTGTAATAGACTGATGAAGAGGGCAAAGCCTCGAAACTATCGTCTCGTTATAAATAAATAAAATTTATAATTCCAGCAGAAGACACACTCTTTTATTGTCTCCTTCAATATATAAAAATTCTGCTACTCTCGGCAAAAACTTTCATTTTAAGACTTTAAATTTTTAATGTGAAAAATTATATTGAGATTTCCGAAAAAAATAATCCACTCCATTTTTAATTAGATATAAATTTTTTTAAAACATTTTGGGTTCTTTGTCATGGAGGATATCATTATTCTACATTATTAACTATCTTTTTTGATTAAAAATTAATATCAAAAAAATTAGTCTATTTTACCTGTAGTCCGAGGAATTTGTTTTTACTTCAAATGCTGGTCCTTGTAAGGCAACAAGTTGGACACCCCTGATCTAGGACTAGAAGAAGTACCTCAAGATTTTGGCTAAAATCGAAGTGCACATGTTTTCGAAGATTTTTGGTATTTTGAAATTTCGTTTTTTTTCCGGTTTTCTCAAAATGGCTTGGAGCAAATCGAAATTAAAGTAATTTGAATGAAGAAAATTCGTATGCTGATTTCAAATAAGGGAAAACTAATGTGAAAGTCGTGCGGTGGCCAGACCATATTATTATAAAACGAATCAATTCATTATCACAAGATCAAAAAATAATTTGCGACTCTTTTTGTAAAAAGGCCGCGGATAGACGAATCCCTCTCTTGCTATTTTTGAACAAGCTCCAACTTGCAAAAGTCAAGTCCAGATAAGTTTTATTCAATTATATATTATTCTTAAATTCATTTATTCTAGGAATTGCCATTTTCACTTTAAACAATATTTGTTTTAAAAAGGAGAAATTCTACTCTGGTAAAATTCAGAATAAATATCCAAATAAAGAAATAATTTTAAGAGGACTTTATTACTAAAGCTTAAGAAGAAAATTAGAATGATATGATTTCAAATAAAGGAAAAACTAATGTGAAAGTTTTAATTTGGACACCTTAGAATACAGAATCTTTTTTGTAAAAAATAATAAAGCAGTTTGAAAAAAGAATTGCATTCTAAAAAAATGTAATTGAAAAAGTGAGAATTTCTTCCGAAACGTTTGAAATATTCAAACATCTCTAAATTAATCACTTGGGGCGCAATCACAACGAGGCTTTGTCTAAATACAATTATTATATATTTAACTAGCTGCAAGGCCCGCCTTCGGCATGCCTCTTGCTACCAGGAAGCACGCCCCCTGGACCCCCAACCCACGAACCCCATCCTCATACCCACTCCCACCCCCTCCCCCCGAACCCCACCCCCCGCACCATGCACCCGTGCCCAACCACCGCCCCCCACCACCCCGCACCACTCCACTACGCCTCTGGGCCCTCACCTGAACTCCCCACTATACCCTGCACCACCCCACTATCGCCCGAACCCCGTCCCCGCGCCCTCCACCACCGCACCGCAACCCCGCGTTCCACCCACCCCACATCACTCCACTAAGCCTCTGGATCCTCACCTGAACCATCATTCCTCACTGCGCCACCCCACCCCCCGTGCCCGCCACCCCGCACCACCCCACTACGCCTCTGGTCCCTCAACTGAGCCACCCATTATGTCTCTGGACCCTCACCTAAACCCTCCCGGACCCCACCTCGTGCCCGCACCCCACTCCCACCTCCAGTTTTTTCATTTCTAGCCTTCTAGTGGCCCACAGATTATGTATACATGAATTTGGTTAAGTTGGCTCTAAGGCTAAGAATTTTCATTTTTTGATCCCCCCCCCCATTTTGGGTAGTTAGTTTTTTGCAGATTATGTATACAAAATTTGGTTAAGTTGGCTCTAAGGGTAAGAATTTTCATATTTTGACCCACCCCCCTTTTTGGGGGGGCAAAAGTTGTCAGAAATTACATCCCCTATAACTTTGTTCATAATAAAATTTGCCGTAGAGTTAATAGTTTAGGAGTTATTTGATAATTTTTCATTCGTCTGCCCCCCCCCCCCCCAATCCCCCTCTGGGGTCAAAATATCAAAACGTTATATAGCTCAAAAAAAACCGTAAGTTAGAAGACATCTGATGTAAATATGAAATTTCATAATAATCCCTTCAGCCGTTTTTACGTGAATCGTGAGCAACTTTTCGGAAACGACGGAAATATTCAGACAGACAGACAGGAATTTGAATAGTTTATCTACTCTTATTAAACGAGCAAAAATTGTTTATATATATATATATATTTGTAACTTAGTTCTATTTTGAAAACGGCTCTAACGATTTTGATGAAATTCACGAGTTAGGGGTTTTTGGGGTGACAATTCGATCTGTCACGGTCTCATCTTCGACAAAATTGTGTTTGATGGGTTTTTCTTAAATAAATTGATTATTCTCAGGTAGACAAATCCCATTCTTAGGGTTTTAAAAAGGTTACTCTTTTACTTTTGTACCCAGGCAGACTATGGGTTTGCTTAATTCATTGTTCTCAAAGGCCTTGAAGAACTATTGTGATTAAACGTTAATATAATTAACAAACGTTTATAATTGTTTTTATAAAGAACCTTATTTATTTAATAGAATAAAAAATAATCATGAATTTATTTTAAAATATTTTTTGCATAACCAGGTCTCAATTTTCTTAAAAAATAACACATTTTGATAAGTTTTATTGGATTTGATTGGATGTATAAAAATGAATCATGTGGTTCAATCAAAACAAAATAATTGGCTGTTCAAATAAGTAATAACTAAACCCGAATATCTATTTGTATTTTTTTTTATTTTAAAAACGGCTCTAACGATTTTGATGAAACAAACTCTATTAACAAGTTTTGAGGATGAGAAAGCGATCTTGATGTGGAGCGGGGGTTGATGTGGTGGATGTGGGGGCGCAGAAAGTGGGGCGTAGTGGTGGGGGATCCGGGGTAGGGCAAGGTTTCGGGGGTGTGGTCGAGCAGGGGTACAGTGGTCGAATACATTATATATATTTCTATTTTTTAAATTTGAAAACGGCTCTCAAATAAAAACTGACCTTTTTATCAAAATTTTAAATTAAAAATAATATTAAAATAAAGTTTTTAAATGAAGGAAGAAGTTACCGAGCATCGCTCGGTGCCTCCAGGTACTTATATTTAAATTAACTACTTACTTCATTGTTCTAAAAGGCCTTGAAGAACTATTGTGATTAAACGTTAGAATTATTAACAAACGTTTTATAATTGTTTTTATAAAGAACCTTATTTATTTAAAAATATTTTTAGAGATCACCTCGCTCTCCGAGCGCCATTTCCAAATTTTACTATGAGCGTACCGAGTCTTATAAAAGTTTTCAGGTTTTTTTTCTAATTTTTAATAATTATATTATAAGTTAAAAACTTTTTTTGATAGGAATTATTTGAGTCACCAAAGGGGCGCAGGGAGCACCAAGTGTAAAAGTAAAAATAACCCAAAGCCAAGGGCAGATGGCCGCATATGGTAATATGGTCCATTGGTAAATGTTAAAACAACTTGACACTTTCATAAAACTAGGAAACCAATCCTCGAATTCTTTTTTGCTTATTTTCTCTATCTTCATAAAACAATAAAAACAAAATAAAAAAAAAAAATTGTGAATCCTAACTTGTGAATTTTTCAAATTCTCAGATGGTCATTCAAGTTCATCGAATATGACGTGGTATTTTTAGTCCTGATTTCTTGTGCTTACTATAATGAGTCATAGTTGTTAGATAAGATATGATGTAAGTTAGTTGTTGTTTAATTCCTAAATAAAGAGCATTGCTTCATCCCGGAGTATTGGCTAAGATAATCGCGATTTAATTACAGATACTCTTTTTTACTTTATTGTTATAAAGAAATGACAGTGAAAATCGCTTAATACGAAACTGAGGGGACCGAAATGTTTCTTCGTGTTAAAAGAATTTCCTGTTAAACATATTGCACAAAACAAAAAAATATGTTGAAGGAGACAATAAAAGAGTGTGTCTTCTGCTGGAATTATAAATTTTATTTATTTATAACGAGACTATAGTTTCGAGGGCTTTGTCCTCTTCATCAGTCTATTACAATGTATTCACAGGAATTAATTTATGAATGAAATGTTAACATCTTTCATGTGGTTAGGTTAGAAATTACACAGGGTGGGCAAGTTAAGAATTGACATTTATACTTGTTTTTTTATTTTGACTGTAGTTGGCGTTCAGTGAGTTTATATTTTAGCAGCTATTTTTAAAATAAAGCTTTCGGGAATTTCTATTTTACGATTTAAGATTTTTTTGGTGAATTATTGTATGATTTTAAAATTTCGAACGATTCAGAAAATACTAATCTACTACAGTCAAAATAAAAATACAAGTATAAATGTCAATTCTTAATTTGCCCACCCTGTGTAATTTCTAACCTAACCACATGAAAGATGTTAACATTTCATTCATAAATTAATTCCTGTGAATACATTGTAATAGACTGATGAAGAGGACAAAGCCCTCGAAACTATAGTCTCGTTATAAATAAATAAAATTTATAATTCCAGCAGAAGACACACTCTTTTATTGTCTCCTTCAATATATAAAAATTCTGCTACTCTCGGCAAAAACTTTGAATTTAAAAAAATATGTATAGTCAGCAAAATTATATTTATTAGACTAACATATAGTACATCATACTAGATACACTATACATTTGAAATTATGTATTTTACATTTTGTAAATAGGTACATATTACATATGTTTCTATGTATGCATTTAATAAAAAACAATAAAATAAAATAAAAATATTAATAACTTAATAAACTTTAATATAATATGTATGTAATTGATGGAGTTTTTCTTTAGGAGACGGACTGGTATAAATATACAATTGGATGTTGATGAAGGCAGTCCAAGGTGGTTGTAAAAAATAAGACTATATCAGTTTTATTATTTTACATTTATTCGATAACCAACGTTTCGGAGATTTACTCTCATCTTCTTCAGGGTAACTAACTTTTCGTTACCCTGAAGAAGGAGAGAATAAATCTCCGAAACGTCGGTTATCAATAAATGTAAAATAATAAAACTGATATAGTCTTATTTTTTACAACCACCTTGACTGCCTTCATCAACATCCAATTGTATGTATGTATATTTTTATAAAAACAAATAAAAATTTATTGATTTTTGGAAAATAACATATTTTGTTCATTCCAAGAAGCAAAATATTTTCGTGTTAAGCGATTTTTGTTTCGTCTTACAAGAAAAAAAAATCTATGAAAATACCTAGTATTTTGTCGGGACCGCATTATTATTTCGTGTTAACTCGATTTTTCATGTTAAGCGTTTTCACGTTAAGCGATTTCCACTGTATTAAAAATTGAAAATTATTACAAATTATGAATATATGTTTTTTCCCAAAAAAGTAATTAATATATTTTTGTTAAGCTTCTGGAATGGTCTATCACTTGAGTGGCGTAAGAAACCCTCTTATATAGGAGTGGGAGGGGAGTACATAAGTAATGAGGGACAAATAAATTATTTTATCTCTTCTCTGTGGACTCTATTTTATTTTGATATTTTACTTTTTACAAAAATTAATATGATAATTCAAAATTTTCACTGATTTTATTTTTTTAAGATTTCGCTAAAATTTTATTTTTAAAGATATTATTGAAACTAATAATAATCGGATATTCAGATTGATAAGAACTTTTTAATATAAAATTTTTTAAATCAAATATGCCTGTGAATATCATCTAATAAATATTCTATAATAACACTAGCGAAGCGGCATATATTTCAAATGAATAATCGAGTTTAAAAATTATGTAGTCTAATCTATATATATAAAATTCTTTGCCCGATACACTCACTCACTCAATCAGTCATCATCAAAACAGCCAGAACCACTGGACATAGAAATATGAAATTTGGAGAGGATATTAGATCTATGACATAGGGGCTCACTAAGAATGGATTTTTCGAAATTCGACCCCTAAGGGGGCCAAAGGGGGCAAAGTGTGTTTTCACTGATTATACGAAATCTCTTAAGGACGATAAAATATCTAGTTGCTTTTTACTTATAAAAATACTAAATTAAAATATCTAAAAACTCATTTCAGGATTTTTTGAAATTCGACCCCTAAAGGGGTCAAAAGCGGCCAAATATCTTTGCAAATGTGTTTACACTAATTATGCATTTTCAATTAAGAACGATAAGATATCTACTTGATTTTTACTTAATAAAATTCTAAATACAAATATCTAAAAAGTTATTTCATAATTTTTTGAAATTCGACTCCTAACTATACAAAATGTGAGTGGGGGCAAAAATTAAAACTCTCTCCGATCTTGATGAAATTTTGTAGAGTTATTCTTTATTACTTTAAGAAACTATTCCTGTAAAAATCAACTATCAAAATTGACTGTATTGGGGCGAAATGGGGGGAGGAGAATATATAAATTTTTAGCTTTACATTTACTCTTTAGAAAATTGTGGATTATTTATTTATCTAAATTAAATATCTAAAATAAATATCTAAAAAATAATTTCAAAATTTTGGGAATGGAGCTTTTTTTAAATGAATTTTGGAGAGCTAATAATCACATTCCGAGACACTGCCCGCCAGGGCCACCTGCCCGGAGGGCCGAGCTGTAGAGGGCGTGCCTTTGGCACGCCTGGATCAGCTCGTTATTTATAAATATGTAAATAATAAATATATGATGTAAAAATAAGAATTATCATAGCGAAAATTTGGATCATTGGTCTTAGTTGAGATCATGGGTTCCTTAGTTTTTACCTGAGGACGCTTTGAAGTCGCGAGTTCGCCCAGATAGCATACTCGCTCTAGAAGATGCCTAAATCAGCTCTTATTGTCATTAATATGCCTTTAATATGCCTAGAAGATCTCCTAGTGTCTAGAAAACATGTTCTAGAATCTAGACAAAGTGTGCTAACAGGGCGATTACAATAGTTAATACTTCGCATTTATGGATAAAGTAAAAAGATTTATGATTAATTGGCAATGGACCCAAAATTGGACCGGGGATCTCTTATAAAATTAAATTAAAAAATTTTCAGTCCAAAAAACGAAGTTAACAGAAATTGATTTTGAAAGAGTCTTATAATAAAAAAGACAGTCATTATTTCTTTAGGTGATCAAAATGTGGGCTCATAAAATAGAATTATCTATAATAACAGATGCTTCGACATTTCACTTCTGTACCATATACGATCTTATGGAAATACATAGTCCCCACAACGGGGGGTCCAGGTGCACCCGTAGGTGCCCATACCCGCCAGTGACATTTTTTATGGGGTATGTTTGAAAAAAACTTAGAAAAGTATTTGTTAACTGTAAAAATCAATGTTTAAATTGATTATTTTTTATTAATTTTTTTAGGGCGAAACTAAAAATTACCAGGAAATTTTAAGTTTAGGCAATATTTAGAAAATGAATTTATGAATTCTATTTCAAATCAGTTACCAGTTGTTTTACGGTACTTTAGCTGTAGGGAGTAAAAAAAAATATAAATGAAATTGAGCTGATAATCCCAGCTGGAGTCTGCTGCCCTCTTTCAGTCTTTCAGTCAAACGCCCTGTTTGGATAGTAGACGCCCTTTTTCAAATAGAAATAGGGACTTATATTTGGTGGTTGTATTTTCGAATATGACAAAGATAATCCCAATATATATTTATAATTAATGTAACTATAATAAATTTATTTTGAATCTTGGTTTTTTTTTTAGGGTGGTAGAGATTATTGTGTTATTTAAACACAAAATTTTATTTTTAAAGTATGTTAAATTTTGAGACTTATATTTGAGCTCCTTTCGGAAATTGAATAAGGAAATAATTTTCTTTAGACATTATTTTGTGCTACTGTGCATATCTTTATGGAAATGCTCAAAATTGATTTTTGCATCGGACTATCTTATAATCTTTTTACACCTGGCAGACCGAGCGTTGATCAGTTTAGTTAAAAGCAATAAAATGAATATTATTTTTAATTTTAAATTCAGGTAAAATAGTCCATTTTTATTTGGAGCTAAAATTAAATAAAATTGATATAAAATTTAATTTATTTTTTTGCCAACTTTTTGACCCGCTGCAGTCATCATCAAAGCATCGTTGTTCAGATATTTTTGACTTAATTGGAATTAAAAATAATATTAATTCACACGGAGGTTCCTTCGTAGACTATTTTAAACACCGAATAAGTATGGACAATCAACCGAATAGTTGGATTTTTTAAGGGGATGAAAATGACGTTCAAATAAATTCTTTTATTTGGAATTTATGGTTTTTTTATACTATTTCGGAAAAGATTATTTTAGTTATCGTACGGGGCAAGTAGCTGTGTCAGGCCAGTCTTAGGAATAATTATTCTATATTATTTATTTTATTATTTTAAATTTATTAAAATTGACACTTTCTGTTGTGGCCATCCACTTGATTTTACCATACACTTCTGGTCGAGTTTGGTACAAGGGCCTAGAATTTCATTTTTTGACCCCCCCCCCCTCCGCCCCATTTCGGGTGGTTAGTTTTGGAATTTTTAGACTTCTGTGTGCCCACTGATTATGTATACAAAATTTGGTTGAGTTTGGTACAAGGGCTAAGATTTTCATTATTGACCCTACAACCCCTTTGGGTGGGTAGTTTTTGCATTTTTAGACTTCTACGGGCCCACTGATTATGTATACAAAATTTGGTTGGGTTTGGTAAATGGCCACGATTTTCATTTTTTACCCCCCCCCCATTTTGGGCGGTTAGTTTTTGCATTTTTAGACTTCTGGGGGTCCACTGATTATGTATACCAAATTTGGTTGAGTTTGCTCAAATGGCCTAGATTTTTAATTTTTAACCCCCCTCCACCCCCATTAATTTTGGGTCGATATTCACCAAAATCTAATCAGCTCATAATCTCAATGGACCAAAACTACGTGTGAAATTTGGTTTCGATATTCACACTAGTTTTTGAGCTAGCTCCTCCTCAAAATTTGGTAACGCACAGACTAACTAACAGACAAACAGACATTTTGACAAAAAAATTATTATCTCCAAAAATATAATTTTTTCGATGTTGGCTTATTTTGGCTTTTTTGTAGAGCGAAATGCCATGGTTTCGCTCAATTTTTTTAATCGAATTAGTTTCAGCCGTTTTTGAGATATTTCGAAAAAAAGAAGGAAAAAAACCACTTTTGTCATGCACGATTACAATACTTGACCATACACTGTATGGTAAAGTAAAAAATAAAAGATGTAAATTTTTTTTGAGCTAGCTCGTTCACAATAATTTGATATCGCCCAGACGAACAGACTAATTAACTAACTAACAGACTAAGGGACATTTTGATAAAACAGTTATTATCTTGAAAAATATAATTTTTTCGATTTTCACTTATTAGAGCTTTTTGTAGACCGAATTGCCATGGTTTCGCCCAATTTTTTTAATCAAATTAGTTTCAGCCGTTTTTGAAATATTTCGAAAAAAGAAGCAAAAATAAAACACTTTTTCATCTTCGAATACCCTGTATGGTAAATTAAAAATCTAATTTCGTGGATTAAACAGACAACAATTTATTGCTTGCATGCCTTAACATATAAAAAGCACTCGATATCCAAGGATTAATTTACATAGGTATTTCAAAAGAGTCTAGGCTAAAATATAATAATTACTCTTTGAGAATATAAATTTATTCCCTTGCTCATTCTAGAACAAATTTTATAATTTTAATCCCCCCCGGTTTGATTTCAACCAAAATCTAATCAGCTCTTAATCTCAATACACCGAAACTACATGTGAAATTTGGTTTTGATATTCACACTAGTTTTCGAGGTAATGCGAGCTGGCTGAATCAGAAACGAATACTCAAACACATCTATTCCATTGATCTTAGCTGACCGAAGAATTAATTAATTGTGAGTAGAAGAAATGAATTATGTGTATTAGTTGATTACTTATAATACAAAATAAATTTGTATATCTCCTGGACAAAATTAACGCACCACTTGTGATTTTAACAATATTTCAAAAATAGGAAGTATAATAATTAGTACTTACCTGGAACACCGAGCGATGAATTTGGTAACAGACCAATTCACCTACTAACAGATATTTTGACAAAACAGTTATTATCTCGAAAAATATAATTATTTCGATGTTTACTTATTAGAGCTTTTTTGTAGACCCAAATTCCATAGTTTCGTCCAATTTTTTCAATCAAAATAGTTTCAACCATTTTTGAGATATTTTGAAAAAAAAAACTCATTTTTTATGCACAATTACAATACTTGACCATACCCTGTATGGTAAAGTAAAAATCTGTATTACATTTAACCCATCTTTGGGCCAATACTAGAGTATTACCATATAGTAGAGCTTAAGCCGTTCGCTGCGAAATAATTGCTAAATCATCAAATGATGCTGGATTGCATATGCCGAGATTTGATTTTTTTAGGTAGATTTGGAAGAAATATACCTATTGCGTTCCCTCTCATGGTGCGACTTCCGGAAAATTTCAACATATCATAGTTTCTCAAATAATAACACTCACAATCTCTAAATCACCACTCCGATGTAAGCTACAGCTATACGATACGATTGTCGAACAAGTCATGTCCTTCACGTACCTTGGCATCCAAATGACCTCTCATCAAGACCTAGAAACAGAGGTAAGACATCAGGGAATAAATGCCTCTAAAATATCGGTGTGCGTTAACAATGCAATCTGGTCAAATCAATATTTAAAATCGGAGGCCAAGGTACGAGTCTACAAAACCGTAGTATGTCCAATATTAACTTACGCAGCAGAGACAAGACCCGACACTGCAAAAACTTCTCAATTATGGAAACGACTGAAATGAAGACATTACGAAGGATAATGAACGTGACCAGGCTCGATAGGTTGACGTTCTGGAAGAAACAAACCTATAGGTTTAAAAAATAGGAAGAAGAAGAATATATATGTGGGGCGGGTATGTATCACAATTTTGTGGGTGCGCTGCAGGCCACAACGTTCAACAGATTGCAATAAAATTTGGCAGAAATTTAGTCTTGATGTAAACAAGAACTGATTTGTGACTTCAGGCCCAAGGGAGTGGAAATGGTGTGGGGTTGAAATATTAAAAATATTCATAACAAAATTAATATGAATAATACCAGTTTGGATGCATATGGCTAATATTCTACTAATTAATCTCTAGAACTTGCGCCTGAAAAGTTTTTTTATAGGAGCAGTCTAAAAGGGAGGGGGGGGGTAGAGCCCCTTCAATATTGACCTTTTCCTACGGCCTGCCGCAAGGATTTTTATCTTTTCTTTTAATTTTTATATTTTTATGATTCAAGTCTTTTTCTAATTTTAATTTTTAGTTGACATTAACTGCAAGTTGTAAGTTAAATTTTAATTAATCTTTCAATATGATTATTAATCTTCAGTGACAAAGAATGAATCCAAATTGAAATTTGAAACTAGGATAGTTTTCTTGGTTCAATAGCAAGCACTATAAGGCTATCAAAAGACAAATAAATATAGAAATAAATCTTTAGCTTGGTTGTCGGGTAGGTGGTCGTGGTACCTGATCCTCAATCTCATCCAAACCTAAATGTACTGTATGTATGATGTAACCTCATTTGGCTTTTGGTGGATAAACAGTGAGTGCCTGGCACTAAGAGCAACAACATCGTATGGACCAAGATAACGAGTGGGGATGGGCTGTAGTATAAACATGAACCAAAGCCCAACTTAACGGCATGATCAAAGTGGGCAGAATCGCATAAACACCGAGAGCGCAGATTTAATAATCCATGCATTGAATCATTGATAGAGAAATCTCTTTAATGGATAACATTCACGTCTAGAAGACAAAGTCTTTACATTCAAAGCAGTAGTTTCCTTAAGGAGGTTCGGGACAGCTTATCTATCTGGTTGTATTTCATCAGAGTGACAACGTCTGCCTACTAAATTTTTTAATAAAAAAAAAAAATTGTTAATAATGAGGTTAATTTCGAATAAAAATCTTTGTTTTGATAATATTAATAAAAAGAATATTGAGATAAATTTTTTCTCATTTAAAAAACAACACAAAAATGATTTCAAGAAATAGAGTTGGAATTCTACACTAATGCTTTTGTTATATTCTGTTGGTTGCAAATAACTTTTTATTTTTACATTTATGAATAACTAATCAACTAGACTGTCAAATCTATTGAAAAATGTATTATTCGATTCATAAAAGTTGAATTATTAATCTGTATAAATTTGTTGAAATGGTATAATTTGTATAGAAGTTATAACCCTTTTATATGCTCGGTCCATTTACTTCCATGTTAAAAGGGTAATTTTCAATAATCTATTTCTCGGTATTGGGACAGACGATCAACTTCAAATTTCGGGAATAAATATTTAATACGTCAATGATTCGATGGTAAAAATCTGAGAATTTTCCTATAAAAATGATAAACAGTCCCGAACCTCTTTAAATAGAACAACTATATAATCAAGAAGCTCCAGTCAACAGCTAGCTATTCAACTAATAAGAGTGAAATTTATAGATTGATTTTGAATTTTTAAAAATATAAAATTTTTCAATTGAAAATTTCGAATTTGGTTGATGACTTGGATTTCAATAAAAATTCACTTTATAATAATAACGCGAATGTGAAATACTTTTAATATGGGTGCCTAGGACATAGGGAATCGTAGGAAATGAGTCTACAGATCTAGATAAAATGGGAGCCAACAAGTGGTCTTTTAACTTGTCTCAAACCTGCCTAGAAGACCCCGTAATGTTTTTCAAAAACCTAATTAAAAACAAAGAATAGGAGAGAGGAAATTCTCTACTTAAAAAAGTCAAGCCTAAAAGTCCCCGTCCAATATGATAATAGCTTTCGTGCGTTTCGGCACGCCCTCGAAGCTCGGTCCTCCGAGCTGAAAGCCCTGGCGGCAGCGTCTCGGTCCAAAAATTCCTCTTAAAAACCACACTCCAAATGTATACACTGTAAACTACCGAAAATACATCGTCTCTTAAAAGTTTCGCCTCTTTAATTTTTGAGTGGCGGGGGGGGGGGGGAGGAATAATTATGAATATATTTAAATTTAAATCATTTTTTCCTTTTCAAAACAAAAATAATGAAATGATTTATGAACTGCAAAAAATTCGCAGGCTGAATCATGGACATTATTCAAATTTACGAGGTTCAATTAATAATAATTTAATTAATTACAAAAAATATATTTAATGTTTCTTAATTTAAAATGAATTGGAGTCTTTCATTTCAAAATTCGAGTGCAAATTAAAATTATATTTCAAATTTGCCTGGTTAATGACAATCAATTGGAGCTGTCAGTTTAAAATCCTAGCTGACAATTATATTTCAAATTTGCCTCGTTAATTGATATATATTTGATGTTTTTTAATTTAAAATCAATTGGTGTTTTTTCATTTTCATTCGAGTTCAAATGAATACAATATTATCTCGACACAAAGTCTAAATCAAAAATTTATAGTTTTAGTAATAGAAATCATGGTATAAATATTAATCTTACATTGGTCTAGTGGCTAAAGCAGATGACCTTAGTTCAAGAGTTCGTAGGTTCGATTCTAGTCAAGAGAGAAATTTTTTAGAGAAATTTCTCTTAGCGTTGTTACAAATTAATCTAGATCAATATATATAGTATATATATATATATATATATATATATATATATATAGTATATATATATATATATATATATAATATATATATAGTATATGCCTAGAAAGATGCAGACAATCATAACACGCCTCGGTAACACGATAGGACATTGCTTCTTTTCTCATGGATAGTTGATTCGGAGAGAAGATCCCCCATGGTGTGAGACTTGCAGTTCTAGAGTCACACAGTGGATCACATCCTAAATGATTGTCCTGTATATAATATGGCTACGACAAAATTCAATATAGAAAACAAGACTATCCTAAATCTACTAGGAAGTAGAGAATTTGTTCGGGTTTTTACATCGAATCCAACTTTATTATTTAACTTATATTTTATTTTTCTAGTCACGCCCTAACTATGGGCAGTGTAACTATCTGTGACAAGATTTATTTTGTTGATTATTTTATTTATAATATATTTATTAGAAGCCCTTTTAAAGCTTCATTGTTATTATTGTTTTTCTTATATCTCAACCAAAACATTCTGTGAAAAAACAAGCCAGCTCGAAAAAGTAGTAAATCTTGTGTAGCCAAGTGAAATTCGCCAAGAATAATTAAGGTAAGAGATTTACTATTTTCTCAACTTAATTATTCTTGGCGAATTTAACTTGGCTGCACACTAGATTTCACTACTTTTTCGAGCTTGGCATGTTTTTTCACAGAATGTTTTGACTGAGATTTCTCTTCTTTTTTGTAAGCTTTAAAGGAAGCCCGTTGGTCTAAAGGGCTAAAAATTTTATTTTTTATCACCCCCCATTTTGGGTGGTTAGTTTTTGCATTCTAGCCTTCTAGGGGCCCACAGAAAATGTATACAAAATTTTGTTGAGTTTGGTCCAACGGGCTAGAATTTTCATTTTTGACCCCCTCCCCTATTTTGAGTGGTTAGTTTTACAGTTCTAGCCTTAAGGAGGCCCTCAGAATATGTATGTATACAAATTTTGGTTGAGTTTGGTCCAACGGACTAGAATTTACATTTTCATTTTTGACCCCCCCCCCTTCAAAGACGGATCCAGGGGGGGGGCGGAGGGGCGATCGCTCCCGCCATACAGGCCCGTGCCTAGCGGAGGTGCAACACGTGCTTCGCACGCAGAGGCCAAAAAACGGCGGCCAAACCGATAGGGAATTTATAACATTTTTATTTTTTTTTATTTTAATGAACTTAAAATATGAGATATGAAATTTGTAAATTTTTTAAAAATTTTAAAATTGAAAATAAAGTTCTATGTGTGTGGGGGGGGGAGGCGTCTCTGCCCCACGCTTGGACAATTCGATCGCGACACACTTTCGAGATAAAAAGTAGATCTTATATACATCGGCCACCTTATATACATTCTCCTCCCCCCCCCATAAAAAATTCCTGGATACGCCCTTTCCCCCTTTGGGTTGAAAGGCAGAAAGTTTGGATTTTGGAATTTTTCCTTTGTTTGTGTCCTAAACTCGAATAACAGGCGAAATTCCATGATGCTGGAATGATTGGAAGTACCATAGAGGTTTTGATGACCTGTCAGTGAGCGAGTGCCAAAATTAGCTATTTTCTCAAGTCCATATTTTAGAATCTATTTAAGCTATAATATTGAAATTTGGTACTCTCCTCAAAATGGATTACATAATTACATGTGTGCGATTTCAGCTCTATATTTCAAATGGATTCCGAGCTGCAGGGGGTCGAAATTGGCTCGAAACGGTTCGTGTAAATAGCGTTCAGCGTGTACGGCCAAGCTAATGCTCAAATTTAGCCTGCGCACGCTGTGCGGTTTGATAGTTTGTCTCTCGTTGAACATATGATTAATGGTCCATTTCTAGTTGATTATCTCAATTGGATCATAGCTTAATTGGATCTTTTCATAAAATTTCTTTTAAACTACAAAATTCTTAATCAAAATGCTATTTTCTTATAATATTAAAAAGTTACTGTGAACCACCAGATAAATAAAATCGATTTCTTTCTCATTTATAATTATTTTGGTCTGTTATATAGAGATGATTTCTCCCTATGAGAAGAGACATTTGTTATTGATTCTAGTCCATTCACTCTACATATAAATTGGAATATCTTTTAATTCGTAAACTATTGATTTGAGACATTTCACTCACATGGACTTTTCTGTTGGAAATTATATCTTCTTTAATAAAGTTCATTATATAAATTTGTGTACCTCGAAGACTTAGGCAGTAATGGTGAAATTAAAGTTCAACCTATAAAAAAACTTACACGAAGAAATATTTTGATATTTTAATACCATAAAAGAAAGGTCATTAGATATAATTAGCTCCAATTAATTTAAAAGCTAGAGATCATTAAAATTTCAAAATAAAATAATTTTTTCTCAGATACTCGTAAGTAGATAAAAATTGTTTTACAAAAATAAAATCAGTTTTAGATAAAGGGTGCCTCTTAGTATGAAGGTGAAGATTTTTATTGAAATCCCTGTCATCAATCAAATTCCATATTTTTTGATTCAAAAAATTATCTCGCTAATTCATTGGGCCTGTATTTTGATATTGTACAATATATAAATTTGTGTGTTTTTACTTTATCCAATGCAAAGCATGGGTAAAGTATTGTAATCGCTCTCGGGGCAAGCGTGGCTTCAAAGGGTCCTCAGGTAAAGACTACGGAACCCATGGACTCAATTAAAGTCACAAATTGTAGTATTCAATTAGGTTGAATTTTAGCACGTGACGGTTTTGCCAAAAATTACAAGGGGTCTCGCCGAGAGGCCAAAAAGTGCGATTTTTACTTTATCCAATGCGAAGCATGGGAGAAAGTATTGGAATCGCTCTCGCGGCAAGCGTGGCTTCAAAGGGTCCTCAGGTAAAGACTACGGAACCCATGGACTCAATTAAAGTCACAAATTGTAGTATTCAATTAGGTTGAATTTTAGCACGTGACGGTTTTGCCAAAAATTACATGGGGTCTCGTCGAGAGGCCAAAAAGTGCGATTTTTTCATTTAGTGCGTGCGTATGGATGTATGGATGGATGTATGGATGGATGTTATCGTTTTTTGGCCCACGATTTTTTCCACACCGTTGCACCAATTGAAATGAAATTGAAAACCTACCATTAGTTTAACAAAATGAAGCGCTGATTAGTTTTTGGTACATATCGGACCACAAACATTAGTACTTTATTTCAGTACTTTTTTAGTTTTTTCTAAATATCTTGAAAATGACTTAACCAATTTTGATGAAATTTAATATCCTAATTAAGTACCTTGGGGACCACAAAAAAGGTTAAATAAAGTTTTTAGTAAAATTATATTTTAAAGTACTTTACTCAAGAACATATTAATATTTCAAATGAATTTGGATAAAGTTTAGCAACGATCCGTTGCAGTTTATTTCATTTAGTGCGTGCGGATGGATGGATGGATGTATGGATGGATGTATGGATGTATGTTATCGTTTTTTGGCCCACGATTTTTTCCACACCGTTGCACTGATTGAAATGAAATTGAAAACCTAGCATTCTTTTAACAAAATGAAGCGCTGATTAGTTTTTGGTACATATCGGCCCACAAACATTAGTACTTTATTTCAGTACTTTTTTAGTTTTTTCTAAATATCTTGAAAATGACTTAACCAATTTTGATGAAATTTAATATCCTAATTAAGTACCTTGGGGACCACAAAAAAGGATAAATAAAGTTTTTAGTAAAATTATATTTTAAAGTACTTACTCTAGAGTAAGAGAGTACTTTTTTAATTTTTTAAATTCTTTAAAATTTATTCATTTGAACCTTTTAATATAGCTCATTTAGCCTTGCTTAAATAAGAATGGATAGGCTTCTCTCTGAAATACTAAAAATTTGGGAGGAAATTTTATAAGTAACCATAGCAACTGCGTTGTTTTCTTATCCGCTACCTTTGCAGAATACATAGAGAAATCGACTTTAAACCAAAATAGCGATTGATTCTCATCAAATACTTGAGGAATAACCATTCTATATTGGATTTTTGACGTTTCGGTTTTTATTGGTACCATTGCTGAAGACATAGAGGAATCGACTTTAAACCAAAAATAGCGATTGATTCTCATCTAGTACTTGAGGAATAACCATTCTATATTGGATTTTTGACGTTTCGGTTTTTATTAGTGACCATTGTTGAAGACATAGAGGAATCGACTTTAAACCAAAAATAGCGATTGATTCTCATCAAATACTTGAGGAATAACCATTCTATATTGGATTTTTGACGTTTCGGTTTTTATTGGTGACCATTGCTGAAGACATAGAGGAATCGACTTTAAACCAAAAATAGCGATTGATTCTCATCAAATACTTGAGGAATAACCATTCTATATTGGATTTTTGACGTTTCGGTTTTTATTGGTAACCATTGCTGAAGACATAGAGGAATCGACTTTAAACCAAAAATAGCGATTGATTCTCATCTAGTACTTGAGGAATAACCATTCTATATTGGATTTTTGACGTTTCGGTTTTTATTGGTCACCATTTCTGAAGACATAGAGGAATCGACTTTAAACCAAAAATAGCGATTGAGTCTCATCAAATACTTGAGGAATAACCATTCTATATTGGATTTTTGACGTTTCGGTTTTTATTGGTAACCATTGCTGAAGACATGGAGGAATCGACTTAAAATCAAAAATAGCCATCGATTCTCATCTAATACTTGAGGAATAACAATTCTACATTAGGTTTTTGACGTTTCGATTATTATTGGTAACCATTGCTGAAGACATGGAGGAATCGACTTAAAATCAAAAATAACGATCGATTCTTATCTAATACTAGAGGAATAACCTTATTGCATACCATTTTTGATGTTTTGACTATTAATGGCAACCTCTACTGAAAACGTGGAAGAATAGACTTAAAATCAAAAAGACTAAAATCTTTTTGGTAAACAACTCAAGCTTGAGTTGTTTGCCATAAAAGAATTTAGTCTTTTTGATTTTAAGTCTATTCTTCCACGTTTTCAGTAGAGGTTGCCATTAATAGTCAAAACATCAAAAATGGAATGCAATAAGGTTATTCCTCTAGTATTAGATGAGAATCGATCGTTATTTTTGATTTTTAAGTCGATTCCTCCATGTCTTCAGCAATGGTTACCAATAATAATCGAAACGTCAAAAACCTAATGTAGAATTGTTATTCCTCAAGTATTAGATGAGAATCGATGGCTATTTTTGATTTTAAGTCGATTCCTCCATGTCTTCAGCAATGGTTACAATAATAACCGAAACGTCAAAAATCAAATGTAGAATGGTTATTCCTCAACTATTAAATGAGAATTATTTTTGAATTAATGTCAATATGAACTACAAATTGCAAGTGATATCTGATTAATAATAAAGGAACAAACATATTAATATTTCAAATGAATTTGGATAAAGTTTAGCAGTTTATTTTTAAGTTATTTTAATAATTAAAATTTTGACAAAGAATAAAATTGTTATTTCCTGACTTCTGGGTGAGAGACAAATTTTAAAAAATATATAACTAGTATTTGCAATTAGGCTTATGGCTAGAAAGGCCAAAAAGCCTAAAAAAAAAAAAAAAAAAAAAAAAAAAAAAATAAAATTGTTATTTCAATCCAATAAGCTCTTTTAAATTTAAAAGTTAATAGAAAATCTGCACATAAATAATTACAATAGCTTTTGTACTTACCTTAGGTAGTGATTTATTAAAAATAAATTACAATGTTGGTTTAGCTTCCTTATATTGAGAGAGCGCCACATCCGATGAATTTGCCCTGAGTCTCAACGGTATCGCCACTCATTATTTATATGTTTACTCTAATGAAATAACGCCACTCATTCCCCCTAAAGCTTAAAGTATATTTTATGCGGGGATGACCACAAGGGGGGGGGGTGAAAATTGTGGCATTTTACCTTAATCTTATAACTTTAACAAGTGATAATAAAAAATCTCTTCTAATTTTTTAGAAGTGACTAAAATGGGGGGGCACTTTTTGAAACTGGGGGATTAGTCATGAAGCTAGGGGACCATCCCTGATTTAAACAATTTGAAATGTCGAGCATCTAATTGATCAAATAAAAAATAGTCGAAATTTGTAATTTTCAATAAATTGTCCTATCTAATTATCACTGGTTACTTTATATTTGAGAGACTAACTAAATGTATTTTAGAATGTTTATAAATAATCAATATCTAATTTTTAATTAGTTAATTGTATGAGTATGTCTATAAACACTAGTACTTTTTATTGTTTTCTTTTTCTTAGAAGAAATTTAGTTCTATTTTGTTCGCTATATACTATTTTATATTGAAAATTAAAAATTAATCAAATTATATAATCAAAATTTCAAAAGTATATAATTTAAAGAGATTCAAAGAAAAAGAATAACCATCTCTGAGTTTTGAATCGAGAGCCAAGGTGGGGAACTTGGTTGGTCGTTCGCTACTGCCCTCTACTCTCAGTTCGAACTACCTTGCTTTTCACTAAAGCTTAGAGAGGAGCCCCAAGTCCACACCATCAATATTCAATGAGAAATTGAAAAATTAATTAAATATTCTTGAAATAAAAAATGTAAATCTATTTTTGAAATGTCCATTAAATCTAGTATATTTATTTTATTAACGTTTAAGAATTTATATACGAGTGCCTTAGCCTTAGTAGGCCCTTTATCGATATTTTTCTTGGAGGGTCCTTTTTTCGCAAAATAAAACAAAAACTATTGCTTAAACCAGGGATCCCCCCCTTAGCTTCATGACCCCCTCCTCCTCATTTCAATGAAAAGTAATGTGTTCCCTTTATCAATAATATTTTATTCACTCTCTAAAGAATTAGTAGATGCTTTTATTACCTTTTGTTGAAGTTAATAGCTTGACTGTTTTTATTTATTTTTACCATATAATTTTCAAGCAATTTTTCAAGCCCCCTCCCACCAATTAAAGACACTCTCTGCGTCTTAACACCCCTACGTAAACAAAATATATTTGAAAATAATAAAACAACAATACGCATTAGGGTTCTACTTATTTTAGATATTTTCGAATATTTACGCTGACAGGGGTTAGGCTAGTTAGAAATTAATAAAAAAATATATCCCCAAAGCTTTAAGTCTCAATTTTAACCTAGTGCTAAGTTACCTAGCGATTAAGTTCCCAATTAGATAACATGGGCTTTTTGGCATTGAACGATCAATTTTTTAATCAGACCAAAGTATGGTTTAAAAAATTGAAACTCTGTAAACATTATCCTTATAATAATGGCTATCTTTCAGAACTTGCAGATTTTTGCTATTACAATTTTGTCGTTACATATACATAGAAAAATACTGCTACATCTTAGTATTAGCATGTTATAGACTCCAAAATTATAATAGCTAAAAATCTGTAAAAATTCTGAGGGAGAGCTACCATTATAAGGATAAAGTTTACAGGAGTTTCAAATTTTTAGAACGGTTACTTTGGCTGGAATAAAAAATTGATCGTTATGCCAAAAACCCCATGTTATTTAGATGGGAAATTTAGTCGCTGTGTACCAGTAGGTTAAAATTGAGATAGAGACTTGAAACTTGGGGGATATTATTTTTTATTTATTTCTAACCATATGAGCACCTTTCAGCTTAAATATTCGAAAATATCCAAAATAAGGAGCACCCTAATACAAATTAAAACTTTAATTAAAAAAATATTATGGATATTAAATAGATCACCCAGTTTTATCAAGAAGTAATTTAGTTTCTTAAGTTATTCTTTCTCATTAACAGTATAGACATGGGCGGTAGTTAAGGAGGGGGCCAATGGGGTAGGTCCCCTCTCACAAAACTCGTTGACTCCTCTAGAAAAAATCGATCTCCATTATTTCGAGGCATCAATTATGTGGGTATTTCTCATTAAATTATTTCGTTTCTTGTAAAATTTGTTGATTCTACTAAAAGTTAGTTGATCTTGAATCGGATTACCGGATTGAAACCTTGTGATGGCTAATCAGAAAACCTCCTTAACTACGCCAATGAGGATAATAGAAAATTAGATAAGTCCGATATCCATCGAAGTATTAGGATAATTTTTAGTAAGTTTTAATTTAGAAAAACTTCTTTTAGCTGTTGCGGCTGTAATCGGAAGGGTTAAAAATAGTAAGCACATTGTAATAACTTTTTGAAAACTAGAGGTTAGAATATTGAAATTTATCAATAATAGTTCGGCGAGTTCCTTAATGGTATGAATTTTGAATAAGCCTTTATTATTATATTTCACCAACAATGAGAACGGAACTTCCCTGTCTCGTGGGATTTAGGTATTGCAAGATTTTATTATAAACAGTTATTACAATCATTGATCTCCTTTTTTCTTTGCGTTATAAAATTAAAGATATATAATTTTAGTTTTGACGCACATTTTTCGATAAATCTCCGAAAATAAGTGCTTGAGAGGGATTTTTCCGTAAAAATATTTCAACTCAATATTAATTTCGGGGGTTTTCAAAAGCATATTGACAGTGCGCCCTATATGGTACTTTTTTTTTTTTTTTTAATGATATTGATGAGAGAAGGGAGATACACCAGAAGGTGGATCCCCTAAAGGCCTGTATGGGCTGGCCCCTCAATCGTGAAAAGAACAGAGTAGAAGGAAAAGAAGCCGGGATCACGAGCCAATCTCAGAAACTTAGATACAATTCAATATCCAATTTACTAAGGTTTTAGGGGCTTCGAGCAGTGGTAAATTCTCCGCGCGATAAATTAGGTTAAATTTATCTCCCACTTAATTTTTTATTACCAGGCACTATACTTACAGAAAAAATGTCTGGGTATAGCCGGGAATCGAACCCGAGACCTCCGGGTTGCCAGCCAGTTATTCTGACCATTACACCACGGAGGCTGACAGAAACTTCCTAATAATAATAATCTAATTTTACTATAAAAAATGGGAAATCTGGCCTCTTAGTAATATTACATACCAGTATTGTAATCTTACAACATATTTTTTACTAATACTTATCAAATTAAAAAAAGAAAAAAGTAAAGTTATTTTTGGAATGAGTTAATGTGATTTTACCCCAGTTTAATTTAGTATTTTATTTAATTTTGTAAATTTCCTATCTATTTTATTGTAAACATCTAATAAATTTACAAATTTTTTTAACAGTGTGTGCTTTTTTCAATAGATATTATTTAAAAGTATGAACAATAATTATTTATTTATTTCAGTATTGATAAAGTAAAAGAGAAAGAATTTAATTTTTAGGACAAATTCTAAGATTTTTGTAGAAATATTATTAAATTGCAATATTAGAAGGGTGTCGCGGTCGTAAATTCGCGATATAAACTTTCGACAATTTAAATTATAATGTTTAGAAATTTAATATATATTCGGTGAATTGGGAAGCATTTTTCTTTTATAATAAATTATTTGTTAAGGGTCATATTTTGCTGGGACAGGTGACTGACTGAGGCCTTTCCTTATCTTATTATAAAGGGGGAGGTGTGTTGTGCCCTCGAGAATTCTTTTCCTTAAATAAATATAATTATTCTTAAGGGTAATATTTTGGCAATCGGCTTCCTTGATCCTAGAATGTGACCATTTCACAATGGGTAAGGGATTTTACAACTTCCTGTACCTAAATGTCAAATGGCTCTTAAACACATGTCGATTGTAAATGTCATTTTTGCATGGGAAATTTCTAGAAATGGGAGGAATGATTTTAAGATACGCCCCGCTAATTAAGAATTTGGCCTATGAGAAGTAATCTTAAAATTTCGACTCTGGAGTCAGTCACCAGCGGTCAGGCAGTTTTGAGGGAGCCAAGCAGTCAGTCAGTTAGTAGAGAGTGAGCAGCGAGTTAGCATGTAGAAAGTAATTGAATTGATTGAAAAGTTTTTGTTTTGCCGAGAGTAGCAGAGTTGTTGATTCACAAAGAGAAACAAAGAGAATGTCCTCTGCTTGATGCAAATAAACATACACACATATATATATATCGAGATGATATATCTGTATATATATTATTTATTTGTTTGAGACTATAGTTTCGAAGACTTGGTCTCATCATCAGTCTTTCTTCAATTATAAATGTTTTTCATGGAGTCAATATCATATGGATATTGAAAACTTGGTGTTCCTTCGTCACTGCTGGCTAGGAACTAATAAAATTTTTATTAGTCAATTCAATTACATTCTACATGCTAACTCGCTGCTCACTCTCTACTAACTGACTGACTGCTTGGCTCCCTCAAAACTGCCTGACCTCTGGTGAATGACTCCAGAGTCGAAATTTTAAGATTACTTCTCATAGGCCAAATTCTTAATTAGCGGGCGTATCTTAAAATCATTCCTCCCATTTCTAGAAATTCTACTCTCTAGAAATTTCCCAAGCAGAGGACAACCTCTTTGTTTCTCTTTGTAATTGAATTGAATCGAAAAATTGTACTACCCCATTTACACTGAAATAAAACTACGTAAAATAAATATGTGTTCTATTTAAACCCTTGCCTAGAGTAGCGAAACTTTTTCCATCAACAGGACACACATCTTCCAGCAAACGGCGTGCTAGACAAAAGAATCCACGATCTACGAGGTTCGCGTTACCCTTAGTAGGCATTCATAATCTTTCGAAACTATGAAAGGCCCGCTATAAATAAAACAAATAATGTGTTCGCGCCCTTAAACCACTGGCGCGCGACAGGGGATTCATCCCTCAGAAGTCGAACCTGAGAACTACCATGCTTTCGAGATAAAAACCTCTCTCTGAATCGCAATATATTATACAAGCACAGAAATTTTTTACTCCATTCTTCTATTACGGAAATTAAAAAAATTTATCTTAAAAGAGAGAGGTTTTTGTCTCGAGGGTGTGAGCCGACTGCCCGGAAAGCATGTTACTTCTCAGTTTCGACTCCTGAGGAGATGAATCCCCTCTGATATCGCAATTTAATAATATTTCTACTTTTAATATATATTGGTTAATCTGAACCTCGAGCTGATTTTTGAAAAATATTCCAACTATTTTCAAAAAAAGATGCTCAAATCGTTATTTTGATCAAGTAAATTTTAGAATTTTTAAATCAAGTATATAGGAAAACATTTTATGATTTTTTACATAGGCATGTTGGCATTGTTCTTAAAAGTACTAACACAGGTGCGCTCTTGGGATTCATTTTGGATGATGGGTGAGAGAGAATTAATTTTTATTTGTGGAAAGAATGGAAAAAAAGTAGATCAACTTTAAATGCTTAATAATATTAATTATTTGATTGAAAAATCATTTAATCAATTTTATCAAGTTTTCTTATTTAAGGAATCCATCAATCCATCCTTACGCACAGACTAATTGAAAAAATCTTACTTTTTACCTCTGGGCGAGACCCCATGTAATTTTTTGCAAAACCGTCACTTGCTAAAATTCAATCTAAATGAATATTAAAATTTGTGACTTTGATTGAGGCCATGGGTTCCGTAGTCTTTACCAGAGAACCCTGTGAAGTCGCTTGCCGCGAGAACGATTACAATACTTTATCTGCTTCTGAATAGGACAAAATAAAATTATTAATTTAGGTATACTAAATTACTAAGAGAATTTTTACAAATTTATTATTAAAATAATGCCATTTAATTTAATAATTTTTGTAGCTCTATATCGACAATGTATTAAACTCTTAAGAAATATAGTTGTGAGTATTTTACAAATGATACAGGGTCATAACTTTAAGTACTACCTTGTAGCACCAATCCCACCGAGATGCACAAAATACCACTAGCTGGGAAGACTGTAAAAATGCCGACAGAGACCCCAATCTTAAAACTTACTAAGCCATATTTTGCCTGACTTGAGTGATTGATGCTTTGAACAATTCAAACGCAGTAGACAATTGAATTTATTATTTATCTATAAATTCAGGGGCAGATCTATATATGAAGTTTTTGGGCTGCAGCCCAGGGCCCCGTGGATTTAAAGGTCCCCCAGCAATATTTTTTGTCCTAATTGTTTTCCTATACCGTATAGATCAATATAGAAAAGAGTTTTTTGACAAAATGGCAATTCGTTTGATTAATTAGGTAGGCCCCCAAGTAGTGTTAACCCACCCGTATGGAAATAATTAGATTTTTCGAAATATGTTTTTTATATATTTTTTGAAAATATATTAAAAATATAAAAAATTTTTGTTAAATATATATAAAATTTATACTAGAGCAACATAAAAATAATTTTATTTTAAGAATATATAGAAAACATAAACTTTATATAAATTTATCACAAAAATTTTATATTTTTAATATATTTTCAAAAATATATAAAAAACTTATTTCGAAAATCTATTTATTTCTATACACGCAGGGCCCCACAAATTCACGGTCCGCCCCTGTATAACGTAATCAACCGTAGACCTTTTGGGAGGTACTGTACTTCTTTAAAACCTTACTCCAAAAGTACCAACTCCTTTATACTTGCTTACCACATGTGCTTCTTTTGGGTGTCAGTGCCTTGTCTAAATTTAGTCTGGAATTTAGTATGGGTAGAATCACGTTAGATTATCAATTTACTAAATATCAAAGCCGTATGTAATAAAATGGGTATGTCTATTATCTTTTGATATTGAATATGTTTCCTTTACTTATATAACCTCTCAAATAATTTCCTGTTTCTTTGTATTATTTGATAAAATGAATAACAAAAAATAAAATCTGTTGTGATACTTTATCACTGGTCATTTATTATTTAAAAACATACCAATAATGATAGCTAATAAATAGTGCAGGATTTACGTATAAACTACATAAGTTATAGCTTAGGTCCTGACTTTCCTAGGGCACCCCAAAAAATTGTCCGAGTGAGCAATTGTCAAATATACTTAAATTTACTACAACATTATTTGTCCCAATATGCCGCACATCCGGAACTTCCCCATACTCTTCACCTAATTTAGATAATAATCCTTTGTAAATTGTGCCTTCTAAAACTTTTGTTTTTTAAGTTTATTATGAATAAAAATGATTTTAAGTTAAAGATTTATTATTTCACTATCTATATACTTCTTAATTGTATTTCAGTTTAACAATCTAGGTATCCGAAAATCATATTTAGCACTGACATATATTATCTGGACTTATAAAGAGCCTCATATCTCAAAAAGCTTAGGCCTTATCAAGTCTAAATCCGGCCTTGCCAATAAAGAACCAGGACGACCGACTTATAATCTAAAATAGTCATGTCTAAAGGAGAATTTCGTGGTAGGCTCTCTGGAGTTTTCAACGTAGGTACTCCTTTTTCATCAAAAATAGTAGTTGGTCAGATTAAAAGGCGAAACATTGGCGTAGTTAGTGAGTTTTCCTAAGGGGGGAGGGGGGCAGTCGGCCACTTTTTTAGTAGAATTGACAAATTTTGGAAGGAACGAAATAATTTAATGAGAAATACATAAGTGATGCCTCGTAATAATGGAGTTTTGATTTTTCTAAAATGGGAATGAGTTTTTGTAAGGGGTCACTTGCTCGCCTTTCCCCCGCCCCCTAACCACACGCCTATGTAGCTAAACCTAGGTAGTTGTTTCACCATATGGGTTTTCTTAGAATTTTTTTGAAATTTAGATAGATTATTATTAAAATACTTCTGCATCGATTGGTGGTGGAACGAAATTGATGAGCAATATAGTTGCGGAGATTTTAAATTCCAAAGATAGAGTTTTTCAGACTTTATAATTACCGTAAAGTTTACATACATATTTAATTATAATTATGAAACTCTTCTTACCAGTGTTATAAAAAACTAAACCAACATTAAACAATAACTAATACATTTTTCAATAAAATTGGTTACAACACAGTTTCTGAGAAAATAATGAATAAATAATGAAAAATGTATAATGAAAATTTACACTAAAAAAAGCTGGCAATAACGTATGTATTTAACCTAAAAAGGGGGTTAACTTTAGTACTTTTTAGACGTTTTTCCCTTCAGCCATTGTCGCAACAGATTTCAATCGCTTATTAAGAACTTTTTGTTTAATAATTCGACCTTTATAATGTATTTTATCTGTCATTTCTATGATTAAAATATTCAAGCTCGGACAATGTTGCCAGATATGTCAAACGAGGACGGGATTGGCTAGTAGTAGCATATAAACAGCAAAAAGTTTTGGGCTTATGAATTATGTATCCTTATTGTCTGTTCTAGTATCATTAACCTTTTGCTAGTATTGTCGCGAAATAACTACCTTAAAGCTATCCATAATATACTATATTATTATTATTATTAAAATACTTCTGCATCGATTGGTGGTGGAACGAAATTGATGAGCAATATAGTTCAGGAGATTTTAAATTCCAAAGATAGAGTTTTTCAGACTTATAATTACCGTAAAGTTTACATACATATTTAATTATAATTATGAAACTCTTCTTACCAGTGTTATAAAAAACTAAACCAACATTAAACAATAACTAATACATTTTTCAATAAAATTTTAATTCATGGTTACAACACAGTTTCTGAGAAAATAATGAATAAATAATGAAAAATGTATAATGAAAATTTACACTAAAAAAGCTGGCAATAACATATGTATTTAACCTAAAAAGGGGGTTAACTTTAGTACTTTTTTGACGTTTTTCCCTTCAGCCATTGTCGCAACAGATTTCAATCGCTTATTAAGAACTTTTTGTTTAAGAAGTCGACCTTTATAATGTATTTTATCTGTCATTTCTATGATTAAAATATTCAAGCTCGGACAGTGTTGCCAGATATGTCAAACGAGGACGGGATTGGCTAGTAGTGGTACATAAACAGCAAAAAGTTTTGGGCTTATGAATTATGAATCCTTATTGTCTGCTCTATAGCATTAACTTTTTGCTAGTATTGTCATAGAAATAACTACCTTAAAGCTATCCATAATATACTATATTATCAACTTTCACTAATCCAAGTAAAAGATTTCATCCAAAAAGTGTGTAAATTATAAAATGAAATAAATTTCAATATTCATTTTTGTTTTGTTTTTCATTTAGGAGAGTATTATATAACTTCCAGTGGATGGAATTTCCTTTTCCATTAGTGAAGAGAGGAGGTTTTTCTCTCTCGGTCGAGTGATTGATGAGATTTCGAAATGGTATTTGGTATTTGTTTTCGAGAGGGGTGTATTTGAATTTTTGTTTCTGGACCTGGGTCGGGTCTCGGGTGCTGTTGCTGTCAAAGAACGTCTTGTTCTTTGCAGGTGTGTCCCTGAGGCTGGTAACCCGACGCCTCCACTTCCTGCGCGCCTGCTTTTTCCATCCTGGCAGACTGCGGGGCGCCGACCAACCCACCCACACACGGGGCTAACACTAACAAACACAGCTAAATCCGAACACATTCTCGCCGATGGTCCATGCAGTGTCTTCAGCCTGCCTCAGGACACAAGCAATACATTCCTGCTTAGCTTCAAATCAAAAATTCTTACCTTTCTCCACGAATTCGAAAAAGAGAACAAAACTTGCTTTCAAGAGGAACAAAGAATTCAAAAGCTTTTTGTAGAAGTGTAGTTTACATTGTTGATTATTTCTGCAATAAAGATAAAAGTAAATAAATATTATATGAAATATTCATTCACTATGAGTTAAGATTTATAGGTCACTTGTTTCACATTAAAATTAAATAAGCTGTCGTGTTCTGATGTGGCCATCCACTTGATCTTTACCATACAACCTGGTCCTTCACTTATATTTAATATTTAATAAAATTATTTATAATCATGTAGGGGGGGTAGTGTTTTGCATTTTTATACTTTCTGATGTCCCAACTGATTATGTATACAAAATTTGGTTGGGTTTGGTAAAAGGCTAAGATTTTCATTTTTGACCCCCCCTCCCCCATTTTGGGCGGTTAGTTTTTTGCATTTTTAGACTTCTGGGGGTCCACTGATTATGTATACAAAATTTGGTTGAGTTTGCTCAAACGGCTTAGATTTTTAATTTTTACCCCCCCCCCCCCAGCTCTTGGGTGGTTAGTTTTTGCATTTTTAGACTTCTGGGGTCCCACTGATTATGTATACCAAATTTGGTTGAGTTTGCTCAAATGGCCTAGATTTTTAATTTTTAACCCCCCTCCACTCCCATTAATTTTGGGTCGATATTCACCAAAATTTAATCAGCTCTTAATCTCAATGGACCAAAACTACGTGTGAAATTTGGTTTCGATATTCACACTAGTTTTTAAGCTAGCTCGTCCTCAAAATTTGGTAACGCACAGACTAACTAACAGACAAACAGACATTTTGACAAAAAATTATTATCTCCAAAAATATAATTTTTTCGATGTTGGCTTGTTAGGGCTTTTTTGTAGAGCGAAATGCCATGGTTTTGCTCAATTTTTTTAATCGAAATAGTTTCAGCCGTTTTTGAGATATTTCGAAAAAAGAAGAAAAAACCACTTTTGTCATGCACGATTACAATACTTGACCATACACTGTATGGTAAAGTAAAAAATAAAAGATGTAAACTTTTTCAATATACCTAAATATTTCGGGCTGTAAGCCCATCTTCAGGAAAGTACAAAGTTAAAAATTAAAATTCTGTACTTGGGCTTACAGTCCGAAATATATATATTGAAAAAATTTATCTCTTTTTATTTTTTTAATTTTTAATGTGGAACAAGTGACTTAAAAATCTTTAACTCATATAATATTTATTTACTTTTATCTTTATTAAAGATGTTTCACCTTGCACCTACACCACAATCTCTATCAATTATTCTACAATATTCTAATTTATTAAAGATATTATCGGGAAATATGACTATATTTTTATGCAAATAACTTTTATTTTATTGCCAACGTTTTATCAACTTTGTTGACTTCTTCAGGGTTCTAAAAAGTGATAACGCCTCAATTAATAAAGATTATAACATTTTCAAATCAAAATTAAAATTGATTCAAAAACCATTTCAATACATACAAAAAACAAATTAATATACACAAAAAACTCATTTGTTACATACCAAATAGTTATCTTCCTTGCATTTTTGTCATATTTTATAATTCTCTCTTAGTTACAATTAGCGAAAAACATAGCAAGGCAAGTCATTGAGCTTGATCAATCAGATTGAAATTTTTTTTTTTTATAACTATCTAGTATGTAAAATGAGTTTTTTGTGTGTATTAATTTGTTTTTTGTATGTATTGAAATGGTTTTTGAGATCAATTTTAATTTTGATTTGAAAATGTTATAATCTGAATTAATTGAGTGAGGCCTTATCACTTTTTAGAGCCCTGAAGAAGCTAACAAAGTTGATGAAACGTTGGCAATAAAATAAAATTATTTGCATAAAAATATAATCCTTATTTCCCGATAATAACTTTAATAATTTAATCGATGGACATAACTAATCAAAATAATTGAAATTTATTTTAACATATATTAATCAGGGGTCTTCTTGTGGGCCCTGGGGTAGTGGATATTATATATGGTTTTCTTTGTAAACTCCTGAAGATGGGGTCATACCCCGAAATATATATATGTATATTTAGAGTCATGCTAAACAAGCACCTTGTCATTTATTTTTTTTGAAAACTACGTAGAATTTTATATTTTTAAATTTTTAAAAGTTTCTTATAATTTTTAAATTTTCTTTACTTTAGGTGTTAAATAAAAGGCTTAGTTTTCAGCAGTTTTTTAATTAATTTTAAATGGTGGTTCTTTAATTTATTCAAATATTTCGGAAATTTTTACAATATTCCTTTTTCAATCTACCTTTGAATATTGTAAAAATTTCCGAAATATTTGAATAAATTAAAAAAACACCATTATATAAATAATAAATATAAATAAATAAATATAAAAAACTGCCGAAAAATAAGCCTTTTATTTAACACCTATAAGAATCCTCAGCCACCGTAAATTAAAATATTTCTTTACTTCTATTTAAACACTTTTCAACAAGAACGCACACCATTCTCCCTTAACAAAATTAATATTATATCCCTCCTGCTTAAAAAATGAGGATACTCTAAAAAAACATGTACATATTTTTTACACATTTTACAGTAATTACATAAAATTTTTCTATCTGATAAAAAATATTAGAAAAGTATTTAAGCTCTAGAACCGGTAATGTGCAGCGTGTAGACGTTACACATTACCAAGTTTTAGAGCTTAAATAATTTTCTAATATTTTTAACAGCATAATCTTTAATTATTCAAACCGAGGGGTGATCCGCGATTGGAAGTAGGTGTACACCTCTTTGGAAATATTTGGAAGCACTTGAACATATTTGGAAGTACTTGGAAATATTCGGATGTACTTGGAAATATTTGGAAGTGCTTGGAAACATTTGACGTACTTGGAAATATTTGGAAGTACTTGGAAATATTTGGAAGTGCTTAGAAACATTTGGAAGTACTTGGAAACATTTGGAAGTAGTTAGAAATATTTGGAAGTACAAGTGGAAGTAGGTGTACAGCATATTAGGTCGCGGTTCACCCCTCGATTCAAACATAGGTTAACGATTTAGGGATATTTTTATATTGAATCGTAAAATAATTTACAAACAAAATTAATTTTATTTACTTTGGACATTTAGAGGGTCCTTTGATATCTCGGGCCCTGGACTCAAGCACTTATTAGCCCTTATACAGATCCGCTCCTGGTATTAATGCTTTATTGACTGGTTGAGTGGTATCAAAAAATTTTGATAAAAAAAAAATATTTGCCTTATATTATACCATGGTATATGATCATGGTAAAAATGTTAAATTTAACAGTTCTTAAAAAATATAAGATACAGTTTGTGTCAGAAAAGATAAGTATAAATTATAAGCAGGTTGAGATAGAAAATTTTAATCTTAGAATTAATCAGAAAAATCGATTAATACACGAACTTTCAAAATTAATATAAAAAGAAAGAGATTAAAAAGTTGAAAACAAAATATTAATTATTCAAATTTTTTTTATTTCATTAGATTCATTTCTTTTTAATTATTAATGAAAAAATATCTTACCTCGCCCTGGGGGATAATGGTACGATCAATCCATGCGGGTTATAGAAAGTAGGTACTATATCCTAGGAATATCCATTTCATAATTGTTAAAAAAATTCCAAATTTGTCAAACGAATCAACGAAGACAATTCACAAGATGAACCTAACTATCTTTTTGTTCTTTACCATGCAGGTGTATGGTCAAATATTGTAATGACGGCTTAAACTATTTTGATTAAAAAAATACTTACTGCGAATTTTATATACTAATGGATCATTCCAAGAGAGAATCTCAGACACCACAGACACCTAACAGTTCATTTTATTAATAAAACTCCTAAAAGTAAAGGGAAATAAATTTGAGAAGTAATCTAGAAGTATCCGGGAGTTGTCGATAGGGTTTCCTTTATCAGCAGGGATAATTCAAATCCACTAGAATTTTCATATATTTCAAAAGATTAGATATATCTAGCAGCATAGACATAAAATATACACGCCGGTTTTCTTTAATTAAAGTATTTTGGAAAAGTTTACACCTAGGCAAAAATAAATTGAATTGAAGAAAAGTGTAAGCTTTTTCAAAGGCAGATGAATTCCTCCGTTTTTCGTTATTTTTTAAAATTTAACAATTATATAGTATTTTTTATGACACACGGTATGAAAATATTATAAATGTTTTGACACCTTAGGATATGGGCCGCATCCACACGCATCCATGGACTGCATGCTACTGCGCCCTATCTATATTTGATTTGATAAGATTTAAGCAAGAATAACTAAAAAAAAATCTATAGGTAAATAAATTATAAAAACTTTTAAAAATAAGAAACATACATTATTTTAAGTATTTTTTTTTTCAAATTACATTCTACTGCATTATGCAATTAAACACAATTATGTTATATTAGAATAAATATAATTAATTAATTTTTCCTAAAGAAATTATGTATTCTAACAATATATCTACTTAAGTCATCGTTGCGGCTTAAATAAGAAAGAAGAATTGACATATTTGTTGGAAGTTCTACTTTTTCTTTGGATTGTTGTATAAAAGCGTTCAATTTTGTTGACATTGTTTGCGCATCCCAAGCTAAAAGTGGTTGATATCCCCAATCGTGGATCCATCACAAGAACAAAAAGGATTCTCTCGAAAAATAAAATTTTTATAAAAAAATTAAATGCAACAAATAAAATAATAATAACATTAAAATAAAATAAAATACACTTTGTAAGGTATAGGAATGATCATCTTATTTAGTTACAACTAAACGACGAAATATTAACATGAAATTACATTTTTTTTGCTTTAGAGAACTATGCCCATACAGCCACTGCAATTAATGAAATGATTCTATAATTTAAAGTGAAAAAATGATGGTACAATAACGAAGAAAGAAAAAACTGTTAAATAAGTATATTATATTACATATATAGTAAACAAAACCATAATATAAAAAAATAAATAAAACCGACTTCAAAAAAATTAAATGCAACAAATAAAATACACTAAAAGGTATAAAATAATTATTATCTTATTTAGTTACAACTAAACGACGAAATATTAACATGAAATTACTTTTTGAAGTCGGTGCCAAACATATACCTTTTATGAATCGCACTCGACGGATCTTACTTAGTACGTTTGGAAGGTATGCTCGCTTATAGGTATAGTTTGTTTGGCACCGACATCAAAAAGTAATTTCATGTTAATATTTCGTCGTTTAGTTGTAACTAAATAAGATAATAATTATTTTATACCTTTTAGTGTATTTTATTTGTTGCATTTAATTTTTTGAAGTCGGTTTTATTTTTTCTTAAAAATTATTTATATTTTTCCGTTTAGTGATGTTATTAATAGTGATAATATCATCAGAACTTGACCAAATTAATATGACACCATCCCTAAGATACCTCCTTTCGGATAAAAAAAGAACCATCGAAATCGGTTCATAAACAAAAGAGGTTAGGCCTAAACAAACCTAACAAAAAGGTCTAATACCTATGAAAAAAACTGGGACCAATCGGAAGGTAGACTGGACCCAATGCAAAAAATTTTCAAAATCGGTTCACAATTGGCGGAGATATGAGGTAAACATAGGCACAAAAAAAAAATTCAGTCGAATAGATAACCTCCTCCTTTTTTGAAGTCGGTTAATAAATGAAAGATTATCCGTCGATGAATCGGTCCATCACACATTTTCACATGCTCATGTTTTATGACAACAAATCAAGATACACATAACAAAAAAATGGTAAACATAATACCTATAAAAATTTTTAAGAAAAAAATAAAAACCGACTTCAAAAAACTAAGTGCAACAAATATAAAAATACACTAAAAGGTATAAAATAATTATTATCTTATTTAGCTACAACTAAACGACGAAATATTAACATGAAATTACTTTTTAAAGTCGGTGCCAAACAAACTATACCTATAAGCGAGCGTACCCGCCAAATCGTACTTAGTAAGATCCGTCGAGTACGATTCATAAAAGGTATAGTGTTTGGCACCAACTTCAAAAAGTAATTTCTGTGTTAATATTTCGTCGTTTAGTTGTAACTAAATAAGATAATAATTATTTTATACCTTTTAGTGTATTTTTATATTTGTTGCACTTAATTTTTTGAAGTCGGTTTTTATTTTTTTCTTAAAAATTTTTATTTTTCTCTTTTTAGTGATGTTATTAATAGTGATTATATCATCAGAACTTGACCAAATTAATAGGACACCATCCCTAAGACACCCCCTTTCGGATAAAAAAAGAACCATCGAAATCGGTTCATAAACAAAGAGGTTAGGTCTAAAACAAACCTAAACAAACCTAATAAAAAAGGTCTAATACCTATGAAAAAATCGAAAAAAAATGGGACCAATCGGAAGCTAGACTGGACCCAATGCAAAAAAAATTTTCAAAATCGGTTGACAATTGGCGGAGATATGAGGTAACATAGGCACAAAAAAAAAAAAAAAAAAAATTCAATCGAACAGAGAACCTCCTCCTTTTTTGAAGTCGGTTAAAAAATGGTGACCAATCGGAAGGTAGACTGAACCCAATGCAAAAAAAAATCATCAAAATCGGTTCACAATTGGCGGAGATATGAGGTAACATAGACACAAAAAAAATTCAGCTCGAATCGAGAACCTCCTCCTTTTTTAAGGTCGGTTATAAAATAAATTAAAACAAGTTCAAGTTTTCCACCGCTGTAATGCAAAGTATTTAAGACACCTACAATATAACAAAGTTTTGTTAAATTTATTATTTAATTATTTAATACTTTCCTTGGCCAGGGAGAGAGATTTGTGCGGATGGAATGCATGCTCAAGTGTTTTGCCAATTTCTCATCCATCCCAATGCTCATAATTATCTTTCCTTTCATTCCTTTCCTTCCATTCAATAGTAGTACTACTACTAATATAATAGCCACGTTAAGATTTGATGATTTGGTACAACGCCCATTCTGTCCTCCTCCTCCTCGAGGACTGACTCAGGTGAAACATCATTCCGTTTGATTTGCGTTTCAAAATGATTAAATTAAGTGATACAATGAAGAGGGAAAAGATAAATGACTCTACTGACGGATGTTGCTCACTTGGAAATAAAATTCTCTTTCCTAATCATGGAGATCAAATCATCATTTTTCATCCATTCATTTTTTTTAAGTAATGCTTTTTTATGATCAAAATATAAGGGATAGCATGTAACTAAGTATACCATTTATTAATAATTTAATGGCTAAATGGACTATAGTATCAGAGACCAACACCAAATTAAAAGAATAATAGTAATAATTTAAAATATTTATAATAAAGTAATATTTAAAAAATCTCATTTTTGAATTATTTAATTAATTTGCAACACTTCTAGTAGTTCACATTTATTTTTGAAATATTATTAATTAAAACGAAGCGATTTAATTTGTACATCCGAGTAAACAGGGACGCGCCAAGTGGCTATTAAATGACCAGATTGATGCTGCACTCGGAGCCCCGCAATATGGACAACTAGATTACCAGATCAGTTAAGGGTATGAATAACCTACAAAAAAAGGCGCAAGCTATTTCTCCATTTTTACCCGACTATGGCGAAGCCAAATGGATGAGGGTTATGATTTTATCCCGTATGTATGTATTATGTTGATCTGTTACCGCATAATTACTTTATCCAATGCGAAGCAGATAAAGTATTGGATCCACACCGTTTAACCGATTGAAATGAAATTGAAAACCTACCATTAGTTTAACAAAATTAAGCGCTTATTAGATTTTGGTACATATCGGCCCACAAACACTAGAACTTTATTTCAGTATTTTTTTAGTTTTTTCTAAATATCAGTCTATATCTGGCAGCCGAGCCGAGCTGAGCTCTTAATCCTTCTATGTAATTTACTTTGTCTAGTCGCAGAATACATTGAGTGAACAAGGCTTACGGCCTGTGCTCCTAATTTCACTGTTTCCTCTGGATTTTCAGACAATAATTGTATATTGTGTTGGCGATTTGTTGATTTGCTACTTTGGTTCGATCTTCCAGTCATTTTACATATGTATGGATGTCAATTTCTTCTAATCCATTAAGGTATTATTCATTGAATTGGTTCTAAAATAACTACTACTTTGCGACTTATTTTATTTTTGGTTTTCTTTTTGTTTTGAAAAATTTTAAATTTACAATATAATTAAAATTCGGGAGTTTTACACGTTAATAAATCCTATCTCACTCAAATAAAAGAAAACTTACATTATCCAGGGCCTTCCTAAAATCCATAAAGCCGCTCCGAAAGGCCTCGGTTGCGTGAAGTAACATACCTTTTTCTTCTCCTTCTGACATGTCTCACTACTAATTAATAGAGAGTCATAGAGAGTCATGTCGAAACCACCTATATGTTCAACGTGTAAAACGGCAATAAATAGTGAAATGCGTACATGTGATTACTGCATCAAAAATTTCCACCCTAGTTGTGATAAACATCAAGTTTATAAAAACAGTGTGCTTGTAGAATGTACACATCCATTAGAAACAAGAGCTCAAAATGAAAATTATGAGTGGATATTGGTTGCATCAAGAAAAAGACAAAATCAAAGCCCAGAACCACCTTCTCACAGAGTCATAAAGCAATCTAAAAATGAAACTTACTGGCTGAACAAGCCCGCACCGATCTCTACGTCAAATAAATTCGACTCTTTACCTGTAGTTACAGAACAAGAGCTCTCCCCAGTTACTAAATATCTTGAAAAAGACTTATCCAATTTTGATGAAATTGAAATATTCTAATTAAGTACCTTGAGGACCACAAAAAAGTTATAAAATATTCGTAAATTAATAAGAAATTAAGTCACAACAAGTGATGGGTTTTCACATAAAATAAAATAAATATGAGGTTTTATCTCGATATATTTTGGGCTATTGGCCCATCTTCAGGAGTTAGAAAAAGTTAGAGTTGCGGCAACTCCTGAAGATGGGCTGACAACCAGAAATTTATCAAGATAAAAACTCATTTTTGTTTTATTTTATGGTAAACCCACCACGTAATTTCACTTAATTTCTTACTATTCAAAAATCTTTCACCTTGAACCAACACCTATCTTCTTAAAAGTTATTTTTAAATTATTGATTAATGAGATTGAGAAATATTACGATTCACCTGAGAATGTGAAATAGCTAGAGAACGAAAAGTGTGTTAATTTGCAATAATAAATCGAACATTAGTTAAGTCGTATTATAATTTAAAAAAATTGAGATGGAGATTTTTCTTGTTTTATTTAAAATATTTAAATTACTTTACAATTTTTTGAAAATAAAAGATCATTAATTAAAATTTCATTTTAACTCAAAAATTTTTATAAACCTTTTTTTATAAAAAACATGTAAAACGTTTTCTGTTTTTCATTTTGAAATTTTATTTTATTTGGATTAAATGAAATAAATGGAGGGCAAGTCCAGACGATAGGGGAGAAGTCAATAACTGAGTCCCCGAGTATTGGACCTGTTTGAGTAAT